>OZ026628.1:68818965-69238965 GCA_964020975.1 Hermodice carunculata | reverse complement strand
AAAACAAAATACGACACTGTGCCGTGAGCGTAAAACTAAGCAGCCACTAGTTCTGCAGATAATATATAAATATATATATATATATATATGTATATATATATATACATATATATATATATATATATATATATATATATATACATAAATATAAATATACTGCATTACCGTGTTGATATGGCACTCGCACATAACTACCTCCATTGAACCATTTTATTTCAGGAATGGGGATTTGGTCGAGTGGATATGTGCGTTTCCCATTTCAGCTAGGCGACTGGTGCCAAAGGTTGCAAGTTCGAGTCCTGCTCGTTCCGAACATGAAACATATATATATATATATATATATATATATATATATATATATATATATATATATATATATATATGGATATCTATATATATGTGTGTCCGTGCGTCTGTGCGTGTAACGGCCCCAATTAATATTGGAAAAGTAATCAGCGTGCAAATCTGTATTATTTACGTAGATTTATCATTATAATTATAAGTTACATATATTATATAACTACGGAGATACTCTCGTTTTCAGGGAAAGATTATGAGCAGGTTGGACAGAATGGCATCCAACTCAATGCCCAACTTGCCTAGAATGGCAAATTTAAAATTAAAAAAAAAAAAATCTTCAGCGCCCGACTCCCTCCCCCCCCCCCCCATGCACTGTATGCCTGGTGACCTTTTCCACATTTCTATCCATTTGCTTTATTTGCTGTTTTCCTTCTTTATAGTAGCATGTCGTTTTCTACGGTTTTTCGGTATGATCACAAGCATTCGAAGACCCTGAAAGGCCAAAAACCCCGTCCATGTAATTAATAAATACATTCCGATCTTTAATCCAAGATGAGGAGAAATAATTGAGTAACTCCTGCCCGCCGAGCACTCCTTTCACTAAAGCAAACTGTGAAACTGCTAGCCCATCTTATTCAAGCTGCACCATTTTCAACAATGTTGATAGGGTCAAGGCGATCACACTTCAGACTTCTCTGCCAAGCCATAATTTCTATCCGCTTCAGATTTATTGGAAATTTAAGTGGTCTTAGTCTCCATCAATCTTGTTCTCTGCATGGTAGTGCTATCATGTTCTGATTTTTGACAAATTATTAAGTTGCCAAAAAATCGACAAGGCAATATGTTCATGTTACGAAAAGTGATGATAGCCTTAAAAACGATGTGGCCTTGATATCTTTCTAAAGTTCACAGATCTCTAAGGTCTGTGCCTGTTACTTTTTGGATTTAAAAATGATAGCTCCATAGTTCTGTGAGCGAGCGAAGAAATTAACAGTAATAATGGTCTTAATTAGAGGTTACCTTAATATTATTGAAACACGACCGTTTCAGCCTGTGCATATAAGGTCAGTTGAGCACAAAATTGTCATAGTTCTCCTGTTTTTATGTTACATGTCACAAACCATCACTGTGGCTTCAACAAAGACTCTAACGGGTGAATACCTGAAACTTCTGTGGACATCTGGATTTCTACTCGCATCCATTGTTCCATCCGCACAAAACCCTAAAGAAAACTACCAGCCTACCTCCACACTCAGCATCACAAGCTCCAGCAATTTCGTATTTCATCCAGTTATAATTGCAAATTCTGTCATTGGAACTTTATGTTTAGTGGTGGCAATAACAGTGCTATCCGGTGCGTGTACAGGAGATACAGGAAAACTAAAAACGCACCAGAAATAAGAGTGTGAATTGACTGCTGTTATCCTATGAAAGAAATAAATACAATAGTCTTGTATCATAGTATTTAAGCATAATCGACTTAAAGCATGTAACGTGCGATGCAGCATTTATGCATATATATATGATGGAAAGTAGAAAAGAATAAAGCAAACCTGTCTGTGTGCCTTAAAAAGTTGTAAATATAAATTGCTGCAACTTTTGTCTTGTGATACTTCACATTCCCTTAAGCTGATGTTTGGGTGAAAATTTCAAAGTCCCAATGACCTTGACGTTTTACCTGTAGAGGTTACATGTAACTACAAAAATATACAGTGATATAATACCTACAAATCAAGCCCAACGTGAACCAAATCAGATAATGCTGACCAAGTTACGGCTAGATAAAACTTTTAAAGGTCTAATTGACATTAACCTTTGCCCTTTACAGGTAACATCTTGTCACAAAAACATGCACTGTTGTAATACCTAAAAGTTGAATCCAAAATGATTACATTCAGGTGAAAATTGACCAATTTATGGCTGGAACAAACTTTCAAAGGTCCAAATGACCTTGACCTTTGGTGGTCACATGTCAATACCAAAATGTGCAGTGTTACAATTGCTACAATTTGAGTCCAACATGATCAAAATTGAATACAAATTAACCAAAGTGATGGCTAGATGAAAATTTCAAAAGTCCAAATGACCCTGACGTTTGACATTTGGAGGTCACATGTAAATTACAGAAATGTACAGTGTTAAAATAGGTACAGTTTGAGTCCAACATGATCAAAATTCGAAAAAAAATTGACGAAGTTATGGCAAGATAGAACTTCCAGAAGCCCAAATAACCTTGAACTTTGAACTTTAGAGGCCACATGTAAATCGCAAAAATGTGTAGTGTGACAATAGCCACAGTTTGAGCCCAACATGGTCAAAATTGGAAGAAAGTTGATAGAGGTATGGCTTCATGAAAATTCCAAAGGTCCAAATGACCCTGACTTTTGAACTTTAGAGATTACAGGTACATCACAAAAAATGCAGTGTTGCAATACCTACAATTTGGGTCCAACATGGTTAAGATAAGTTCCAAATTGAGAGAGTTATTGCTGGATGAAAATTTCAAAGGTCCAAATGACATTGAGCTTCGACCTTTAGAGGTCACATGTAAATTGCAAAAATATGCAGTGTTACAAACATAATAATTGAGGTTGGATTGGTTTCCTGTACCTATAATAGTTTTAGAGATGTTCAAAATTTAAATTTTCAATGCCCCTAATTTGCATAATTTTCAAAACCATTGAACCTCTTCACAAAAACTGAGGACTTAATTTCTGGAAGTATAATAATGCCAAGTTTCGAGTTTCTAAGTATGATAGTCTTCAAATGAAATGTGGAACACATTAAGAAAGAAAAAGAAGAAAGAAAGAAAGAAAGAAAGAAAGAAAGAAAGAAAAAGAAAGAAAGAGAGAGAGAGAAAGAAAGAAAGAAAAAGAAAGAAAGAAAGAGAGAGAAAGAAAGAAAGATAGAAAGAAGATTTGTTTCAAGCAAATCTATCTATGTGCCTTCAAAAGTAGTTAGTATTAAATGGTACAACTTTTGTCCTTTGGTATTTCACATTCCATTAAGCTTATGGCTGGATGAAAATTTTAAAGTCCAAATGGCCTTGACCTTTGACTTTTACAGGTCACATATTAATTGCAAAAATGTAAAGTGTTACAGTACCCACAGGTTAAGTCCAACATGATTAGAATTGAATGGAAATTGATCGAGTTATGGCTGAGTGAAATTTTCAAAGGTACAAATGACGTTTACCTTGGACCTTTAGTGTCACATGTAAGTTTCAAAATGTGCAGTGAGACAATAGCTACAATGGACCATGTTCTGTTTTCAACTTGCCACTAGATGGCAGTGCATCCATACTCACACCCTTTGGTTCAGTACACATTGCTTTCAGCATGACTGACAATGGTAGCATGAAGGTTGTGGACCTCAGAAAATTAAAAGAGGAACTGTTACAAACGGAAAAAGTGATCTAATAGAAACTTGAGTGTCTATAGAATACTTTTCAATAACATTTCACATGGAACTAATTGAATACTGGACCTTCTTGTAGCTTATTACTAGACCCCCATTTACAAGTTTCACTACACTATCAACAGGTTACTTGGGGGGGGGGGGGGGGTCTTGGTAAACTGGTACAAAAAATAAATTTGCCAGTACACAGTACAGAAAATAGGACATCCGCAATATGCATTTTCAAATTTGAGATGTTTATACAACCTGTAAGAACAAAGATGCCACAGACTACACTTTTACTTTTAAAGCCAGTTAGCTTAATAATGCTGACTTCGCCGCAAGGTTTTTTTTTCAGCACGGGTACGAATATTACATGTGTTGATGGTGCGCTTTACACATAATAAATTTTGATCAATACGGAGTACATGGTTTGCTGTCATTACGCTATACGGTGAATATTTTTTTCTCTCTACGCTGAATGAAAAATAAAAAAGCCCCAGTATGGATTACGACAACCCCTTTCCGACTCTCCTTACTGTTAAACAATACTTATCTCTTTGCATGAGATAGGAATGATTCATTAATGGAGCATTGAAATAAATAATAATTGTTTTCTCTATTTGCTTGTCAATATTTTCATTATTTGCTGCATAAATTGGGGTTTAAAGGCAGTGCAAGTATGTCACTGATAGCTACCATAGTCTGTGTAACAGGCCATGGGCCAGGCTGCCCAGTAGCTTGTACACTGGGTCACCTGCTGGGGGATTAATTAGGTGTCAAAGTTGCTATTGTTAAGGGAATACACAGTTATAATAGCCAGTGCCATACGGATTTGCCATGAAAAACAGTTTATACGGTATGGGACAAACAGCTTTGTTTACAAAACTGTTTTCCTGGGCTTAATGATACCTCTTTAACTTTATACTCAAGATTTTGAAATGCTGATGAAAAAGAAAATAAAACATTGTTACTTGTGTCTGTATTGGGCAAATAAGGCCATATCTTAGTCCCAGGATTTAAGTTCATGAGCAAAGAGTTTTTATTTCAACTACACCCAACTAATGTCCAAGGACTGCAGAAAGGAGTTACCTGTATATACGTCTACATCTTAATGGTATATAGGAATAATATATACACTAAACCTAGAAGTTAAAATCCAACATGGCAGCACGAGTGTGTTTATGACCGTAGCGCCATCTGTGTGAACATGGTCCATTTGAGCCCAGCATGATCAAAATTGGATACAAATTGACCAAGTCATGGCTACAAGAAAACCATCATCGAAAATGGCCTTTGACCTTGAAGTGACTTTTAACCTTGACATGACCTCTTCCTGAAGTGGACTTTGACCTCTAAAAAGATATTTTGACCTTAAATTGGCCTTTAACCTTGACATACCTTTGACTTTGACATGACCTTGACATTTGACATGACCTTTGACTTGCTATGATCGAAGTCCTATACACTCGGAACCACATATACTATAATATATAAGATACTGAACATTTAAAATTTCAATTTGCCCTCAATTGCATAACTTTGAAAACCATGAGCTCTCTCCTTATTACAGCACAAGACTTCATATATAGAAGTATAATTGTGCCAAGTTTAGAGTTTCTACGTATAATGCTTTTCAAATGAAATGTCGGACAAATTTGCTTGTACTTACATACATACATACATACATAAATACATACATACATACATAAATACATACATACATACATACAGACAGACAGACAGACAGACAGACAAACATTAAGACAGGCAAAAGGACAGAAAGAAAAAAGGAAAGAAGGAAAGAAAGAAAGAAAGAAAGAAGGAAAGTAAGAAAGAAAGAAAGAAAGAGAAAAGAAAGAAAGAACGAAAGAGAAAGAAAGAGAAAGAAAGAAAGAATTCATAGAAAAACAATATGTCTGTGTTGGCACAAAGTCATAATTACCATGTAGACGTAATAGGATATGTCCTTTTTCCAGTTTCACGGGAAAGTCGGATATCCCCTGCTGTGCTAAGCAAAATTCATGCTCCCGTAGGTGCAGACATCTAGGGCAGGCCTCCGGCCGTGACCAAAAAAAAAAACATGTATCCTTCCCAGACGATTACATAGATATACTTCCAGATGACCAGGAATGCGAGACAAATAACGTCAAATATGGCCCTCCACACGGAATTCCTGACTCTGCTTTTATGTTTCTTCAAAATGGGGGGGGGGGGGGGGGAAAGCAAAAACAAAGGTGCAGAAACAATTCACGTAAATTGCGCCACCACGTGGTCATAAAAGCCTTAGATTACATCGATCTGGGTTCTGAATTTGTAAGGAAATGTTTATAAATACAAAAAGAAGCAAATTTTCTATAGGAACTTATTTTCGGAAAATGTTTTTTTAGAATTGGGGCAATATTTGAACCGAAAACCACTCACTTATAGCGGCATATACGACCGGAGAAAGTATCAGACAACTGCGTACTGAAGCATTTTGTTGGATTGAATATGTTCACTGTATGTGTCCCAATCACTTTACATATGAAATAGATTTTTCTTTAAGAGTGTTATATTAACAGGGATTGTCATACATACGCATACAGGCGCAATCATTACGTGCACACCTGCAGTACTAGTTTCATGTAATAAAGTGTCAGAATTGTTTAATGTTAACAGCAAGAAGAGGCCTTTTTCATGACCATACAGATGTGAGAGAAAGCGGTGCTTCAGCCAATGTGAATGCACTGAGTATATCTTCAATACAATTCTCGCGCGTCACTGACACAGTACTGCTTATTTCGAACAGCTTCAGTGATAAACTAAATAAGCCATCAGACTTCATTATGACATATGGTCCTTAGGAACAAATACCATATCCAGGTCCCTATGGTCAATGTCATAATGAGGAAGAATTTATTGAAATTGCAGTCAGAGTCATTGATACATCTTCGGATGAATGCCTTATAGCAAGTGAAGAAAGTAATTAGATATACATTTATGTCATACTAAGAGACAAATGGTAAACGTTATTGGTTGAGTAGTGTATCGTGCACCAATTGTACCAGTCCCGAGCTAAGGGCTGATCCATACATGTATGTATGTCCGCATCGTTTATACTGCACCACATGACGTCTTTGTGCACGTGGTCCCCCGGCTGTGGCACTATGACCTGGCCAAAATGGATGTCCATATTGAATGGAGTTATTATACTGCAACTAAAATCTGCTATATAATATAGAAAGTGAACAAGATGGGCCCATCGGTGTCTTAGTACGAAATTGAATCTATATTCTGTTAAGTAAAAGATGCTGTTTTTAGAGAAATACACACACATGTTGAGTAACTGACAATATAACAGTTAGTTGTATCGTATTCACACGTGTCACGGAAATGTTCCTATGTTTCAAGATAAAATTATCATAAATTTTGGGGTGGATCACGGAATTTTTAAATAATTTCTCTATCCCAATATACACGATATGTGGATGAGTATGGATCTTGCCATTTGTAAAATTATTTCAAAACAAAAGATGAAGAAACAATATTCGTCCATATTTGCCAACCGGCAGGCACGATGTTCCACAAGTAGTTTACTCGCAGCACTGCAAAGTCATCACAGTCATCTTTTCAGGGAATTCACACAGAAAGACTCATTAGTCTCCAAGATATTTTAAATCAAAGCACGGTACATGATGATTCAGTTATATTTAACTGTTTGACCCAAAACGTACTGGGAGCACATGATGTAAATTATCATGATAAATGCTAAAAAGACATTGTATTACAAAACGCGTGCAATACCGTAAATAAGGGTCAGTATTACTCTAGAAAACCAAAAAGGAATCTTTTCTGTATCATAAACTGAAAGAAAATTCTGACTGAAAATCATGCACAGGAGCTTACATAATATATTTACAATTTGACCCTTTCCATCAAAGATTTCAAAAGCAACCATTCTGCCATACTTTGGCTTGCGCTGGAAACAAATTTTAAAGTTGCAAAACTCCCGCACTCTATCTCGAAAGTTTACTTTATTTTTAATATACATGGATATTTCAGGTGATTTTGAATCATATGGAGAGGCACCTTCTCGAATCAAGTAATTCGATCTGAGGTTACCATTGTGGTGTCGCCTTTACATAACACCTGCAGTACTCTTACCAAATATATTCACATTCCTATGAGGTATTTAGTTTTTGTGTGGTTTTTGTGTGTGTGTGTGTCACAGGAAACGATCAGAGTACGGTGAAAAAGGTACATTTCAAGTCACAGGAGATTACCTGTTACAAGGGCCTGGTTATTGCAGTACAAAAACCACCAAAACTAACCTATGACCGCATACAGGGAAAGAGAAAACCTAATATCTCAGAAAGCTCCCAACTGCATACGTGTCGTGTTTTAAGCCCTTGATACACGAGAAGGCTCATTGCATGCGCACTCTCGCATGCGACATGGCCTGTTGCAGGCTACACGACATTGATCACATGCTCAGGGGCACAGTAATGTGTGTTTGTAGCAAGCTATAGCTCATGGTGAGGTTTTTTGCTTACACACACACACACACACACACACACACACGCACATACATACATACATACATACATGTATATATATATATATATATATATATATATATATATATATATATATATATATATATATATATACATACATACATACATATACTAACAAGCTGCCTTATATCTCCGGTATTTTAAGGTAATTACAGATGCACTGAGCCTTCGTCAAAGGGACAAAGGAACTAATATAATTTCCTACAGTATGATGCACCGGCATCGCTACTTGCAGCATGCTATGATGATGTATATCGAAAAAGTACTCAGGATACAAGAATTAATTTGTATCAGTTGCATATATCTGTTATGATTCGAAAATGGTAAATATGCTCAGGATTATTTCATGAGTAATAAAGTTGAAAAATTATTGAGAATAATCATGTATAAAACCAGCTTCTTTGCACCAGATGCCAGGAAATATGGATGAAGATGCTCATATAGTAGTTTTAATGGCAGCAATAACTGGTGCTGCGTACCATGCAATTAAAAGGAAGAAACCAGAAAGGAAAAGGTAATGATACTTAAGTATATATATATGGTATGTGTGTGGGTGCGCGTGTCTGTCTTAAACGGACATAATTGGACAGCTATGCCCAAATTGCCCTGTACATTATGAACGTTCCACGTATTCATACAGGTCTTGCTGATGAAGTGTTGAATATCATTACTTTCTTACCTGATACTATGACGATAGCAGCTATCTCTTTGGTGAGCTTATCACAAATATTCCTATCCTTTTATTTGGGTCATTGTATTGTCCCATAGTGAGGGGCACTCTCTATATGCTTCAATTGAATTGTCTATTTGTGCTGCAGTTAAGTTTGCATCCCCGTCAAGCACGTTTTTCTGCAACAGTGGGATCCATGTTGCCGCGCAGTATAAAAAGGTTGCAATGGCAAAAAGAAATGTCACTAGAAAACAGGGCAGGGTTCTTTTTTTATTTCGATTGATTGTTGTGCAACGAAGTGGCTACACCGTTCACAAGTCCTTGCAAAGGGCTCATGCGGCGCAATAAGTCACGGCAAAATCCGACAGTGCCAGGTTGCATTTGACTTGTTGCAGAAGCCAGTTTTGCGCGTGGCACAGTGGCTGCACGAAGCAATTCGTTGCATGCAACGCGTCGCATGTGACATATCACATCTGTTATCGCGTACTTTCCGGATCCTGAACTGACCGAGAGCGTTAATGTGGTTACTTGAGAGACACAAGCATTTCGACTTCAGCAAAATATCAGCCATTTTCTTCTATCAGGACATGGTTTTCTGATAGAAAACGACGGAAACATTGCTGAATGGGAAGTATGCGCAGCTTTCCCGACGGCCATTCATTTGAAGCCCAACCTATAACATACAGTCCAAAGACGGATGATGCAGGATCAAGCTCTGATTCAGACTACCTGGAGCCGTATTCCTGCACATGGAAAATAAGATACATGAACGAATGTGCACCGTTATCATAAACCTTTCGTAATTTAGACTAGTCATCTTAAGGTCAAACATGATATGTTTTTTAAACATAGATGCCCCCGCCCTCAATACCCTTGCCCTCGCTATACTATTAATAGTGGTAGATGGGGCTCTCGTGACCTTACAAAATTAGTGAAGGTTGATCATACATCAATGTCAGAAAACTGTATCAAGGTCACCCATCTTCATTCTCAACCTAGTCTTTATAGGGAACCATAAAGCTGTGCAATATAAAAGTCATAGCTCTAAAGTACAAGTTATCATGCGAAAATCATGAAACCATATAAAATAGGGTCGCTGTGACGTTTAGAATTTGGTCAATGTCACCCATCTTGGATTAGCCCGGAATATGGACTATAATCTTGGACAATAGAAAAGTCTTAGCTTCAAAACCTCTTCGGTTATCATGCAGGAACCAAAGTTAAATCAGGTGAATATGTGACCTTGGAATATAAATCAAGGTCACCAAACTTTACATTTCTTTTAGCCCTTAACAAATACTATATAGCGGTGCAGTATCCAAGTCCTTGCTCAAAAACTTCTTCAGTTAATGTGCAAAAACCACAGGGAACCTGCTGTATGTGTGTGACCCTCAAAACTGGGTCAAGGTCACCTATCTACAAACTCAAACTAGCCCTTATAGGCAACCATAAAACTGTGCAATATAAAAGTGCTACCTCTAAAATGCAAGTTATCATGCAGAAATAGTATTCAACCAAGTGGCTCTGTGACCTTTGAAATTAAGTCAAGGTCATCCATCTTCAAGCTTAACCTAGCCCCGAATATGGACAATTATCCAGTGCAATATAAAAGTCCTAGCTTAAAAACCTCTTCAGTTATCATGTGGAAACCAAAGTTAGCTCAGGTACCAATGTGACCTTGGAAATTACATCAAGGTCACCAAACTTTAAACTTCTTCTAGCCCTTAGCAAAAACTATGACCTGTAAAGTATCCCAGTCCTAACTTCAAAACTTCTTGAGTTATTGTGCAGAAACCACAGAAATTCTACAATCTCTCTGTGACCCTGAAAACTGGGTCAAGGTCACCCATATTCAAACTTAACCTAGCCCTTAAAAAGAACCATAAAGCTGTGCAATATAAAAGTCCTAGCTCCAAGGTAAAGGTTATCATGCAGAAAGCATAAAACCATATTCAGTACAGTGGCTCTGTGACCTTGAAAATGAGGACAAGGTCATTCATCTTCCAATTTCGCCTAGCCCCAAATATGGACTATAATCATGTGCAATATAAAAGTCCTAGCTTAAAAACCTCTTAAGTTATTGTGCGGAAACCAAAGTTAACTCAGGCACCACTGTGACCTTGGAAATTAGGTCAAGGTCACCCATCTTCAACATTTACCTGGTTTTTGACCAGAATAATACACCTGTATAGTATCAAAGTCCTAGCTTAAAACTTTCTTGAGTTATTGTGCGAAAACCACAGTCTACCGACCGACCGACCGACCGACCGACATGTGCAAAGCTGTATGCCCCACCTTCTTCGAAGGGGGGGCATAAAAAGGACTCAGTCATCTGATTAGATTCAAACAAGTTTACACTACAATACGTGAAATTCTGTAAGCTGATGCCGATGCCAATGCAAGACCAAGTATTTTCTGGTGCAATGTGTTGAACACAGAAATACTTTCTGCAAGATGTGTCTTGTCCGCTCTGTGGATACCACTTGGCTGCAGACATATGTGTGTGTGTCTTATCGTCAGTGTTGGGCATATGTGGGTAAAAAGGAAAAAGAAAATCAAAGCAGTGGTGGACAAATACATTGAGCAACGAAACAACAATAAGAAAGAGCATATAATAAGTGTCTAATGTACGGTACTTGCGTAAAGTTTAATGCAATAGACGTAGCATTATATATTCAAGTTCATTTTCAAAGAAAATAATAAGTTCTTGTTAATATTGTATGGCTTGGAATCACAATTTGGCTAATCAGCTATGCTTTGCTTGTACACACATTTGGCTGATAAGGTACGTTGCGTAAATATATGATTGGAATAACAAAGACATTCTGATTACAAGATTTATGTCTTAAAATGATCAGAAAGTTTCTCAAACCTCCTGATTACTTGTGTAAAAAAAAAATAAAAGCTTAAATGTCTAGGAGAGCTGGCTACGCAAAATGTGGCTTGCGGTTGATGCTTTGAATACGGCAGTGTTGATGTTGTTTTTTTTTTTTGGGGGGGGGGGGTTCTTTGTTTGTTTGTTGTTTTTGTTTTTGTTTTTTTTTTTCTAATTTTTTATATTTTTTTTGGGGGGGGGCTATGTTTTTTTGGACGTGACGACGGTTTTTTGTGCTTTTGGTCAGCAAGAGACATATACCCCTCGAGAAAAAGGTGCCATATCCATTGGTGTAATATAGGCTGATATGAATATTAGTTGATATAGAAAATAGGGGTGTCACATGGAATATAGTGTAACAGGGACATCCCAGACAGGCGTACGCTTGAGCATTCACACAGTGGGGAAATGGGCCAGAAGAGAGACAGCAGCCAAGAAGCTACGAAAAGTGTGTCTGGTATAAGGATGCCTTTAGACTTTATGAGGGGCCATTGAAAATAAAGTCATGAGTGTGAATCTGCTATGCCAAGGCATACGGGTCACTTGCAGCTCTCTAAACAAAGATACAATCATTGGCATGTTGAAGGCCGGTCGGTCCTAGCGTGAGGCTGTCAGGAGACAATGATGGACCCTCTTTCTTCCCGGGAGTATATTTATTTTGTTCATCAGTTTGAAAAAACACAATATTTTTAAAAGATCCAGATGTCTATGACAGGAACCAAGAAGTGTTGGCGGCTGTTAGTGTACACTTGTATTAATTGTCACATATATTGGCATTTACGCAATAACGATTTAACATCTAGTCCAATCTAAACGACGGGACCCTGAACATGTGAGTATAATAAACAAGACAGGTTCATGTTGAAGTGTTAGTGGTTTCATTCAAAACAAAAAATGAAGTTCAATACAACATCATTCACCAGTAAAGAAGAGCTACAAATTCACTTCACTTTTATCTTTATCACTTTTATTTGTTCAACATTTAGCATTTCTTGCATTTTAGGTTAAGTGCAGGTTAATCTACAACAGACCTTTACCAATGTTTTTGTATAGCCTAATACCCCTGTTCCAAACAAATCCAGACAGAGGACCAGAAATAATGATTCAAAACAACATGGAATAGCTTTCAATTATACTACTACAGTCGTCACATCGCGCAGGTCCTACTGCAGTGAACATGTTTCAATACCAGGAGGGAAATCTGACTGGTATCAGGTCAAGGAGATGTACTTCCAAAAGTGAAAACAAAATAATACGTGATCAAAATAAAGGAAAAATGAAAATAATGACAAACAAATAAACAAATGAATGAATAAATAAATATTACAATATTCGTATTAAACTAAATGAAAAAAGTTAGAATCTTAAAAAAAATGAAAGTGAAGCTTTTCAACATAGAGTAGTGTTTTGTCTTTAACAAATTAATTTCCTTCGTACTATTTGCTTTGGTAGGTTCCCGTGCATTGTGTTTCTCACCAGAGAGTTGTGTGAAGAAACAAAAGAAACAGCGAACACTTCTCTGTTTTACAAGTGTAACACGCCTATAACTCTATTCAACGCTATTCCATGTGCACAACACTGTATCATATCAGTATGAATACTCACACACACACACATACACACACACACACACACACACACACACACACGCACACACACACACACATATATATATATATATATATATATATATATATATATATATATATATATATATATATATATATGAGTATGCGTGTGCGTGGGTATGAGTGTAATCGGAGGGACATAGGTGAAAGGTTTCAGTTTTATTACTGAACTCAGTTTTGAGAACATTTTTGTTCATTTTACTTTTTTCTCAGGAAATATCAAAACAAACATGCAAATTTGTGTAAACATATTGATATGAATTTTGAATTTTGTTTTTTAGTTCTGATGAAATTGTCAGTTTTCACCCATGGATGAAAAATTCTGTCAAAATTATCAGGCAAAGGCTTGTACTTTAACCGTAACGCCTTTATGAATATTATCCAGATGACCATAATTTTTTACAGTTGAAATTTCAGCATGGCGGGAAGGTTCCATGTATCTGAAAATAAGGTCAGACTTTCATTTTAACATTGACACACAAGGTGACCAGTTTATCTGAAAGACAGTCACACTGTCCCTCACTGACCCACTCGTCCAATAAGACCCTTCATATGTCACGTTTTATTACCGCCAGTAGTTTGTATTTCCTGTTCTGTATTCAACAAGTGTCACGCTTCTTGGCAAATTTGCAGTGACCGAATTCAGTGTACAATCAGAAAAAAAAAAAAGTCCATGTGAAACATAATGAAAGTAAAACAAGGAACACTTTGTCTGCCATCTTATTGGCACTTTAAATCATATGCATTGTATTATTCCAATAAAATATTGTGGTTTATCGTGTATTAGTGTTACCCTGAATTTTAAGCTGTCGCGTTTATTTGTTTGTTTGTTTGTTTGCGTTTTAGTCGGGATTTTTTTTTTGGGGGGGGGGGGGGTAATGAACTTGTATAAAAATGCAATCACACATGGGACATTCGGTTCAGGTGCTTTCCCTATTTTGATCAGTCAAAAATGTCATTGAAATCAAATAGCCTGACTGTTCGATCCCAACATATATTAGCTAAATATATGACATTTCGATTCAGGTGCTTTCAAAAATAAGCCTGGTTCCAGAGATCCGTTCATCTGATCCGATTAGATCAGAAAGTCTTATGGGTAGACACTGGTATGTATGAACTTTTCTTAAAAATTGCCGGCTTGTTATTCAAAATGGAACAGACAGTTATCAAAAGAAGAACAATACCAGAATTGATAGAGATTTCAAAATTCATTACAGAAACTCTACTATAATGTGACGAGCTTTGCAGGGTGGTATTAAAGTTAAGTAAGGAGCAGTCATTTTAGATTACCGTAACTAGTGACACTCGCACGGCGTAAGAAGTAGGCCTTCCTATTTTCAGCAGGAAAGGAACTCTTGCCGAACGGGACCCTGAGAACATATGCATGGAACAATCCATACAAGAGAGAGTTGTTCAATTTATTTGGGAAGAAGAATTCTGGAACCTCAAAACACACACTCTGCATAAAAATTATAGTTACTCTTAGTTACGTCTGTTGGTATACATTATATCGTGAAAATAGTGCAGTACCGATTACTGGATGTACTAAGGCTGTCTCGTGGTCAAAGCAGTGGCATAGTGATAATTTAACTTTATTTTGATAAAGGTATAAAAATATGTGTCAACCTGTAGATTCATCTGTGGAAATGAGGCAACTTGAACGAGATGTTGAACAGTCGTTGACTGGCAGTGGGGCATGAAACTTTTCAAACCACTCTTTTCATACTAAGGGATGTTTATTGTACTATATGTCGATAACTTTGCCTACGCTTACAGACTTCTTCATGTACATACCTTCTGTCTTCCACTTCAATCCCATTTTAAAATTACAATTGGTTAAAAATAACCATCAAATATTTTCAAAATTTCCCCACGTTTTAATGATATGTGGCCCCATCTTTCTCCGTAATGGATGGACACCAGCATTGCCTGGTTTTTAAGTGTGTAAATATTCATAATTAGAGCAGGAAGGAAAAAACGAAGTCATTACAGTATCAGTTCCTTGTGCACAGAGTGCAAATTACACACTGTAGACCTGCATATTAAACATGCATGCCATGATAGATAAAGCCCACAGAATATCGGGTAAACTAGAAAAACGCATACGGTCATTCAACAAAATAAATCAACATTGCCAACCTTTCAAAACAAAGAAAATCAGATGGAATACGACACAATATAATTATCCCACCATCAGAATTCTCAGCAACACAAGTATCACCATCCAGTCCTAGGTATACAAATTTTTGCTGAGTCTCCAAAATATGGGGTTGACTCGGGTTGTTGACAATATAAAATTAACACTGCCAAGGGCCATATTATCCATAAACATCATCTAAACTTCATCCAGCATGGTAACCACAGTCCGTTCAGTTCTATTATAAGTCCAGCAACATTTGGGACACCATATAGTCAGTGCATTAATTATCTACAAAGCACAAAAAAACTAACCCTAGGGGGGGTCCCGTAGTAATTGTTGTCAGCTTATTTTCATAAAGTTAAATGCCACTTACATAAATTCAAATGCACACTGAATTTTTTAATTCTTAAATATAGCCGCATTGTAAGCTATGCATAACGTGTATTAATATTTTCACAATTAATTCCCCTTTCAATATTTACCAAATTGCCAGATTGACTGCCACAGTCCCGCTGCATTTAAAAGACGCGTATAGAACCAAATGGAAATGTAAAGACGCAACTTCAGATTGCGTGACCAGGCAGATGTGACTAAGAGTAATTATATTTTTTAAGCAGAGGGTGTGTTTTGAGGTTCCAGAGTTCTTCTTACCAAATAAATTGAGCAAGTACACGGTTATTCTTGTGGCGACTTGGCCATTGGGGCTTTGACCACTGTGGATACGTTCATTTTGTGGACAGATGTGTACTGTAGGCACTTGATCTCACGGGAGATGGTTTTATTGTTATCGGCTAATTCAAGAGGTCATTTCAAGTAAAACAATCCCAACAGTAGCCACTGCATCAAAATTTTCTCCTGACCCTTGAAAATCAATTTTAATATAAAATTAGTATTTGTATGACCCATTTTTATTTATCTAAATAAAGAAGATAATTGTGTGGTAAGTCTGTGTGTGTGTGTTTAAAACACCACCATACGATAATTATTCGAAAATATATCTGATATTGTCACCGGGGATGTAGCAGTAATTATTCTGGGTCACACAAGCCTCGGTTTTGAAACTTTAACATCGCAATAAAAACCTCACAACATAGCTAAAAGCTTATAAAATATTAGAAATAGAACTAGATCAATTTTGCCAACATCATTCATAAAATCAGGAGCATATGTCGTCAAATCTACCAGGGGTCTGTCTTCTTCCTCAGCATCTTTGGGTCACTGCTTCCTTATCCGTAGCTGGAATTTAGCCGCATGGCGCCTCTGAAGACATGTTTACGACTGGTTTGCAATAAATCGCTGTGCCTAGTAAAGAATTCAATAAACTAATATATTTTTTTTAATTTCAGGTCAAAAATACAGGCCAATGCTTCGGCAACAACACATCCAAAAAGAGAACCGAAGTAATTGTTGAACTTTTATTTGGCATCGTCACGTTCCTGGCATTGAGGGTAAAATGTTGTCATTGCATATGATTATGACATTTATACAAATTGAGTCACGTACAGTGCTGTCCCGAGGGGAAACCAAGTCTCACCATCCCCTTACCTGATGCACGATCATCGTGCATATATGATACAATATTGTGTTCAAAATATAGAGCGCGCTGCATGTTAATGTAAAAGTTGAGGGTGTAAGGTCTTTATAGTTATTGTGCCAATTTAAAGATTAGCTCACATGTGGTAGTGTTTGTTTGACAATACGACCACATGTGTCTTTTACAACGGTCAATTGAATAACATGGCCTGTTTCGCAATCCATGTGAAAGATATGGGTCTATCCTTTTTTTTTACAACGGTCAATTCAATAAGCAAGTTAATCGTGAACCCCGTTCCTACAGAAACAATTGACAGAGATTTTTTTCGTCATGTGAAGCAGTTTGTCACGTTTGGAATGAAACTTTCATCTCGATAGGAGAGCTTTCATCATATGTGGCGATAAGGCGCAGTTGTGTTATGTCTAATTCAAGCCTAAACTTAACTCTTTATGTCCTGTTTTGCAATACGGTTATGAATGTCAGATAGACGCCCGTTGTGCGCGCTACCATCCAAGAGTCAAACTTTGGCATCACTATAAGTGGTGAAATAAATGGAAGTTATGGGGTCTAACGGTGCTCTGTTTTAAGCGCTATACCTCTTTCAGGTACTCTCAAAAAGAACAAAGCAGGGCAAACAAAAAAAGAAAGAAAGAAAGAAAGAAAGAAAGAAAGAAAGAAAGAAAGAAAGAAAGAAAGAAAGAAAGAAAGAAAGAAAGAAAGAAAGAAAGAAAGAAAGAAAGAAAGAAAGAAAGAAAGAAAGAAAGAAAGAAAGAAAGAAAGAAAGAAAGAAAGAAAGAAAGAAAGAAAGAAAGAAAGAAAGAAAGAAAGAAAGAAGAGAGAAGCTGGGTACCTTCTTAAAATATAAAGAATAATGGTGATGATAATTTTAACAAGAATAAAAGTCATAGATAATAATAATTACTGCTCATAGTTTAATGGTGCTAATGATGACAAAGCCGAAAGGACGACACAAACAGTTGGTATACGAACTGAATAGAGACGAAAAAGGACATAAAAGTGCAATAAACTGTGTTTAGTTTTGGGTTCAAAATAGCAAAGTATTTTATGTAAAATGTGATGATTTCACCCCAAAAAGGGGTTATTTTGTTGATCATGATATATATAAACATGATTTTTTTCTGTTTTGCACACCCTCTAAGTGCCATTTTATGTGATGTGCCAGGTTATTGTCTATCAATCCAGGTACGCAGGAATAGCCAAAGGTCTAAATGGGGCTAACATCAGACAAATCAAGCAGCAGTTACGGTTCACCATTTGGCGAAACCACCAGCGAACTCTTGACCATATTTCTTCTGCGCAGTGGGCTCTGTTCAGGTTGTGTTCCTCATCAATTAGGTCACCCGTCCTGGTATAATGTGATGCTATTAATAACCTGTACTATCATCACACTGCTTGACAGAAAATTTACATTGGTAGCACTTTGTCAGCTCTTGTGAAGCATGTTGGTCATACTTTCTTTTTTATTTCGGAGCCTAGCTAAGCCGTCATATAACATTATTGAAAGGCCATGTGCATGATTATTTGACTTATAAATTAAACCTAGCTGCAAATGACAAATTGTTTCCCATCATCGTTTAGTCACAGCTACAAGTATTGTGCCAGGAAATGCAAGAGTTATATGAGGAAACCAAAGTGAAAGTATAAGTCAGACGATCTACGTCATCAAAGCCGAACGTGTAAGAATGTTCTCTGGCTCTGAGTGCCAGTATGGCGTGACTTCAAATTTGCAATTGAGCTTAACTTTTTTTGCTAATGAGAATTAAAGGCGCGGATGCATGTGAATGGTAGAGTCAGATATTGAAAGAAGAGATATGTTCAAAGACATTTGTTAAAATAAATTCCGAACATTGGGTTTGGCTTTCTCAGTATGAGAGTGTTTTGTATTTATGTATGTACAAGCGTACGTACGTTTGTGCGTATGCATGTTGGTATGTATGTTTGCACGTATGTAACTATGTATGTATGGTTGAAGTACATGCCCAGCTTACGACATGCCATAAAGGAAGTTCAAGGACAGTGATTCAAATGTGCCTTCTGTAAAGATTGACTGTACTTTCTCTCACATTCATTTTTCCCCACTAACTAGTATATTCTTACCCCTTACTAACTATCCAGACGAGCATGTGTATTGAATAACGTTTGAGGATAAAACTAGAGTGAGAGTTTCAATTGAATATATATGTTCACTGTCAACAACGCACCATCAAATATATTTTAGTGTTGGTCGAAGTGTTTGGGACAGTGACTTTCTTCCATGTTATTGTGGGACTCCGTACTGAATCTGTTTGCAACAACAAACACAACAGGAGTTGTGATGTTGTAAATAGGAATCCATATGGTGGTTTTATTGTGCTTGAATAGATAGCTGTGCTGCTTATTATGCGGGAATGGGGGAAAAAGCAAATAGAGAGATAGCATAAAGGGGACTTTTTTCAACAACGAGGTCACCTTTGTGGTCTTTGCTTAAAAATAAGTTGCACGTGAGCACATAATGGTATTTTTCTGGTTCTGAGAATATAACACCCAAGCATATAGGCATATTAATTTATCACCTGAACTGTTACCAAAACGAGTTCTGTTACCACTTATATAAAAACCCGTGGGGGAAAACTTCAGTGTCTGATACAAATCCCCATTCTGGGGTCCATCGCTGCCTACGACCACTATTTTGTATGGCGTTGTACTTACATTTCAGGTAATGCTCTCTCGGGAAAAGTCCCATTATATAGTGTTCATTACATTCATTCGACAAATTGACATTCCATTAACACTAATCATACATATGTTTTGGATACTACCTTTTCAAATTATCGAATCAGGACAAACCCATAATGGCTGCCATTTTTTGAAAATTGTGGATTCCGCACCCAATGATTTGTAATAAATTAGAATAGTATTTGGACGATCTTAGGGACGGGGGTTATAATACATGAAACGAAAAACATATGTTTTGCAAATATTTCAGAACATCAATAATGGTATGATATATTCTATGACTGCGATCCACTTTCATATCCAAATTAAATGTATTTTTGTGTGGCTGTCCCGCCGCGCAAAAGGTACAATTTCGAAATGTCCCGCGATGTCCGTCTTTAGATATTTGTAACGCATACATTTTTAGGCTTTGGTTTGAGATTAAAGCTTTGCTTTCGGGATCGATGTGAGCATTTTTTTTCTCTCTCTCAGTCTTTCGTTCTTCCTTTGGTGGTGGTTAGGCACTGCTTTTTCCCGCAATGCCTTGTACATGTTTAAAATTGTACTTGCCGCAAGTGGTACCAACGTGCATAATTTGTTTTGCCAGGGCATCGTGTCGCATTTGGATAATTATGTAACTAACCATGACAATTGCTTCAGACACGACGGAGCGGGCAAATTAAAGATAAAATAGTAAGTCATGTGTTAAATGTTCTTTAAGATCGTTTGTCCTGGTCACCCAAAGAAGGGACACCTGGAACCTAGCGAATTAATCAACTATTACGATAACGATCACCAAACAACCGAGGCTATGCAGCTATGCTGTTTCCCCCGGACCAACTTAACTCTCCATACAAGTTGAAATAAAATGCCAAGTTTGAGTTGACAGTTGACTTAACTGCAAAATAACGGCATATGACGGCCACTTTCTCGATAAAATCTTTCAGCCAGGGTTGATCAATATAAGGTAAGGGTGGGTTGACACTTTTTTTTTTTTTTATGTTTCATAAAATTTATTTTGGGTCCAATTTTTGAATTAAGTATGGTCAGCCGGGTTGCCGGAACTACGCATATATTTCTGTTAGGCCTTGGGTAACTTGGACATTGTTTTGTTCAAACATGTTTTGGTGGATGTTCTTTTCCCTTTTACACATTGACGTCATTTACCTGGGCACAGCAGGAGGCGCTTGTTACAACAAAACAATAGTAACAAAGAGCTGAAGGGAAAATGCAATCAATGCACGGATGCACATCGCATACAAAACCTACAGACACTAAGATTGTATAGTGGTTTAATGTGGAATGCTTTTGTTCTCAAATGTCCCATATCCTACATACTGTCCTGACAATATCTTGTAGATAAAGCACGGCGGGGATTAGGGTGGTTACAATGGGAACAAAGACGTGTATTCTTATGCACAAACGAATGCAAGAACAAAAGTTTTGAATTCTGGTTGCACCTTGATAAACAGTCAACATACACAGATATAGCAATACCATTTTAATAATGGATTAATTACAAGTTATATAAATGAAAATGCAAATGAACAGTTTGACTGCTGTCTACGAAGATAGATAACTGCGAAGGCATGGGAATTTTGGCATATTTCTGTGTTAAAAAATGATAGGAAATAAGAGAAGTTACCAACGCCTTTCTTCGGACGTTAAACACTGGGTTGACAGTAACAATTTGGAACTTACATTATTTTGTGCAGGCTAATTACGGATAGGCCTATTAACCTACCTGAATTACACACAGTCACGAAACTTATATTATAAAGTTTTATGACTGTTTGTAAAATACTATTGGAGATATGCACGACAAAATTTTATCGGAGAGACGGAGGGACAAGAGTAAATCTAAAAACCCCACCACCACCCTCACCCAAGGTTGCGGCCATAAAAATTACGAGGGGTACTTTGAATTAAATTTGAGACGCCCTATTGATAGAACCTGCCTGGCAATGAGAATATATAAAAGCTGCCGTCGCATAAGCAGAAAAAAAAACTGACCTACGTGCACTTTTATAAATCATTTCATGTTATAACATTCAGAAACTGTAATAGGTTGCAAGAGAAACAAGAAATGGGCTATAATATTCCTTAACCATTAGTCATACATTTTCAAAAGTCGATAAATATTTAAAACTACCAACATTTGTCTTTTTCAAAGTAATGTCAGAATTATCGTCGTCAAAAGTGTCTATACTCCTCGTGGCTGTGCCAAGAAGCCAAAAAATGCCAAATAAATACGACCAGCTGGACTGTCCCACCATCACTGCTCCAACACTGCGGCAAAGTGGGGTGGTAGCAAGTTTCTTGTCCCGGGGTTGTTAATTGTCACTGTCGTTGACGGGCAAGCTACGATTCATTCAGTTAAATTTTAATATAATTGAATGTGCCAACAAATTAAATGCCATTACCTTGGTCATGCATTATGCCTAAAGCATAAACTTTTTAGGCCTATTGTAAACCTAAACAGTTGGTTCGACATGACCAGATGCTGGCAGAGAACGAGCTTACACGCGCATTGTCAATAGTATT
Source organism: Hermodice carunculata (assembly GCA_964020975.1). Lineage (NCBI taxonomy): Eukaryota > Metazoa > Annelida > Polychaeta > Eunicida > Amphinomidae > Hermodice > Hermodice carunculata. The sequence continues at coordinate 69,216,604 of OZ026628.1, read as the reverse complement.
GAATGGAAACAAAATGGGGCACTTGTGCTTATTGCTGGAGTGAAGCTTGAGTTTGTTAAGCACTCTTTCGGATGCGGACAGAGAATAATAGTCTCACCGCTTCGCAGTTCGACTATTGTTCTCCATCCTTCTCGGTCAGACTATTAGGTATGGGGTGCAAAGTGTAAAATCAATTTTGTGATTATCTTAATTCATTTCATGGACGAAATCCGTAAACTCTAACAATTTTGTCCACAGAATTGTTAAGTATATCAATTCTTCTCACATAATCATAAGTTTATCAATTACGTCCACAAAACCGAATAAAGCTATCAATTTTGTCAACAATATCGTTAAATCATGGTTATTTTGTTCCCAAGTTCTGTAAGTCTACCGATTTTGTCCACGAAATTGAAAAAAAAAATAATAATAAAAAATAACCTAGGATTCTGCACAAAAACCCATATCGATTCTGTCAACAAAATTGCAAATCAATTTATCAGTTTTGTACACGAAATTCTAAAATATAATTCACAGAATCGAACAAGTTTTCACAAAATTATAACCTTTATTCGATTCTGTGGACAAAGTTGGAAAAGAAAATCACGAAATCCAATCAGTTTCACACAACTCATTAAAGCCTGTTGTTTGAGTTCTGTGCACATAATTTTGAATTTCGTCCACAGAATGGCATAAGGTTTTCACTTTTGTGTGCAAGTTTGTTATTTTGTCCACGAAAATTGGACAGAATTGATAAACGTACCGATGTTGTGGACGAGATCGATATCTTTAACAATTCTGTGGATTCCAATTTCATGGACGAAATTGACAAAAGCGTACACTTTTGTGTACAAAATTGATTAAGTATTACCATTCCGTGCACAGAATTTTACAAGCTTTTTGAATTTTGTGAAATACTTTCAGTTTTGCGATGTTTTCTTTCAGTTTCTTCCACAAAATCGGAAAAGTAGTTTAATTTCGTGTGGGACTTCGATTTTGTAATTTGCTCTTACAATTTGGCAAATTCTGTTATAATTTCGATAACAAAAACGATGAATATTACGAGTTCGTGCACGAAATCGATTATGTTACACTTGGTACTCCACAGTTAATCCAGCTGAGTCTAACAGAAGGTTGAATACAAATCTCGCAACGTTTGGTAACTAGGGGCGCACATGTCGAGTAACTTTTAATGGCTTATAATCCCTGTCCATCATATTTTCCTCTAAGCGTTACAAACTAAAACACGATCCTTTATTCTTAGATGATGTTGAAAGGGAATAGTAACACCCATCTTGGCTTCACCCTTAACTCAAACTTGTCGTGGAGAGAACACATAACACGTATCTCTAACAAAGCAGGCAGGAGAATTACCTTACTACGAAGATTCAAATTCAAGCTCTCACGAAAAGCCTTGTCTAAATTGTACACCTCCATGATCAGACCAATACTGGAATACGGGTGTGTCCTTTTTGATAATTGTGGGCAAAACTTGTCTGACTTGCTAGAAAATGTCCAAAAACAGGCAGCAATAATTTGTACTTGGGCCCATCCCCACACAAATTGATGCCTGTTGCTCCTAGAAATACGTTGGGAAACGTTGGCTACCAGGCAAAAATATTTAAGCTCATCCTATTTTACAAGATGGTAAATAATCAAGTACCTGCATATCTTGCTCAGTTAGTCTCAGCGTCGGTAGCGATATCTACCGGATGGTCTCTAAGAAATTCTTTAAATGTGCGTCAACTTAATTTCCAAACCAAAAGGATGCAACAGTTTTTCGTCCCCTCTGCAATGACAATTTGGAACGTTTACCCACTGACATTAGGGAAACAACCACCACTGTAATGTCGTTTAAAAATAAGCTACAAAAGTTGATGTTCATGGAAAAGCGCCCTTTCTATTTCGCCCATGGTCAACGCTTCCCTAGTATATGTCCAACTCAGCAGCGATTAGGCTTTTCCTGTTGACGTCACGACTTGTTTAGCGTCAATATCGTTCCAGATCCCGCTTGTGCTTCTGGATGTCCATCCGAAATAAGTGAACATTTTTTCTTTGAATGCACGATATATGCTGCCTATCGCCCACAACTGTTGAAAGATGTTGCTTCAGTTGTGACCCCAGGAGTGAATCCCTCTCTCTTTCTCAGTCTTGCCCGCAAATATTACCTCAGAATGTTATTGTAAGGAAGCCCTGGCCTGTATACCCATTCTAACGTCACGAAAAGCTATTTGCTGCTGTACAGTCATTTATTAGCAGCTCAAGAATATTTCAATACTGACTCCTGCAGCCACTGAAACAACACTAACTTATGAATATGGTACTCATTGCCTTGTACATATATATATATATATATATATATATATATATATATATATATATATATATATATATATATATATATATATATATATGTACTTCATACAGTAAATTATGATAAGGCCCTGGGGTAGCTTCTGTAATAATTTTGCTTGCGGCTAATTGGACATTTCTCAGTTGCGTAGATTTCTGTAAATTAGGCCTACAGTTGTCAAAGACCACAGATCCATATTCCAGGAGAGATCTTATTGAACAAAGGTATAAAATTTCCATTTTCCTATTAAGCCGACACTGCAGATATTTCAGAATATTTACCATTTCCATACCTTTAGTTGTAAATTTCCTGATATGATTAGATCATGTATGATCCGAACCAATGGCCAGGCCGAAATATTTATGGTCGTGTTGTTGTTGTTTTTTTTTTTTTCATTCATGAATAGTAAATTACAGAACAGTAAGCGATTCGTTCCTTACAGATTACCATACTGCTGGATTTTGCAACACAAGTCTGCAGCGACAAATTTCAATTTCTTTCAAGTCTGCATTAAGAATATTTGTCGCAGCAGTGGCGTCATTCACCCTGATAAACAGAGATGTGTCGACGGCAAAAAGCTGTATAGATGATTGCCCAATGTCTACGAAGTCATTGGTGCATATGAAAAACAATAATAGTTCCGAGACATATCCTTGTAGGACACATTCTTTGACTCGCCCCCCAATGTGATATCTGCGAGAAATCGCGTCAACTTGTATACATTTCAAAGGAGCGGATTGTACAATCAGTTTTGAACAACCTGAAATTCTTATTTTGTCAGGTCACATGACCCTGACGAAGTATTGTTTTTGGTTCACAGTTTAGCCTTTTATCCCCTACATTGTACCATATTACATTGAAAACCCATGGGACATGGCCTATGTGATATTGTTGACCATATCCCATGGGTCGGACTACTTTTTACCATTTTTGTAAAATCAGAGATATGGTTTTCCAAATATGGAAGGAATCGATTCCATATTTGGTAAATTCAAACTTGCCTCATTACCTTGCCATAAATCACGGTCGAAAGCCTGATGGTCCGTGGTATAAATCCCAGCCAAAGGGTAACAATAAACTTGATTTTGTGATGCAAACTAGGGCCAAAAATTCAGGACTGGTGATTGTCCGAAACAACAACACTCTGTTAGACGCACGATGTGCAGTCTACTTTTACATCCAAGTGTCCCGCCAACCATTATTCAATACCTGAGTGGGCACAAAAATGCACCGTCCGTGAACAGCAAGCCAAAATCAACGACGCGCCACGTGCAGCCTTCTCCAGGGAAATTATTCTTCTTTTCAGAGACCTTTAAGTCTAACATCTGCCCAAAACACTCCAGACTCTGTTTTCATCGTTTGTCCCAGCTGACGTAGCAGGGAGCCATCGCCCCGTTCCTTCGGGCAATGCTGGCAGTGCTGCCGTCAGTGATGGGCCAAATCTGATGGCCAACAGTCAGTTGAGCTCCACGGGTGCATACTTTGGAATGTTTGGTGGTGCGACATTCCAAGACAACGTAACCTTCCAATTCTCCTCTCCACCAAATTAATTACACATAGAAATAATAAAAAAGTGTCTTTTCGTCGAGATTTTTGTCTGAAGCGACGGCCGTTCAAAAAAAAAAAATCCGCCATTAGCCCTGTGATCGACCGCTTTTCTTTGTTGTTTAAATTTCATATTCAAACGCGCGGCATGACTGTGTCAAAGCCCCATATAATGAAGTGAAATAAAATGTTACAGGTGATATAAATGGTCCTTTTTTTTCTTTCTTAATGGTCAGTAGAGGATAAATACTAAGTAATTTTGTCGATGAAAGTTTCCAAGAAAAATCAGATAGGCCTAATTGCAGTTTTATTCCTACTGCAATACTGGTAATATGTACAGACCCGACACATATACATTTTCAGACGTCCGCCGGTGTCCTGCATGTAATGAACTTAATCAATGCACTTTACTCGGAATAATCATGTACTTAGGCCTATTCCGATACTTATGTGTGTCACATTCCTGCAGTAACCGTCAACTGGCTCTACTATCGTATCAGTATCCTGACTATATGGATATATGTTCGAATGAAATCAAACAAACAAAGGAAATCAACAATTATTTTCCAATGTGCAATAAAAATAAATACTGACGCAAGTGTATGTACGATTTCTCCGCCTGAAGTTAAAACTGCAGTCATGGGTCGACATTAGATCAATAACCTAGCCGGCATATAAAATCAGCGGTGCTTGCTCCCTAATTTCCGCAGATTAATTTTCACAAAAGTCTCAAACCGGACTTTATGGAAATTATATCTAATTTATAACTGTTCAGAAAATGTTGTCGATAGATTGCAATAGTGAGCGGAGAGAACACCATATATAACAAGTGTGTTAAATAAAAATTAACAAAAATGAACGTAATCTTACACATTCAATCCCATACCCTATGGAGTTGAAAATCAATGGTAATGACGTTCATCGGTTTTCCCAAAGTACACTGATTTGCTGTCAATCTGATAGATTCCCAATGGCAAACTACATCGTTTTTTGGGAACCGTGCTTCTACCAGAGTAAAATCTCGCTCAATACTCTGGTTCCCTGTCGTAAAAAGGGAGAGTCGCCGGAAGAACATCCCGAAATCCATTCTACGAGACATTGCGTAGTTATCATATGTACCCTCCCCCCCACCCCCCGTGATATGTTGAACACATGGGCGGCCTCGAACATGTAAATATTGACGTTTTTTAGGACGTGTCGCACGCATTGGTATCTTCAATACAGATTATAGGGCCTAAGACTTACAACCTGAAAACAGGTCTAAAAGTCAGATACAAAAATGCTCTGCTCACATTTTAAGTTCAACTTAGGGTTGCCCGGGGCAGAACGCCCCCCCCCCCTTAAAAACTATCCTCTCTGAAATCATAGCCTTTCAGTTTTTTAATTTGATGTGTGTCAGGGATGTGATTAATTTGTAAGGACTTTATGCTCAAACCTGAAACTTCGGTAAAACCTCTAGCATTTGTGAGTTATTTAGAAATAAAGATTTTGCTTAAAAGGGGCTTTTTGTCTCATGCTTGAGGCAAAAGGCCCTCCTGGGGCGCTTTTCCCCGTAAATGGGCCTTTTGCCCCTGTTACCAGCATGAACACCTCATGAAATAGAGAATCAGGCCAGGATGGTCACTACTTTTTCAAAACTTTGTCACGTAAAAATTTATAGCGCAAATAGAATGTATAAATGATCACATTAAGTAACTCTTTCAGTGTCATTTACGACTGAAGTTGAACTGCTGTAATTATTATAATGATGCCAGATTAATATTGCTTGTAAAAAGAACTTTCATTTTTGTTGCCACAAAAGCTAAGATTAAAGAAAGGTTTAAGTTAATAGCTTTTCCCATCACGCTTTTGGAGCTGTGCTCCAAAAGTGCACATAATAAAGCTGTTAAATAAGTCTTAACCTTGGCACTGAAAGAGTTAAAGCTCCGGAAGCAATTGCATCGCCTTGTTAACATTTTAAGCAATCGCTTTTTTAATATCACTTCAAGCACGTCGTGAAGAAAAAACCTAGGGAATGGTTTGGTTGAGTCTTTTGGTCGCAACAAAATTCCAAAGTGTTGGGGAATAAATTCTAGATATAATACGTTAAAATATTCAAGTCGGATCAAACAGTGGCGCAACTATCCCACTCCTGTAGTGCAAGGCTTAATACTACGTGTACTGCATGTCAATGATTCTTCTAGTCAGCAAGTATCAAACTATACAGACCTTTCTGTTTGATAATAAGCAGCACATTATATGTACTTAACATAAGTCCTCTCAATAAAATACCTTCTCTATACGCCTAAATCTTAACTTTCTTAGATTCGCCTATTCATATTAATGAGTAATAACACAACATTGAATGTACACAAAACGAACTGTATTGAAAAGGTGCAACAAGTGATGTAGTGAAGGTGTCACACATCAGAAAACCTCATTAATACTCAAAGACCAGGCCTGGCCCATGCATATTACCTCAAACTTAAATTGAAACTGGGAAAAGGAATCCCTAAATATTTACTTCACTTTCCTGCAAAGAAACTGAATAGACCACGCAACACAAAGCCACTGGAACAGAATGACTGCCTTGAAACCAGAACGCACACAAAGGTGTCACAAATCGACCTGAATCCGTGCAGGCACTGAGAAAAGAGCAGGCAAACTGTATATTCAGATTGGCTGCTTTCCTCATATTAAAATACTAGGCCATAACATAACTAGTACTGGTACAGCCTAGAAGAAAAAGTAACACCATTCCTCAATCCTAGTGAATGTACGCAAAAAGTAATGAAAAAAATGTGTAAATGTGTTTCAATTGTGATCTGTTACAGTAACTCTGCATCTGTGTAGATTGATAGCTTCTGCTGTTGGGACACGACTCAAGGCTTTCTCCCGACCCATCAAGTAGTTTCTACTCCACACTGAGGCCACCCGGAATGAAAAGTCACAATTTCGAAAATAGTGAAATAATCAAACTCGCAATTTTGGACAATTAATGAATATTGCGAGTATGGGTGAAACAAGCCGATCTGAAATCCCCTAAATAAGAAACTCCAAATTCCATGACGATACCCATTATTTGCAACAGAATTTATTGAAATACTTGACAACTTCAAAAATTAAAATCATCTATCTTGTGCTGTAGTTTCACACCAAATCTACTGTAAAAAGCATGAACATCTAAATCAAAAAACGCGTCTTTGTTTTCTTCGGTATTAAAATACTCTAAAGGTATATCAGCAGGATAAATTTATTGAGCAGTTTGAATAACGATTTTTACGTTTATGCAAGCAATATCGTAAATAAATTCAGTATTACATAGTAATTGTTTAGCTACAAGAAAGTGCTCTTCTATTAATTTCCGCATGAATTCACACTCAAGCCAAGTAAGATATTAATCGGCTCGCAGAGAAGAGCAATTACTGGCTATGGGGATACCTTTGATATGTTGAAATGAAAATGGTCCAGACTGAATCAATGTATAATATAAAAGAAAACAAACTGCGTTTAATACATTTTCTATGGTATATGATTTACTATTGCTTTTAATTTAGTATTTTTCACACCAAAAGCAGTTTTTGCAAATGTGTTTTTATTAATATATTTGTGACTTTTATGATTGAACACTATAATGATTAATGGATCCAGTGCTTCTTTTACGTTTTTGGTCAAGTATCTGCGTTGGCCATTTCAGTGTAATGGTGTCAACTAATAGTTGCTGCGTCAATACAAGACTGTTCTGTAGTCACATAACACATAGTGGTATCACGGGAATGATCCCGATTGTGTATTTTGTGTAGAATCCCCCCCCCCATCCAATTCCATGAAGTAAGCTTTGAGTATTGACCCCTGGTGTACTACGACTGTTATTAATTCTTCTACAACCACAAACGCTACCACCACAACCATCACCACGAATATGTACACTACTACCAATTATGAGTCAAGTCAAGTGGACAATATTTATGGATTTCATGAAGGCATGTGACAGAGTACCTTACCGCAGATTAATTGGTAATTTTGAAAGTGAGGGAATGCAAACGGAAGCTATAGACGAGTTATGTGATTTTCATTTAAGAAGATCGCAAAGAGTATTTATTAATGGAACTGGATTAAAAAACTTACCGAATTCACAAGTGGTATACCACAAAGATCAGTATTAGGTCCACAATAATGTGCCATATGCATAAGTGACCTCCCAAATATAGTCAGCTCACAGGTATATATATATATATATATATATATATATATATATATATATATATATATATATATATATATATATATATTATATATATATATATATATTCTGTTTGTAGCTGATACTAAAATATTTAGACAGATAACATCTGCAGAGGATATGCATTTACCGGGATGCCTTACCCGAAAGGTAAAAAAAGGACGATTACTGTTGTTTCTCTCAAAGTAGTGTGAAGTTTTAAGCTTTCGAAAGCAAACTGTAGCTCTTTCTACTACGAAAGATACCAAAACATAACAAAGTCATGCGCCAAAGAACAAAAAGGGAAAGGATTTGGGAGTCATCGTTCAGGAAAAACTTGCATCTAAAGAGTAAATAGTCCATAAATAAAAATATAAGACAGAAATATGGGAATGGTGAAAAGGATATTCCATTTCTGGGACGAGATACCGTTTAACTATATCCATACAAAACATTGGTTAAACCACATTTTCAATATGAAAAACCCAGGATGGAATCCATATAAAGCAAAGGAAACTCATGTGATGGAAAAAGTATAAAAAGGCAACAAAGTGTTCAAAGTTAAGAGCTATTTTATGAAGAAAACCTGACGGAATGGCTATCAGGTGTAGGTCCATTATCACATTGTACTCTATTGTATAAAACATTTCTTAGCAAAGGGGTTATGTGGAACCATTCATTGCAGTGCCCAGACAGCTCACTGATACTCATTGTTTTGCAGATGCTACATTGTATACCTACGCATGATCCCAGTTATTGGGTATTTTTCATTATGATATCAATTATGTGCGCGTATTTCTTCAATTATAATTCTTTTTACTCGACGAAAATTACCTAAGGCTCGTGTCACATTTTAGTGTGTATCTATATGCACAATGTACATTATCCTTTTTTTTAATGATCACAAATAAAAAATAAATGTTTGTGATAAACTGTCTAGTACACGTAGCAGATTGCCTGCAAAGACAGACACATTGCGGGCGTAAGGCACAAATGGCGCCTAAAAGGAACAGGCATTGTACTGGGATGTTAGTGAGCAAGTGTTTTCAACATCCAGTGACTCTTATTATGGACACACTGTCAAACCTGGGCTGTGTAGGGCCTGAATATATCAGGTGGCAGGTGAATGTAATGAAAATCACACACGTTTGTACTCGTATCAAAATTACAAAGGGAGGCCAAGTTTATACCAAGTAATCCTTGAATTTTAAGAGCCCTTGAACCAACACACATTGCATCAGGATGTAAGATTTCATTATGCAGGAACTCTTGAAAATATGTACAGGTATGGGGCTAGAAATGTGAATCTACAAGCACTTCGCTTCACAAATAACTGTGTTTTAATACAATGATCATCCTATTTTCTCTATACAGATCATAAGAATGGCAAAATAGGGGATTTCCTACTGACGTACTGCCTATTTGAGTTCCTATGCTGCCGTACTGGAAAGCCTTTTTCCGCCTTTTTTTTTTTCCTTATTCAACACTTTTGAAAATTTATCGCTTGATTTATTATGATATCAATGTTATTTGATTTTCTTCACCATATTGCCCTTTTATCGGTCAAGTAATTGACATAGGTTACATCCTAAGTTTGCAAATAAATTTTAAAATAAATAATGATTTTACATCAGACATTTAAATTCTTTACATTAATCTAGATTTGGCAAATCCAAAAGAATCTACCTGTATTTTGATATTTTATTTGCACAAAGAGAGCTTGAAACTACCACTTCTTCAGATTTGAGGATTTGGAAAATGTAATTCCTAAAATTACTACTATTGGGGACTCTCCCTTTTGAGCAGGATGGCTCTGCTGAGCTTTCCCTCTAAAATATCTCTGTCTACAAAATTGTCTTTGAAGCTGTTTTTATGATACATCTTAGTCACAGACATGACAGTCATGGATGTAACAATAAGATAAAATGCCACGTTATGGACAATGTTACACATCTACCTAAATTAACAATACAAAAATTTAGTTCCTCGCATTGGAAAATACGAATTTATAGACTTCGATAAACTTTCTAGCCTCTAAAACAAGTTATTTGGGGAAACAAAAAGCATTAACAGTTTCTGAAGCTAGTGGTCCAGATGGTTTCAGTAAACATCTGTTCCAGGAAGCTAGTCGTCATTTGGTGGAACTATGAACTATGGTGGAACAATTTACCTACCAAATCTCGTTAGTCTGAAGACCTTGTGGAATTCAAGAAAGAAGTAAATCGGGAACCAAAGGTGTTACTAATTTTTTAGTTTTCGGGAGTAAGATATGTTGTGCTGTTTTTCATGCCCACTTGCATACGGGTTGCTGGAGGTTGTAATTACACATATTAAGCAAAGACCTTACAAGGCATCACTCGTGTACCTATGATAACGATATTACAAATATATCTTTTACAATATTTTCGAATGTTATTTGTACAGTAGCTAAAGGAACACATTGAATAGTCAAATTTCCTTTGCCCCCTCGACTATTCTAATTTAATTATTCACTTGTGACACGTACACCATAGAATAAACTGAAGCTATTTTCGACATATATCTGCACTATATTTAAGTTTTAGACATAATGGGAGCTGTGAGGTACGTTCAGATAACAAAGTGAATCAAAAGGCTGGTTTATATAACAGCCATATATTCATCAAATGAAGATGTACTTTACCTATTTGGGCCCCTTGCCTTATTTGTTGTATCTTCGCCATTTCCTTGACCTCTGCATTTTAAGGGATTTAGCCGGGGGGGGGGGGGGGGAGCTGCTGCTATCGTTAATACCTCTGACTTTGCATAGCGCATGGAAAACAAGGACATTTCGTGATGGCTGCTGTGAATTGTGCAAATGAATAGGGTTCCAGTAGAGTAAATTATTAAATGCCACATTGTTTTCATCTAATAAAGGTAATATCAAACCAAAGTTTTACATATGGATGCTTGTATCCAAACGAAAAGATGCATTGAGTGGTACTCTCAATCCTGATGCTGAGACCCTATTTCATATATATATACATATATATATATATATATATATATATATATATATATATATATATATATATATATATATATATATATACATCTATATATATACATATATATCTGTATGTATGTATGTATGTATGTATGTATGTATGTATGTATGTATGTATGTATGTATGCATAAATACAGATATAATCTGAGAAGTTTACATTGGAACTATGACAAAGAGACAGCCGAACGGCATTTTACCATGGACAATTATTACCTTCCATAACATCAGCTTAGGTGAGTGAGCTTAAAAGTATTGTTCTTGTTACATTTGGGTTAACGCTGTCACACATTATTTTGGCAAATGGAGAAACAATATACATTTATGTCAGATACTATGGTCGACCTGGGCTGGCTATGCTGACGTGTCCTTGGTCACGTTGGCATTGTGTTCTTTGTTTCCGTATCAATTTAGTCATGTGTCCATGGGAACTTGGTGTTATTTTACTCATTTATAAGTAGACATAATAAAAATACTGCACAGAAGTTTGAAAAAGGAATCAAAATTCCCAAACCGAGTAACGACTTCACATAAATGTAAAAGTCTGCATGAGTATATGTTTACAACTATTCATGCTATGCTTAGGTAGTTACGATGCAACTAGTGTCTTACACTCTGTATGTATATTACCCGTTAAGTATTCATATACTCAGTGAGAATAAACTTAATTGCTAATGTCGTCAGACTTACCTTGATGCTTAGTATCTTCCTCGCAAGCCTTTGATGGAGTCAGCTCTATTTAAGGAAGGATAGCTTTATGATGTTGCAGGCAGGAATGCAGAAAGGTTGTACACGCAGTTGTCCCCCTGAAACCCAATACGAAGCTGTACAGTTTTTCTATTGCTTTGTCTAATTTTTATTTATGGGATAATGAGGGGAGAGCAAACATCCGCATAGATGAGATGATGAGGAAAAATTGTCCCAACACTTAGTTCATGTTTGTACTATTGCCTCTCCTAGTAGAAAAGTTGCACGTGCAGAGAGTATAGGAAGAGTACCATTTGGGAGGGGTAGCTTTGTGTTTTATTGTTCATATTTGTATTTTTGTTTTTTTAAATGAGCATCGGAACGAGTAGTAGTAGTAGTAGTAGTAGTAGTAGTAGTAGTAGTAGTAGTAGTAGTAGTGGTAACAGCAGTTGAACAAATAGCTAAGATCATCGCCATATTGATTTATCATGTGAGCTAGTCAACAACTTGGAGTTGCATTTCAACCAACTAACGTTGATGGAGTTGTATACCAAACAAGCGCACTGCCAGTTAGGGAACAGAACGTCAATTCAAACCCTACGAGCATCAACATTTTCATAGTTCTATATTTTAGTTGCCTACATTTCCCACCAACAGTAATTCGGGCACAGCACTGCCACGTTTGAAGACAATGGGTCCACTTATGGCTGAATGAATAAGGATAGTAGCAACGTACAATACAGAGGTTCTTTCCTTTCTTTTGATCTGTGAAAGACATAACGGGAAACTTGGCTGGGGTCAATTTCAAAGGAAGTAACTTAAAAAAAAACACGTAATACTGTTCTCATCATTTTCCACGTCTAACGAAAAACGTTGCTATATTTGTTGCTTATTAAAAAGAAAGTTGCCATGAATGTTTATATTAGCATTTATGAAAAAGGCTGCCATGACTTTTTTGTTAGATGCTTACTTTTGTGGTGGGAGAGCAGGCGGTATGATTATTGTGTATTGTGGACATAGCCCATTTACCTTGTGTGCTTTTTGCTGGTGTGAAATGTCCCCAATATATGCATGTAGCTAAGCGAAATGGGTCATATATTGTTATTTATGTGAAGCATTATCTATTACAAATTAGAGGACCAACATAGGCATTTTTTGTAATCAAATATGCATATATCATATATGCATATTATGGAAAGGCACATCTACTGCCAGCTAGTAACTTTAACCTCTGAAAATATTCAGTCAGTATTTTCACCTCCCAACTAATTATTGAGTATCTTTTTTTTTGGGGGGGGGGGGGCGATGCAGGCAAAGGTGCCAAACTGTATAACTAGCCTTATCCAGACTGAGCGCCATCCCTTCAACTTACGCATTGGAAAGTCTGTCATCGCCGGTGGTTACACCACAATGTGACCAGACAAGAAATACGCTGGAACAAACTGGACCTGAATGATGCTGAAGTACGTTAAATTCTAAGTGATACTGCAGAATCGTACCCTGATTCGACAAAGGAAAATGAAGTTCATGTAGGTGTCAGAAGTGGTCCCAGGACCTCCTCTCAGAAACTGACGGCAAGATAAAGTTTTATACACGTTTGCCAATCTATCTTGTGCTAATGACACTGTTCAATTTTAATTCATCTTATCGGATAGACCACACACATTTTGCTATTTAAATTCCAGCATTTTATACTTACATTTATTAGGTTGCAATTAACATTGACAACGCCACGCACCATTTTCTTCAACAATTACATTACATGCATTACATTATAACTATTACAAGAAATTTCCATGTTAAGTTACCCCATTAAAAGCTTTTTAAACATCCCCCCCCCCCAAAAAAGTAGGTCACCTGAGCATGGGCTGTTCAAACAGCCCTCTTGTTTAAAATTATAATAGACTTCTGGGCTTGTAATGCCGTTGTTTTCTAGGCTCTCAGACAAAATAAAAAAGAACTTAACAGAAAACCCTGCCTGGTCCCCGTACTGCACTAACAGAACTCTATGAGCCCCTCTGGAGTCTGAACACATGATGAAAAGTGAGAATACATAGATAGCAAAGTCTTCCATGGAAGCCTTCTTCTATTAACTATACCAAAGAAGAAAGTGTAGATAGGTATTGAACGCTTTTGTGTGATCGATGAATGTACTATTAATTCTACCTTTCTTCTTTGTTCAATACTTTTGTGCCATAGCATACAATATTACTTGTAATAAAATAATGATTAAATGTGGAGGCTAAATTTGATGATATACATGTGGGGGAAGTACAGCAATAATTTCCTTCCCATTCTTTTTTTGTTGTTGTTTTTTTGTGAACCTTGCCTTAGTTATCAGCCCGGGGAATGTAAATGGGAATATCACAGGCAAAGGCGTCATAAAAGGCCTTTAATAAATTACGAAAAGACAAAGCACCAGGAACGCATGGTATTCCGATTGAATTAAGTAGGAAATCCAAACATTCATATTCCTATATATCCTAGTCAACTTGTGCAACAAAATATTAGGTGTCAGTGTGTACCCAAATATATGGAGTGAAGTCACCCTGTTCCCTATTTATAAAGGGGGCAGCCCCCTACAGGAAAACAAGTATAGAGGTACTTTCTTGTTAACATTTTAGGTAAAATATTTACACTGTTAATAATAGACTCACCTCTTGCGCTGAGCTTATACTGACACATGTAAGTACATGCACTATGAAGAACAGGGTGGCTACCTCGTCGAGGAACTACTGACGAAATATTTACATTGACTGATTCAAAACCTGTATACTGTATCCCTTGAAGAGCGTATTTTTAAACTGTGCCAACAGCTCCGTCTGGATGTGACAAATTTAGACTAGACATGTTGGCACTTGAACAAAACTTCTCAACGTGAAGAGTTCGTAGGTGGAATCACAATTCAGATACATGTGATTACGCCTGTGACCACCGCTCAGAGGGATAACTCTCTTTGTGCCAACCACAGCAAAAGTCGTCTTGTTCTGACTTGTCAATGATTGCTGATTCTAATTCCGCATAGAGAATAAGCAAAGACAGACAGAAATTGAATACATAAATAAATAAATAAATAAATAAATAAATAAATAAATAAATAAATAAAAATAAATAAATGAATAGATAGATAATTGGATGGGTAGATAGATAGATAGATACATAAATGGACAGATAGATAGATAAATAAACAGATAGATTACTTTTAGAGTGAACCAAGTAAAACTTGATGGCATTATTAACCTTTCTGACTCAAATCACCGAAAAGCGCCCAGATGTAAATTGTCCTCTGCCTCAAAGTTTTTACTTGAATTTCTCATTATAAAAAAGGGTTTGCTGAGATGTGTATGTAAGACCATTCATGATGACACACCATAGGTCAATAGCTTTACTAAGCAAGGGTTGGATACAATGCCAAGGATAGTCATTGAGTTAGTTGCACTCTGTCCAGGAATAGGTTAACCTTTAAAGTGCTAATTACGGCTATAGTCGTTTTCTTATTGCTGTTAAACATCAGAAGTCCTCTGATAATTTTCAGTGCGAAAAAAATGCATGTCAATACACCAGAATTAGGTGGTTCAGGTGATCGATTTTAAATCACAATATGCAGAGAAATCTTTATTTCCTTGCTCCTTTAAAACGTTGAAACTGGGGGATAGGACTTCTCTTGCCCCCAGCGTAGGTTAACAAAATAGCAGTCTCTGTGAAGTGCCTCTCATATTTGAAATATATCCTTTTATTGCTCCAGGTTTTAGATCATGTGCCAAGAACATGTTCACTGAAACATTTCTATATCCCTTTTTGCATGTTCTAGACTTGAGTTAACATCTTTCCGATGTGTGGGTTTCGCACTTACTTCTCACCTGCCGGCAGGCAAGCTATTGTTTTGGGGCGTACTATTCTGATAGGTCTTTTGGACATCTCTTGTTCGGTTTATTTTTATTAACCCATTAACATCAGAATTAGTGTTGAAAAAATTGGAAGCAGAAAACAGTCCACCACAAACCAGTTTTGACCTCTTGAATTGAGACAGGTTCAATGTGGCACAGAAAAGGGAAATATCAACTTTAAAATGAAAGTTAATGTTATATTGAATCTTGAGGATAAATGATCTAACCATTTCAAGTCCTTCATGTCTGGTGCCGATAATTTTTCACGAAAAAGGCTATTTTTGCGATATTTCCGTATTTTAATAAAAATACATAATGATAGACTGTGTGATACATATCAATGTATTACGGATATGCTTTGCAAACTTTGTGTGAAAAAGATTAAGAAATTTGGGAAGTGATTTTTGACATGCAAAGAAAAATGATTTTCTCTTGTTGCCTGGGTAACTATTTGTTAATCAAGCTTATATGCAGTCGTAATCAAGTTTTGTTCCTGATTATCAACTGTACGCAGTCGTTCACTTTAAGGTTTATATACGAGATGTGACTGTGTGTTTGTGTGTTCCAGTCATTGGAGCCTGTGTTCTTCAAGCTGTGCCAACAGGACCAGGTGGCTGACACGGACGGCCCGTCTGACAAACCCCGCTTTATTACCGCTGTCAGTAGTTGAATACGTCTTACTCTGTAAACTTGTCAAGATCCGTGGAGTGGCTGGTCGGTTTGTCCTGATCCTAAATACCTTGGTACCTGATGTAGAGACCACCTCTATTATAAGACCAATTGCCTGCTCAATTCTCTCAGTGTCACATCTTGGACTAAGTCAACAGCTTTCCTCCGCATGCTTTGTAAGCATTGTGTCCAAGGGTGAGGAAAGCTGTTGACCTGGACAGTTATATACCATGTAACTGCAGGTGAAAAAACGAGGTAGTGATGTCACAAGATGGCAGCTTTTTTTTCTTCTTCATGCAATTAGGAGGAGTATTGTTTGCTATTAAGCAGGCCCTCACTCTTAAATATCCAATACATTAACTTTTGAAGAACAATCTGCCAAATACTTGAAGTGACAAACAGTCACATTACAATGTATCTGCGATACACAATACTGCAAATTTGTTAAAGCCCCAACACTGGGAGTCATTTTATCTTTGTGAATACTCACTTTGTGCCTTATTTTAATAGTGTCCATATATGGGTATGGAGGAGTTCCTTTGTTAGAAGTGTAACAACAACAACAACTACAGGCATGCTGGCACTTAAATGAAGAGTCTTTTTACAAAGAACATGAATCTAGCATCCTTATTATAACTCAAAGCAGTTCATTATTAAGTAGTTCGACTTTGTCTCAGTTGGTAGTGAAAAAAGTTGAGCGTGTTTCAGCAGCTTCCCTCAGCATGGTTTTGGCACATTGCATCCAATGTA
The DNA here is from genome assembly GCA_964020975.1 of Hermodice carunculata. Lineage (NCBI taxonomy): Eukaryota > Metazoa > Annelida > Polychaeta > Eunicida > Amphinomidae > Hermodice > Hermodice carunculata. The sequence goes on along the minus strand of OZ026628.1, from coordinate 69,199,510 downwards.
TGCTGAAAAAGCTGTTGACCTGGGCCATTCTTTTTTCTCTAGAAATATGAGTATCCTGGGACCAGAATAAAAGATCTGATCGAGAAATTTGAATCAGGAATTATTATAATTGTGTACAACTTTGTGATTACTATTGGTACCAAAAATCAGGTACGTAATCGGGTAAATTTACTGCTATGAACAAAAATAAATGATATAACGCCCGTCTTGTGCCCAAAATATTTCTGTAAGACAATATGCCTCACGTTTTGATGGAAATTATATGAATTACATGCTTAAATTTCTAATTAACAGCATAAGTAGGTGGCCGATTCAGGTGGCGTCTTGTTGCTAGGGAACTGTACATCTTGAGTGCGGTTTCAATTATGTTCAGAATACAGCCGGTTTTCCAAAATGTAAAACGAAGGCACTATAGCAAGGTAATTACTGTACTTGATACCTACAAACTAACTTCGATTTCATGAAACACAAAAAAATTGAACCGGCGCTTTCGATCGACGGTCCTTTATTATCGCCCATGTAAATAAACCTGGGCCACAGCACATTTATATGCCTATAGTGATGGCACCTCACCATTTACAAATGTTATAGTGAATTTAATCACTAGTGTTCACATATCCCTGTTTGATATTGCCAAAGTTTGCACTAGAATTTAAATTAGAACTACAGGTAAGGAACTGGTAACTTTTCAGTTGATCCAACTATAGGCCCACATGGCTAAATCCTACACTAAATTGACTAATCAGTTATGTCCTTTCCTATACACAGGGTCAGCACTCCGACTCTATGCATGTGCTGTGTAACAGTGTACCATGACCCAGAGAGTAGACAGGAGTACCAGGTAATCACATTCACAATCATCTACACCTAGGCTTAATCAATCAACTTACTCAAAGATTCCAGGTAGGCCTATATTACAACAATTAGCCTAAATTGTTATGGCACTTCACTTTGAACTGAGGCCTATGGTACTGCATTTCTTCTATGCTGCCCAGAAAATGATGACCAATTGCAAAATATGGAACATAGCTGAAGCCTGAAGAATATTTCTCTATAAATGAATTGTTGCAAGAATGTTAAGATCTAGTGACTATTGTCAAAATAAGTCTGGCCATATACCTGTCTGGAGGCGTACAACCTATTCAAGTGGTACTGACTTACAACACTGCATTTCAACACTAAATGAAAATCTGCTGAAATGCATTTAATTTTGCTTTAATGCATGAACTATCCAGATATAACTTTGTTGGAAGAAATGCACTTAACTGCATACAGGGCCAACTGTAATAAAGCTTACTCTGTAGGTATCTGAACATTTTATGCACAAATGTTTGTACAACCTTATACCATTTTCCATGCACAGGTGTGAGATTTTGAAGGGTTAAGAGCTGACAGCAGAGTGGTCAAGCAACAACTGGGAGTCATCTACACAAACTAGTGTTACGTACCCCGTCTTGCAATATCAGGTAGGCCTATATTTACCTGGGAAGTTCACAAGTGCGATAAGTTAGTTTCATATGCCAAATACTCCTGAAAACATCTTCTAATGAATTACAGGGCACATGCAATTAGAGTTAGAATTGTTTAGGTAACGTTTAGCACATTGACAAGTGGCTTCCCTGAATGTAAGAAAAAAACTGTCTGTGTGCAGCAGTCCAGTTGTGACACAGTGATATACGAAATAATGCAATGGCATTTAAAGAAATTACGAGTGGGTTTGTCAACAATGACACAGTCATACACCAAATACAAACAGTGCAATTACACAAAGTTGCTGGTAAAGGCACATTGTACCCCCAAATGGAAATAAATCTCCCCAAAGTAAGGCCAAATGAAAACTATCTGTGGTTCTCAGGCACCTCCCTCGTCACTTGAAACCCTGCCTCATGGATTTTTTTTATTGTCAAAATGAATTGAAAAAAAGAATGCCTCACCAGTTTTTCTTCAAAAGTGGCCTTTTTCTATGTGTTTTGGCCTGTTTGTCTAGAAGAAAAAAAGAAGAAGAAATGAACCTCCCTCCCTCATTTCTTTTAAATAAGGCCTGAGAACCAGAATATGTTTTTGGAGAGCCTAATAGTAACAGTACAGATGATTGTTATTTATTTTGAGAAATACTCCCATGTTTATTAAATCATTAGGATTGTGGCACATCTTTGTTCTCAAGTACTTGCATATATTCAACAACCAAACACATTTCAAAGGAGTAAGCTGAAGAAAACTTTTTGAGGTAATCCTCTCAACATTCCTATTCATGATGGACTAGGTTTTTTGTATTTTTTTCATGTACATTTTGAACTAATCCCTTTCCAGTGTGTAATAGGGTGCTCATTTAAAAGCATTTAAAAAAAATCTAATTTGGTTGTATGTATTACTATTAAGGTTAATATGGTGTTATGTTGAATGGGTGTCAATTTGCAATAATATGTGGAAAGGGTAGGTTTTATTTATTCAAAATCCGGGTTTTTTTTTTTTTTTTTTCATTTTTTTCCCTTTCGCCAGCATGCATGCAGGTACATGTAATTGTACCCCAAAGTTTAAGTTTACATAGTTTCTGGTGTACCTGCTTACAAATTTCTAGATTTGAACTGTTAAATAGATATTCCACAAGAAAAGGCCACAATTAGCAATCAAATATATCTCAAACACTGATACAGCTAGGTTTCATTGATGCCAGTTTTCAGGGATTAGCATGGATTTCAAAGTTTTATTCTGCAGGCAAAGAGGATGGTTAACCTAAGTAGAATAATTTAATGTCACTGTGGCTGAAGTGAACCTAGATATAGAAGAGGGGGGGAGGGGGGTCTTTCAGGTTTCTTTTTCTTTTAAAGATTTGCCGTCCATTATGCATGTACACCTATAATGAATTACTCTATGAGGTACACAATACTCAGTTTAAATTTAAAGAAAAATAAGGACAGCGATTACATGTATACTTAATAGTCAATTAAAAACAAACTATGTTTAAACTTGTATGCATGAACACATACATGCACATGTATGACCCATTTTCTGCAATATGGTCTGCAGCTTGTTCCATGTTATTGCTGTTGTGTTTTCAGGGTTCGTGTCAAAATGCTTGGGTTCAAGGCTCTGCAGGATCATAACTACCTTCCTGAAGATTCACCTGATCCTACATTTGAGACAGAGAACATTCTTCCCACTACTAATACACCATCATGTAAACCTGGGCGGTTTCAGATTGGAAAGTGGGCAAAAGAAAAGAAAAGAAAGCAAACAGAAGATATAGATGTCAATCTCTCTAAAAAAATTAAGAGTGAACAACTTAAACTTAAATCTCTACAAGAAGAACATGCAGACACAAAGAAAAGGTATGATACACTGAGAGAAGAGTGCAACAGATTAGAAGAATTTCAGGCCCATCAACGCCTGTCACAGTGGGAGTCTTTATGTAGTATCCAACAGGAAGTGACTGAGAAGGAGTTATATGTACAGCATCTGAAATCAAGTGTAACACAACTGGAGACAAAGCAAGGAAATCTCTCCCAGGTTATCAAGCAGATGGAAGAAAGCATAGGAAAGGTAATGAAACTGGACACTTAAATAAACCTGTACAGGTTTATAAATATACATAAATAAATAAAAGAAACATATCATCACTACCGGGGGTACTTAGAGTAGGGTACCTGCCCCCAGAAGCACCCCCCCCATGCTTTTAATAAGCTGAAATGAAGTAAGATATTCCACATTTTCAATAATGTCAACTAATTTTTTCTGCAATTTTGCAAACACAAAAATGGGTTCCTTTCATTTAAATTTTATAATCAATCACCGTGGGCACTAAAAATAATAATACTGTATGCCTAAAGTATTATCCCTCCTTAATTAATAAGTTATGCAAATGATCACCTGTATTACATAGCATTGTACTTTTCTGCTTCATACGTACACGCAATATTGGGACATGTAAGCTTCAGTGGGCCACATTTCTAACTCTGTTTACAAACTAGATTGCTGTGCATTGGTTCATTTATGCCTATTGCATTAGTTTTGCCTGGTCAGTTAAATTATGAAGCCATATCAACTCCTCATATTATGATTATCGGACTTGCAGGCTATAAGAAAAGTCAGGTGGCTTATAGCAGCCAATTGTTAGTTATAGATGTTCTGCCTATTCTAATAGTTGTCTTTTCATTTGTAGCAAAACAGATCACCAAGCCAGGTTACAGCACCACCAGTAACACACAAGAAGATTGTGAAAGTTGATGACACCAATACCGACCACCTCTTGGGTTTCAGTAAGTCAGGAGAGAGGTACCGGAGGGAGAAAACAATAGAGGCTGTAAAGGTTGTGAATTGTACACATACAGCAGGCAGTAGTATGCCAATGAGCATCTTGCCTGATCAGTGTGTTAAAGATGCACTTTAGCACACTACTGTACATACTTGTACTGTGAAAGATCTAGTTTCGTATGTATCAAAATCTTCAAAAATGCAAGCAAAAGTGCTTCCAGGATTACCAACTGTCAATCCTGCAACAAGTCTTGAGATGCGCATAGCTAAAAGTGCCACACTTCTGTGTCATGGTGGGCTTCTGAGCAAAGCAAAATATCGAAACTTACGAAACCATGAGAAAAAACAACCTGGTAGTTCCCTTCTTCCATACAAATCACTAATGTGTCACTTAAATGACCTGCACTCATCATCACTTAGTGCAGTCCATCTCAAGGATATCCAGGGCTGTGCAAGGGATATTGAGACTTTGCTGATCAAACTAGCTTCAGTATACCTTGTTCAGGATACCACTTTCCCTGATGACAAGGTATTAGATTGGTTTGGTAAACCCAAGGGAACCTTTGTCATTGCTCTTGGGGCAGATGGTGCTCCCTTTGGGAAGAATGTAACTGCCACGTCTCTTCTGTTATCAATTATGAATGTCACCCACCGTCTTGCCTCACGCAACCATAATTATCTTGTCATTGGAGGAAACTGTGAGGAAGACTCCCCAAAATTTATGAGTCATGTCTCTAACTTGTTTGAAATATTAGAGCAGGTTGAGAAAAAATTATACCTGATTGACGGGGTTCAGTGCACTTTCAGGGTTGGGCTGATTGTGTCTGATCAAAAGTGGCTGTCTAAGGCAACAGGAGAATTGTCAAATTCTGCCACCTATCCATCCAGCTTTGGTTCAGTTAGGTTGACTGACATGAACTTAATTGGGGGAACATTTGGCACTGAGCACAGCTGTACATGGAAACCCTGGAAAATGGAAGACAGACTTGAGACTGCCAGGCAGGTAAGAATGTTTAAAGCTAAGCTCAAGGATCCCGGCAGCATGAGCAACAGGCCAAAAGTAACCAAATTCATTGCCTCCTTGGGGTCTTGTCAGGAGTTTATCCCCCCGATTGGTAAGTATGCTTCATTGGCATATGTAGAGCCCTTGCACTTGACCAGCCTAGCATGGCAAAAGTGGAACAGTGAGGTGTTGTCAATGGTATTGGATCGGACTGATGGCAAGCTTTTACAGCACAGTAGCACAAAGATGCTCCCTCCCACATGTGCATTGTCCAGGTATTTGGCCCAATTAAATCAAATTCGTGCCAAGAGGGTCCATACCCAGTTATGTAGGTGGTACATTGAGTCACAAAATACGAAACCACATATCAGATTTACAGGTGAAGACTGCAAAAGGTTCTGCCATGGTTTTAACTGCATCATACAGTGTCTCCTAACTGGAAACCAGCATGCAGACTATCCATTGTATGTGATGTCTTACATTGGCTTAGTCTTGCGTGAATGTGTATCATTGATGACCAGGTACTACACAACTCAGGATGATGTTGAAGACTTGGCTGAAGCATGCACACTGTATTACAATGCTCATGCCCTCTTCAGAACTGTCAATCTTACAACATGGACCATGGGTTATGTAGTGCCTGCTCACACAAGGGAACTCTTTGCTCAGTATGGGTATGGTCTTGGCTTGAATTCAATGCAGGGCAGGGAAGCCAAGCATCAGCAACTCATGAATTACATGGTGCACTCTAGTGGAACAGAGGCTTCAAACAGGTGGGAAATTGTATTTAGACATGAGTTTGCAGAATTGATCTATATGAGAACCTTGGACCCTGATGATGGGTATAGAAAGAGCAGGAGTCACCTTAGAAGCAGGGCGTCATTTACAAAATTTGAAAGGGAAAAATTCATTCCCCTGAAATTCATGGACAATGATAGCACATGCTATTGTGGACTGGCACCGGTGAATCACAAATGTCCAGTCTACTCTGTGGTTCCATTGGCTAATATTGAGAAATCTTGCAAAGTAGGGAAAATCATTGATGATGTCGGAACACATATTAACATGAAATAATTAACAAGCTGCCATATATTTTAAAACAAAACCTGGTAAAACTTTTGAGTGCAAATTTAGAATTCCATATCATAAACTTCAAGAAAGGTGCATGTCGAACAGGTATATTTACTGTTTGTAGTGTCTGAGTGAGTGCATCACTGTATGCATACTCAAGATTTCCCCCAGAAAACCTTCAATGGGCAGCTTAATTTCCAACTTTCACCAAAATTGTGTAGATTTCAAGAATTGCAGCCTTATTATCATACAGTCCCTATTTGTCATGCATGAATGTTTACCTAGATTCAGCTACTTTTTTACAATTTAGGCCTACTACTGATTTTCAGGTGGTATTCACTAAATTTTGTTCAAAATGTGCTTTTAAAGTTGCAATGTGCTGCAATTCTGTATAATCATTAATGGGAAGGGTAAATAACAGCCGAGGAGTGGGGGGGGGGGGTACTCTTGCTTTGGGCAGTGGTAGGTATAGTGTAGGCGCCATGGGAATGACCCCCCTATGTTCTACCCGATATATAATTTTGAGCCTCTTTTGATATGCTGAGGTTTGAAGATTGACCCCCCTTTTTAAGAAACAAGAACAAAAATACTGCAGTGTTTTTATGGCGACATTTAAGAATGACAACTTGAAATTACACGTGTAGCATATTGATTATTATCTTTTTTCTGTGAAAAAGTACCATTTGGCCACCTATTTTTTAAAAAAAATGTATGTAGAACATAGGGTTCAACACCTCAAAGGCACCTCTCTACCCTTCCCAGGTGTTACCCCCCCCCCATTACAGCACAACAATTTATAGGGCTACTGGGTTCTTGGTAGAACCCTAATTTTAAGTTGCAATGTGAAATCAGCAATCAATACAAAGATTGTAAATTGAACTTTTATGGGGCAGTTACTCCTCAGCTTGTTATACTGCAAGTTGAATATTTACTCTTTCAGTGCAGAATTTGAGACTAGATCAACAGCTTTCCTTGGCACACTTTGGGCACAACATGTCCAATGGCACTAAGGAAAGCTGTTGACCTGGAAAACTTTATTCCGTGATGGGCACTGAAAGAGTTAACTTCACCAATCACTTTGTGTTAAATGGCATCAAGAGACTGCTTGTTGACCGGTGTTTCATTATTGAAAAAGCCATTTAGTCACAGGCAAAAGTTGCTATATTATGTCAATTAAATGTCTGGCTGAAACACCTCATTCTGCCTGAAATCCAGATTGAGTCAACAGCTTTCATTGGCATATTCTGGGTCCCAATGTCTGTCATAGTGTAGCGATGAAAATTTTTTTTTAACCTGTCATCAAACCACATGCCAGCACAGTCACCTGTTATGACTGGCACAACCCAGTCATACTATCCAGTAAGGCTGAACATGCTGACCCATAAATGATGACGTCACAATACCATGTAATGTCTAGATGTTCCCCAGCAACGTTACATAGCCCTATATGAAGGCCATGCATACAACACAGTATTCAATTTTGATTGAACCACATAACTGTGGAGTTGCAAGATTTGAACTCTGTGCACTAATGGCCATAAGATCAGAGTTATGCTTGTGATCAACTTGTGATCAATCTTTACTCATTAGCCTCTGAGGAGTTCAGTGAAGGACGAAACGCATCAGGCTTATTCGGCACACAGTGTATCTGTTCTTATCAACACTGGCCTAGTCTTCTTACCAATGAAAATCACTCCTACCATTTTGATGTGGTACGTTGTATTTTTCAAAGACTATGAGCTTCTTTAGCAATCTAAACATTTGAAGTAAATTTTGGGATACACCATATCTGTTGATATAATTGTATTTGAACTTTAAATGAAACCTTCCCTTCTTGCTGTAACGGATCAGAACTGGTTTACCTTGGGTGCATTCAACATGTGCCCTTTCCCCAGTGGGAAATGTTTTCTGCAGGAAGAGGTCTCTTGTCATATATGGCTTAGAACATCCCACATTGACTACATTAAAGAGACACTTCAGTTTTTCTATATGGGTGAACTTTAGATACTCGGTGCAGCTAGTAGAATGGCACTCCAGTCCAAAGAAGGTAGTCTCACATATCTGCTTGAAAGCATGAAACACCTCAGTGGATAGATCCCTGTGAATGGACACCTCAAATGGTCTCCTTCCATGAGGTGGCCGCAAATGTTTGTGGATAGCTCCTATCCAAAATTTTAATTCTGCTTGAACCATTGGATAAATCTGCAAGCAAATGTGAATAGGAACTTCATGTTGATATTGATATAACTTTATTCAATAAGCTAGTAATTATCTATGAAGAAAGTGCTACTTGAAGTCTTTATTCAGATAGGAAAAATAACAGTGAGGTCTTAAATGTGGTTTCATAATACATGTACATGCTAATATGTATGGAAAACATGGTCAAAAAGTCACAATCATCTGTGCATAGCACAAGTGATGTACATATGGGTTACATGGAAAAATAAACAAGGTTTTAAATTTGTAAAAGATATATGTGTATAATAAAATTTGATGGAAAATTGAGGTTTTAAAATGCGGTTTTGTGACAATTGTCTTGTTGCAAATATTGAAAAAGAAACTGTCAACAGTTATCTGTACACATGTTAAAAGGCACAAATGATATATACAGAATAAAATATTATCTGAACATGTAATGAACTGTTTGTTTGTTTGCTGGCAACCCCAATTTAATATACTGTGGAACATATATGTCAAAAAACACAAAGTGGTAGCTTGAATGTTCACTTTCTGTAAGCCTACTGGTATATTATATATTAAGATATTTACAGAGATGGTATTCCAAATTCAAGAAAATTTTGCATCAAAATATTTTCTTGCATATGATGCTGGCATCATATCAGGCTACTTATTGGTGACTGTATGGTTTTGGCATGCATGTTCCACATATCTTAATTTTGAACATTCAATTCAAGAATAAGCTTTGAACAGTTTTGATTCACTCAGGCTCTACCTCTTTGAAATCATAGCATGGCACCATATATTATTGTGGCCCATTACACCCTGATCCTAGACAGAGTTGACAGCTGTCCATTGCAGGGCTTCCTCTGTCACTCACCAATGTTGCCAAATGCTATAATAAAACAACTCTGGCTATATTTTTTATGATTGGATAATGGTTAATAAATAGGAGTGTACCAAAAATTTGTTTCTGCACACAAATTTGGCTACCAAATTAAAATTTTCAGAGGAAGCCCTGCAATGTACAACTACTGTTAATTCCCATAGCATGCCAAGGAAAGCTGATGATCGATATTTTTTAATATTTTATTCAATCTTAATTCATATCAACAATTTCTCCAAATACTGCAAAAACTAATTCATACAAGCAGAGGACATTTATGATATATTGAAATGATCTATGCATATAGGGTGTGCTTGTTTCATTTCCGTTATAACATTGTGGAAATTGTGGACTGTATTGCACCTAAATGCAACGGGTACAGACGAACGACCGGACGGCCGGACTGACATACTTACGTGTGGAGGGATGGACAGAAATAAAGGATGGACAGGAGGCCAGATGGACAGGCATTTATATATTTATTCATTCATTCATTCATTTATTCATTTATTTATTCATTTATTTATTTATTTATTTATTTATTTATTTATTTATTTATTTATTTATTTATTTATTTATCCATTCATTCTTTATTCAGTTTTATGATGACACTTGTGTTGCAGTGCAAAAATATACGTAAGAAAAAAATTTTCCCGGAGGTACAGTAACTAACATTTCACACATGGGCCCCCTTGTGCCAAACAGTCGAGTTACTCTCTAGTCCTGGAGGTAAAATAACCACAAAAATATTCACTTCCGGGAACAAAGACCAATATGTTTGCGCCTGCAAATGTGCTTCAATTTACATCAAAATTAGCTTGTATTTTCACTAAACATGTGATAAATGCCTGATAATTAATAAATTTATAGACATCAGGTCTACAGAAAAGACGAACATGTACCTCCAATTTACGAAAGTACCGGACAATTTAGCATTAGGGATCCCATGTGTGTTAATATTTTGCCTGTATAAACCCAAAGGTATGAATGTTCACACTAGGCCTAACTATGTTATTGTAAAAAAACTATATCTGTGGCCAGGAAGCTATATATCCCCATTTTGACCAGCTGGTACAAAAATACAGAAAAGGTCTACCCATTCTGTCACTGCAGCTGGAGAAAAATAATGGGGGCATGCGCACTCATAAATGATTTCTAGTACAGCTGTTTGTAGCAGTGATTGCTCAATGAGTAAAGACTTCAATGGAAACTGCACCATGTTGTTCCGATATTGCATCAGTGACGCCACTTTCCTCCCCTTTGTTTTGTGACATAGTTTGACAGTTGTCAATGAAGTTCCTGCACCAAACGAAGGTCTATGGAAGCCTACAGAGACCCACGTCTTCCTGCTAAACAAAACATATTTACATAAATGAAAGTTGGCTTAACGTGAATGCTATTACAAAGTAGTAATTTTTTCAAGTTAGATTCAATATTTGTGAGTAACAATAGATATATTTTTCGGTGCAACTTTCCTACGGTAGACAGTTTGAACACTTGGTGACATTCCCTTTCACTTTCTATTTGTCATGTGACGCTGTCCCCGGGTCTTGGCGTCTGAGTAGCTAAGCTTGACTGCAGGAACATCTGCTTCTCTATAGCTTTAATGGGGAAAACCAAGCATATTAGGGACAGGCAGAGCCATCAGCGTCACACCTAGATAAGTGTTACTTACAAATATAAATCTATCTTGACAAAAGCTTCATTTTGCTACATAATGCCGAACCTTTATATTACGCATGCTGACATAACAGTCCATAGGAGGACGGAGGCTTCCTCCAAGCGCATTTTAACCATCCTCAATATACAAGAGCATCAATGTGTTTATTAGTTCAGTCACAACAGCAAACAGGTGCTCGTTTAACCGATAACCAAGGAACACTAAATAGTCGAATGCACTGTGCCCAAAAGGAGCATGTGAAAACAGAACAAGTCTGCGAAAGTTTTCTGTGAGATTCTGTAGGTGCATTGCTAAGTACCAACAGTGAGTTGCTAGACTCTGCTGGGAACCTAAAATTAAAAAGACATGAATATATTATGTTAGCACGGCCTATAGGTGGACAAGATGAATGACATAAACACATATTTGAAGCCATCCTGTCCAGCAAAATAACAGAGATAAATTCCACTCCGTATCCAACTCGACACCATATTTGGCATCAAAGCACCGCAAGTAGTCATATGGATAATAGGAAGAAAAGAGGCCTCTGCCCGCCCTTATCGGGTTGCTGCGAGAAAGGTACTGCTTTAGCGCCTGCAAGGGATACAGAAAGCCAACTGACTTTGACCTGTCTTTGGTGCAAATGAGGAGTTTGATCCTGAAATCCTTCAAGACTCTTCACTACAGGATCACTAGCAACATCGGTTTTAATCATCAGGTCCAAATGGGGATTGGCTATAATGCCCTTGTGACCCTGTGTCCACGAGAGCCTTGAAAGCTGTAGCACATGAACCTCACCATGCCTCATCCAAAAGGCCACAGCCTGCAAAAAACAGTCTGATAGATTAAATTCTATATTTCTGCTGCGGAAGGAGATTGCTTTCTACCTGCTGGCGGACAGAAAAATTTTACAATCAGTCAGCATAATGAAGATTCCCTGGGCAACTGTACTGAATAGTCAGTGACCATTACTTACCAATATCGATAACCTAATACAGTGCAATTTAGAATCTGTCCAAATATTACAAGTAAACATGAACATGACCAATAAAGTACAGGTTTGAACATTCATTAAGCCATACATCTGCCTTAAAACATCAAACAAACATCCACAAACTAATGTCAGTCATGATAAATAGAAGCAGACAACAGTCTTCAATGGTGTCTCTGCTAGACTGGTACTGAGTTATAGAGGCTTGCAGGTTTGGACTGTGGTGCCAGGGAAATGCACCGCAACCCATAAGCCACAGAAACAGAGACACAATGGGTGAGACAAGTCTGCCTCTTGGAAATAGCTCTAGTCTCCACTTATTTAACCTCCAGCCATTGGGACTCAGTCTAGACTGTGGACACTCTACATGGGTACAACTGTGAGTGCAAGATCCCCACTGCCTTGTACCAGGAACTTCATGCTGGATGGTGGTCTCAACAGACCAGAGAATAATCCTTGTAGTCATGTTCCCAGCTATAGAGATCCCTCCTTATAGGTAGGCACTTGTCCATCATGTTGATCAAAAATGCTGATGTGGGCACATGATCACATAATTAACATTAAACTCACAACATCAATGTCAGACGACCTCAACCACTGAAAACTGGTGCAGAGAGGCAGGACGGCAGCAGCTAACCAAAGCAAGTGGCCAAAAAATCTAACTGACCCAAAACACATGCAAATTTGCTCTACTTGGAAGCAAGCATCAACGGACATAGACCTAAAGCCAAGAGAGATAAACTGAGGCTGGCACTTAACGAAGTTTGGTTGTCAAGATAGTCACAGAAGTGGTGTCACATTTACAAATGGCTGGTGAAGGGGAGCGTTACTAAATGTTGAAATTGTGCATCTTGGCTAAAATCAACTGAGCAGAGAGACCCTGCAGAAGTCATACATATGTATGGTGTAATGTAGTTTTTTTCTTGTAAGTTACAAGTATAAACACTACTGTTGTCTGCCTGGTCCCCAGAAAAACCATTATCTCAGATACACTACTTGTGTCTCAGACTTATATAATACAATCTCGACTCATTTAGAGACAAGGACTGGTGATGTGCTTGGTTTTATTGTATAATTTACAATTCAGCCAACTCAGCCTATCATAAGCATAACATACACTGCTTATGGCTAAATTTTATCAGGTACAATCCGATGGACCACATTCAGGAAAAATGTGAATTTGTCATAGATTATAAATGATTCGCCAGAGAGAGTACTGAAGAAACAACAAAACGAAACGCAGACGGCACTGTAATGTTTGAAAGTTATTTGACCATTGGTACCATGGCACATCGACAGGACGTGACCTGTAATGTTAAGTGGAATAAGGAAGTCTCAATGTACATACATGTGGCATTACCTTGTACGGGTAAGTAAATTTTGTCATATGAACTCTTCAAACATGTAATTTCAACTGGCTGATATTTTCTGCCTGCATCATTATCATTTTTAATATGCAGTATTAGTTAAGCCACCATGCCGTTTTTAGCTTATATCTGCTTTATTGCCTTGAAAAGTTCCATGAAGCTCGGCAAACACAAATACTTACATCCTTTATATGTACATACGTTTTGACTCGTGTGTGTATGTGTGCGGGTAAGGAGATAAAATTAGTAATTGGTATCATTTCTTGCTCTTTGTGAGTAATATTGGCCAACATTTCTGCCAGTGAAATATCTGGGCTAATATCATTTAGTTCTCTCGTTAGGATAAAATGCTTTGAGTTAAAAATAACGAGAAAAACTGTCTCGATAATATGTCCCAGTCAATTTTAATTCTCAGCATGAAATGAATGCATTCATATTGCCCACCTCGCACCGAGGAAAGAAGTGGACTATAAAATTCTTTCAGCGCTAGTTAACCCAAATACCGTGCCTCATATAGTATGGCAAAAACAAATACTGCAATTAAAAATGCTAGTTGATGCATTGTTCAAAATAAGATAACAGTTTCTCTTTTTTCAAATGTTTTTCTTTTGATTTCTATTTGTTTGTTCTTGACTGTTATTGAGTAGTTGTAGGAAGCAAAGCTCGGTCGTACAGTATAAGGACAAGAAATTGTGAAGAACATGACTCACAGTGACATAGTGTTGTCCGTTTCGAGAAACTGTACCAGCAGAAAAGAACTGTTCCGGAAACATGACATTTTTAACGGCAGTTCAGCACTTCAATAGTTTTTGTCACACACATTACATCAAAAATTAATCAGTCGCTGTCATTTCAATAAAATCGCAATCTAAAAAAATTGTACTGTCTTGTTGCTCTAAAACATGTTTAATAGAACATCATTAGACCATTCTTGGCTGACATTTTGGTCATGTTGAAACATGTCACAAAGAGCCACAGCTCCAACAAAGTGAAATTCGATCTGTCCAACAGGAAATGAGCCAACACTTCTTATGGCACCTGCTCCGTGCACGTCTGCAAAGCACGAATGAGCCAGGCCACGAAAGGGACCTGGCGAGGTGCAAATGAGCTTGGCAATGGGATGACTTCACCAGCTCGCTCTAGGTTATACCCATTTCATAGCGAGTGTGCAGTGAGCTCTAATGGTTAGGCGTGGACGTGTAGAAAAAAATAAAGACTCGCATTTCACAGATATACCTTTCCCGTGGTATGTCGATGAAAAGTCACCATTTGGCGGGTGGCGCCATCTTGAAATAAGCGCTTCCATCAAGAGCATGGCCTTCTGGGTATTAATGAAATAAATTCGCACTGAATACAGTTTCGAACAATTTTTGAGAGATCATTTAACTCATTTTCCAATTTTATTGCTTTAGTATATATATATATATATATATATATATATATATATATATATATATATATATATATATATATATATACATATCATGTTGAAACTGCAGTAATACTGGATATTGTAGTGAAAATAAATTTGTGGTCAGTTGCCCAAACAGTGCGACACCTATTGCGAAAAAAAGGGCTTGGACGGATAGATTTGTTAAAGCGCCGCCTGGCGATCAGTGGTTTGGACGCGGAACCCAGCTAATAATAGTCCTGCACTTTGATCTTGTAATTTACAATACTCACTTTGTGATACTAAAGCTCGCATCTAACTTACGCTATTCTTACTACCTATTAGTAGTAGTTGTAAGTGGTAGTAGTACTAGTAGTTGTTGTAGTAGTCGTAGTTGTTAAAGTAGTTGTAAAAGCAGTAGGGGTAGTATTAGTAACCTAAAGAAAATTCATTTTCCTCGAAGCATTTTTAGCTGACCTGCCAGCTGAATTTACGTGATGGATAGTCTTTAGCCAGTGTCTGTTCCCCGTCTATTGCAGGCCACCAGGGCTATAACGCATAGGTCTTACGCGTTGCCGAGCCTCCACAACGCCTTGTCGAGCCAACCAATCAGATTTCAGTCTCTACCACGTGTTGCCGAGAATATGTTTTCCGCTAGACGTAATCGAGCTTCGGCCACGCATAGTGGAGCAAGTTATGCCCCCTTTTACCCGAAGGCAAGCAAACCAATCACTCACGTCCTAACAAGCATTACTGATGTCAAAACAGCTTATCAAATTAGAGTCTCTACAACTCGTAGCGGAAGCAGGAAATTCTCAACAACGCGTCGTTGAGGCAGCCAATCAAATTAGAATCCCTAGAATGCGTGATCCAGACTTGAAATTCTCCTCCATGCATAGCCGAGGCAGCCAATCAAATAACAGTCTCTTAAACGCGTAGTCGAATGGTTATAACCCGTATTTCAAAAACGAGGTTGAACTGGTATTGAATTTGTTTTGTTTTCCCCACAAGATAGATAAACAAGGAAAGAATGAATCAACAGGTTCAGGCGGCCAAAAAAAAAATGGGAGCGTAGTTAATTCGACTGAATTTGCTCCAGCCGCCGGGCATTTCGTTTGAGGTAGAGGACCAAGAGAACAAATTTCCGTTCGAACCCTGTTCCTGTGCAATAATTGGAAAATACCGTCAGTGCGTTGGAACAGGGCGTGGACTGCCCTGCAGTGTTTCCTGACATTTATTGTTAGACATTAGCACAAACAAAAACAGGAGCGTCTATAAATCTTAACAATTTTGAGTCTATGGCAATAAAAATAGCAGCACTGTTTCCCCCTTATAATGATTTTCCAATGGTATATAATAAGATATGGTTTTCCGAGATATTTTGAAGAAAATTACTTGAAGCCTACCGAGACCGGCCAAGACCGGTGAGTGGCTATGCATGCTGGTGATGAAAAACCTTTCACCCGCTAATCTCAACAACGTGTCTCCGTACGCCTCGGGCATGATCCTGTAATTTTTACGCGGTTTTGTAGTAACGATAGGGTCTAGCATTTTCGGCCGAGGTTCCGTTATTATATATCAAATTAAAGCTTATTTACCATTTATAAAGATTATTTATGATTAGTACACTCTACTTATTGTACTTTGCGCACGGAAAGGAAATAAGAGGTGTTGTTATGAACTTCAACGGTAAACTCTGGCTGCCGCCAATTGCATCCGTGGGCTACGCATCTTCGAGACCATCAATTTCTCAACAAATAGTGGAACTGACCTAATACAGTTTACAAGAGCATCAGTGATTGGATAGCTTGGCTACACGCTATGGGAGCCAAAGGTTTCTCCGCTACGCATCCCCGATGCTCAGCGACGCGTTCTAGAAGAACATTTTCTCGGCAATGCATAGTGAAGTCTGTAATTGTATTGGTTGGCTCAACTACGCGTTGCCAAACCTCGACTACGCGTAGTGGAGACAGTAATCTTATTGGTTGGCTCGAGTACATGATGCCGAGCCTCGACTACGCGTAGTAGAGACTACAATCTGATGGGTTTGTTCAACAACGCGTTGCCAACCCTCGACTGTACGCATAGTGAAGGCTCAGCTACGCGTTAGACCTGTGCGTTGTGTGTGTGTGTGTGTGTGTGTGTTGGCTTGCAATATCCATCTGCCTGTCCAACCGTGAACGTCCATAATTTATACTTACGACTTTTCCAAAACTGTGAATTAGATCCACTTAGACTTGGTGGAGATGTACCTCATGTGCCTTTTTACCAAATTTGGTTTAAATGGTCAGGCTCAAATAATTCTAAATTGTTTACGGTTTGCAGGGTAATTGTAGTTGCTGGGACATGCATGTCTCAATCCACCTTCCTGCTAGTTGGTCAAATGTTAGCAAAATCGCCCCCAACACTGCCGGGCCAATTACTTTGAAATCACATTGGGATATCATTGGGGAGTCCTAGGGATTAATTTGTTCAATAAGTGGTGCTGCAATCTTTTGACACACCAGGAACACCGCTTGATTGGTTCGTGATTGTGACCAAATAGTAGAGCAGCTAAAATTTCAGAAAGGCTTATTTTCAGTTTTCGTTCAACCGGAAAAATACCCAGCTGGATTTGGTATCAATCAAAAGCCAAGAATCTGAAGTTTAACAATAGGTTGGGTGTACTATCAATTTCATGGTCAATTTTTATTTATATCGGTTACCATGGCAACGGAATAAATTTTTCAAGAAGTAAAGCGAAGAACACCTTATAAACCATAACTTTATGCACATACAAGGTACCACCTCACAACTTTACATCAGCATACCCACTATACAGGCGTTTCATAAGAAAACAGTTTGAAATAGTAAGTGTCAACAGTCGGTTGCCATGGCAGCGGAATGTTCATGAAAATCACCTAAAATTGTAATCAAACATTATAAACTTATGAAAATTATTTTTGCTTCACAGTAGAGTTCCAGACGAATCCTATCTCCAATCCATTATCCCGATTCATACCAGTTTCAGGACTTGTCTTGTACGTTTTAATTTTTATAGATTCACGTATTTTCCTTTTTCAATAATTGGGCTCAAAGGTTAAAGGTTTGCATTCTTTCCAACATATTTGTTTTCCTTGTCCTTCTCAGCGCACATTGATTATATTTGTAAAAAGGTAAATTGCCGGTTATCTGCTCTGAGAAGGACAAGGAAGTTCCTATCTGCCAAGACTAGTCTGATGTTTTATAAGTCATTAATACTACCATATTTTTACTATTGTGATATAGTATGGGACTCCTGCTCTTGCTGCCTAAAGCAGAAACTCCTAATTTTACAAAATCGTGCCCTCCGGATTGTTACAAAATCTCATAGACGTACACATGGTTCGGATCTGCATAATACCACTAAAACCCTTACCCTCCAAAGAAGACGAGATTTTCATACTGATGTTTTTATGTTCAAAGCAGTAAACAACCTAGTCCCAGGCTATATTTCTTCCAAATTTATAGATAGCTCTGAGGTAAATCCTCGTGTCACTAGGTCCACATCAACCAATGCCCTCTTTGTTCCCCGGTGTAAACTCAATGTCGGCAAGAGCAGGATATCCTACAGGGGCGCCACTACATGGAACTCCCTCCTTTACCGGTTAAGGAGTGCTCCAAATATAAATTTATTTAAATCGTGGTGCTACCCTCCCACAACTATATGTATGCTCTAATTTTGTTTGTATTATCCTGCCTATTTTGGACTCTGTCCGCCACTTTTG
Source organism: Hermodice carunculata (assembly GCA_964020975.1). Lineage (NCBI taxonomy): Eukaryota > Metazoa > Annelida > Polychaeta > Eunicida > Amphinomidae > Hermodice > Hermodice carunculata. The sequence goes on along the minus strand of OZ026628.1, from coordinate 69,180,967 downwards.
TTTCGACGTATCTATCATTTTTATTGAGAGTTTTATATTTTATCTTGTTTTAATAATTTATGTATTATTATGTAATTTATATGTTCATCATGCCTCATGTTTTCAACAACCCATTGTATCATCCAGGGTCTGGCGGGAGATCAGAGCTGCGGCACTGAGCCATTAACCCTGGTAAAATAAGAAATAAATAAATAAATAAATAAAATAATTACGTGCAAGGCCTAACTGACCAGTCTAACGTTCAAAAAACACCTTTACGTCCATTGAGAAAGCTGGGGACATCACCGGCGAAATATCTGGATATCAGAAATATTACCACATGGATTAAAAGTCAAATATACACTTCGATTTATGAATAACTAAGATACCTAAATACCCCTAACCTCAACATCAATGTAGACTCAAGTCCGATCGAACAGGTGGATAACCTGAAGTATCTAGGTGTAGATATAGACTCAAGCTGCAACTTCGATTTCTACACATCAAATCTTGGGAAAATAAACTAATCACTAGAAATCATGCAAAGGTGTGTCGTGCACTTACCACTTGATACCAGGAAGACCTTTTACAACAGCCTTGTTTTACCACTTTTTGACTACTGTTCCATTGTATGGAGTTGTACATCTCAGTCAAATACAATTCGCTTACAAAGACTACAAAATAGGGCAAAGAGACATATTCTAAATGCACCTCCAAGAACTCATATAGAAGACATGCTAAACAAATTAAAATGGATGAGCACAAACCAGCGACTATTTTATAACAACATGATCTTGATGTGGCGAATTACTCATGATTGTGCCCCCCCCCCCCATATCTCACGAAACATGTTTGCTTTGTCTCTGACCAGCATGATTATAATACCAAATGTGCAACAAGTGATAATTTTTTCATGTCACGTGGCCACAGACACTTTTTAAGGAAAGGGCCTCTAAACGGAACTCTTTACAGACAATTTGAGCAAGAGTTAAGACTTTTAAAAGTAATTTGTCTAAGTATGTGGTATCAAACTGCCCAAAGTTTCAGACTAAATCCCCCCCCCCCCCGCCCTTTCTATGAGCGAACATTTTTAACCTCAGTCAAATGGTATTTATGTTATCCTCAGGTTTACTGAGCAGTGTGCATTTATCCTTTTACTGCATCCTTGCCAATTCTTTTGTGTATATCTTGTTTTATTCACTGTTTGTGTATATGTCTTAATATGTTTTATAGGACGAACGTAAAACAGCCTGTATTGCTGGTGTTATTTTCCAATTGAAACCTGAAACCTAACAAACAGTGACATTTTTAACAATGTTGCTCGGGTCAAGGTGATCGCACCTCCTTGCCATATAACTAGTACGCTTTCGAGTCCCCTTTGAAGCTCTTGCAGGCGCGTTAAAAACCACACAGCCAAAGTTGCAAGTTTGGCTGCCTTTAATGTCATTCGGGTAAATAGCTACTTTTTAAACCAATAAATATGATTGCATGTTAGAAACATAGATCAAAGATGTTGATAGACATGTCTTGGAAGTATTGATTCCAAAACTGACCGGGATTGGACAGCAGGATTGTCTTTAAGGCTAACAATGTGGCTAAAAAAAGGTCCTCCAATCTTCCAACGTCGATTTCTCGGAATGAAATTGTGTGCTTATCAATCAATTTTGAAGACAGTGTCAATTAAGAAGCTAATTGGTCGATCTGCTTCACATAATCATCTTTAAAATTTAAATATATTATCTAGGAACCGTACTTTTTGTTTTTTCCGTTTGATGCCTCCTTTTGACACTTGGTTTAAACGTATTTTATTCCATGACAAATCAATTACACAGAGCCAAGTGGTTTTCAAAGCAGTCTGTCATGGAAGGCAATTGCGGAGGAGGGCTTAGCCCTATATTAATCCCTCTTGCTGTGAATAGACAAAGAGACTGGACAGACAAGACACCACACAGCCCGCTTTCCTCCTATTATTATTATTATTATTATTATTATTATTATTATTATTATTATTATTATTATTATTATTATTATTATTATTATTATTATCATTATCATTATCATTATCATCATCATCATCAATCATCATTATTATAATTATTATTATTATTATTATTATTATTATTATTATTATTATTATTATTATTATTATTATTATTATTATTGTTATTATTTACGACTTTTATGAGTTCACGTTTCTTGACTCTCTCCCAAACCGTAAGTTTAATCCGCTTCGGATTTATTGGGAATGTAAGTGGTCTTAGTCTCCATCAGTCTTGTTTTCTGAAGAGGGGTGCTGTCATGTTCTGATTTTTGACAAATTATCAAGTTTCGAAAAAATCGACAAGGCAATATGTTTATGTAACGAATAGTGATGATAGTCTCAAATAGTACAGAAAAACATGATCCATATTCATTAATTCCAAACCCAACAATGACAGCAAAGAGATTCCAGACTTGCAAAATCATCAATATTTCTCTTCCAATACCAATGTGAAGAAACAAATTTCATTCTTGACTTGAGGCAGGCAGTCACCCATAAAAGGCAACGGGTGGTTTTAAACCGGTCCTCTCAACCTTAGAAATAGTCATCATTAACTCCAGACACTAGTTCTTTTTCAAAAACGATGTGGCCTTGATATCTTTCTAAAGTTCACAGATCTCTTAGGTTTTTGCCTGTTACTTTTTGGATTTAAAAAATAATAACTTCAGAATTGTGTGAATGAAGAATTTAACAGTGATGATGGTCTTAATTAGTGGTTACCTTGATATTCAAACACGACCGCTTCAGCCTGCTCATATAAGGTCAGTTGAGCACAAAATTGTCAGAGTTCTCGTGTTTTTTTATGTCACATGTCATAAACCATCACTGTAGTTTCAACAAAGATTGCCACGGCTGAAGACCCGCAATTTCTGTCGACGTCTGGATTTCTACACACATCCATTGTTTCATCCACATCAAACCGTAAAGAAAACTACCAGGCTACCTCCACACTCAGCATCATACGCTCCAGCAATTTGTATTTCATCAAGTTATAATTGCAAATTCTGTCATTGGAACTTTATGTTTAGTGGTCGTAATAACAGTGGCTATCCGGTGTGTGTACAGGAGATACAGGAAAACTAAAAACGCACCAGAAATAAGTAAGTAAATCGACTGATGTTATCCTATGAAAGAAATAAATGCAATAGCCTTGTATCAAAGTATTTTAGCATAATGGAAAGCCTGTAACGTGCGATGTAGCATTTTTGTTAAATCAAAGTTATGTTAGTAAATAGGCGCCGCCATAAAGTTACTGACATTTTATGTACAAAAGACTGATGTGGTTTTATTGGAGAAATAAAAGAAAGGCTCAGATGCCTCACTACCTGACTTTGGAATCACATACACACAAAAGGAACAAAGCACGATGCGCTTAAAAGCAACACAATGCATATACTATAGGTGTGGTTGGCTTTCACTGGTTCAGAACAGTTCAGTTCAGTTGCACGTATACAACGCACCAAAAGCTATATAAGGGTGACCATATACAGTTGGTTTTCATTGGCCACGGTCTGCATTGCACAATTACCGTGTTCGGATAAGCTAAAAAGTTTACTTCATTCGATGTGAAGAAACTAATGAATAATTTATGCCAATTGTCGCTACCTGGTAGATTAGTATATATACATATATATATATATATACATATATATATATATATATATATATATATATATATATATATATATATATATATATATATATATATATATATATATATAAATATATACATATAAATATACAAATATATATATACACACAAATATATATATATATATATATATATATATATATATATATATATATATATATATACAAATATGATGGAAAGTAGAAAAGAAGACTTGCTGCAAAGCAAATCTGTCCGTGTGTCTTAAAAATTGTAAATAAAAACTTTTGTCTTGTGGTGCTTCACATTCCATTAAGCTAATGGTTGGGTAAAAATTTCAAAGTCCAAATGAACTTGACGTTTTACGTTTAGAGGTAACATGTAAAATACAAAAAAAACATGCAGTGTTACAATACCTACAATTTAAGTCAAACATGAACCAAATCAGATAACAGCTGACCAAGTTACGGCTAGATGAAACTTTCAAAGGTCCAAAAGACAATGACCTTTGAACTTTAGATGTAGCATCTTATCAGAAAAACACGCAGTGTTGTAATACCTACAAGTTGAGCCCAAAATGACTAAAATGAGATTATAATTGACCAAGTTATGGCTGGAAAAAACTTTCAAAGGTCCAAATGACCTAGACCTTTGAACTTTGGAGGTCACATATCAATACATGAATGTGCATTGTTACAATAGCTATTTGAGTCCAACATGATCACGATTAGATACAAATTTACTAAGTTATGGCTATATGAAAATTTCAAAAGTCCAAATGACCTTGACCTTTGGAGGTCACATGTAAATTACAGAAATGTACAGTGTTAAAATAGCTACAATTTGAGCCCGACATGATCAAAATTAAATGAAAGTTGACAGAGTTATGGCTATATGAAATTTCAAAGGTCCAAATGACCCTAACGTTTGACCTTTAGTGGTTACAGGTACATTACAAAAATATACAGTGTTGCAATACCTACAATTTGGGTACAACATGGTTAAGATTGGATGAAAATTGACAGAGTTATGGCTGGATGAAAATTTCAAAGTTTCAAATGACCTTGAGGTTGCATCTTTACAGGTCACGTATAAAAACTGCAAAAATATGCAGTGTTACAAACATATTTTAATTGAGGTTCGATTGGTTTTCTGTACCTCTAATAGTTTTGGAGATATTCAAAATTTAAATTTTCAAATGACCCCAATTTGTATAATTTTCAAAACTATTGAACCTCTTTACAAAAACTCAAGACTTCATTTATGGAAGTATAACCATGCCAAGTTTGGAGTTTCTACATATGATAGTTTTCAAATGAAACGTCGAATACATTTGCCTGTAAAGTAAGAAAGAACTAGAAAAGAAGATTTGCTTCAAACAAAATCTGTCCGTGTGCTTTCAAAAGTTGTAAATATTAAATGGAACTACTTATGTCCTTTGGTACTTCACAATCCATAAAGCCTCTGGCTGAATGAAAATTTTTAAGTCCAAACGACCTTGCCCTTTGAATTTTAAAGGTCGCATAAAATTGCAAAAATGTACAGTGTTACAGTACCCACAATTTAAGTTCAACATGATTACAATTTAATGATAATTGGCCGAGTTATGGGTGAGTGAAACTTTCAAAGGTGCAAATAACGTTTACCTTTGACCTTGAGGGGTCGCATGTAATTTTCAAAGTGTGAATTTGAGCCCAACATGATCAAAATTGGATAAAAATTGAACAAGTTATGGCTACAAGAAGGCCACCATCGAAAATGGCTTTTGGCATTGAAATGGCATTTAACCTTGAGATGACCTCTACCTGAAGTGGACCTTGACGTACAAAAAAGACGTTTTGACCTTAAATTGTCCTTTGACCTTGATATGACCTGACATTTAAGATGACATTTGCCTTGCTATGATCAAACTCCTATACACTCGGAACCACATATGCTATAGTATATAAGATATTGAAGATTTAAAACTTAAATTTGCCTTTATTTGCATAATTTTGATAAGCATGAGCACTCATTATTAAAAGGCGAGACTTCATCTATAGAAGTATAATTGTGCCAAGTTTGGAGTTTCTCCGTATAATACTTTTCAAATGAAATGTCAGACAAATTTACCTGTACATACATACACACATACATACATGCATACATACATACATACATACATACATACATACATACATACATACATACATACATATAACAGACAGACAGAAAGAAAGAAAGAAAGAAAGAAAGAAAGAAAGAAAGAAAGAAAGAAAGAAAGAAAGAAAGAAAGAAAGAAAGAAAGAAAGAAAGAAAGAAAGAAAGAAAGAAAGAAAGAAAGAAAGGAACTAATGCACAATACAAAGCAATGTGTAGTTTATCAGGAGCATGGGCAAGAGAAAAGGTATCGTTTTCTGAAACTGGTCCGATTGAAATGTAAGATCTGTGGAGAAATACGTAACTGTATCTTAATTTTATGGAGAGCAAACATCAAACAGACATTGACAAGCACTATTGAAAGTGTGAGTTTATTCTACAGATTTAGTGCCTGAAATGAAACATCATTCACCCCAAAATCGACAAATATGCATAACAAATATTAACAGTACAAACAGCAGCCGGGAGTACATGATCTATATAAGAAGTCGATTACATCGATCTGGGTTCTGAATGTGTAGGAAAATGTTTATAGATACAAAAAGAAGTAAATTTTTATACAGGAACCTGTGTTTAGAAAAGTTTTATTCGACTTGGGGCTATCCCCCAAACAAACAATCACTCACTTATCGCGGTATATACGACCGAAGTAAGTATCAGACAACGGGTAGGGCCTACTCATGCATTCTGTTGGATTGAACATGTTCACTGTATGTGTCCCAAGCACTTTACATAGGCAATATATTTTTCCTTAACAGTGTTATAATAACGTTTGTCATGAACAAGATGGGGAATATTGATTTCCAAACGTTTTTTGATATAGATTACCTCTGGTCATTAACCTGTTAAAAGACATACTCATACAGGCGCAATCCTTACATGCACACCTACAGTGCTAGTTTCATGTAAAAAACTTTTCGAATTGTTTATTGTTAACAGCAAGAAGAGGCCTTTTACATGACCATACGGATGTAACAGAACGCGGTGCTTCGGCCTATGTGGATGCACTGAGTATATCTGCACCACATTTCTCGCCGGTCACTGACGCAGTACTGCCAATTTCGAGCAGCTTCAGAGATGAACAAAATAAGCCATCAGACTTCATGGTGACATATGGTCCTTACGGAGAAATACCGGATCCAGGTAACTATGATCAATCTCATAATGAGGAAGAATTTATTGAAAATGCAGTCATTGATGCATCTTCGGATGAATGCCTAATAGCAGGTGAAGAAAATATTCAGATATACATTTATGCCATACTAAGAGACAAAGGGGCAACGTATTGGTTATTGGTTGAGTGGTACATCGTCCACCAATTGTAACAGTTCCGAGCTATGGGTTGATCCATATGTTTATTCCCACCCACAAAACTGCACCACATGACGCCTTTGTGCACGTGGTCCCCCGGCTGTGGTATCATGACCTGGCCAAACTGGATGTCCAAACTGAATGATGTTATTATACTGGAACTGAAATCTGGTATACAACATACAGTTACGCCCGGCCAAAAGTTAACAGCCAAACGCTTTTTTCGCGTTTTGCTGAAGTTTGGCTTGTGTTTGGAAACGTTTGAGAACGTTTGGAATGTGTTTGGAAAGTGTTTGGAATGTGTTTGGAAAGCGTTTGGAAAGCGTTTGGGAAAAATCGCAAACACTTTCACAAAGCTACCGAACACTTCTCCAAACGCGTTCAAACACTTTCCAAACGCGTTGTACAATTACCCGAACGATTTCAAACACTTTCACAAACGCATTCCAACACTATGCATTTCAAACACTTCCACTTAAATGATGAATAATCTCCAAACGTACATATAAAACACAATCCAAATACGTTTACCCAAGTGTCTAATTCAACTAAAATTAATTAAAGACTTAATTCTTCATTCAAGATGTCATGAATACTTCATCTTTCAAAAACTGTTTCGGAGTAAATCCATAGGATGATATTGCCTATAAATTTACTCCGATATAGTTCCTAATTTTTAATTAAAATATATGTAATTACTCCAAGGACCAATGGAGTATCGCCTGGTTACTGCACTGGAGCTAATTCTGTTGCTTGGCTTAGTAAGCCAAACAATACTTAAATTGAGATGCTTCTGTATTTCCATTCGAAATTTTAAAAGTTAGCATTTTTTCAACTCCACTTTCAGAAAAAGTATGATAGCGGCTGGGTATACGTGCTACTGAAAGATCTGTAACTTTATAATAAATGAAGTGTTAAACCTGTTAATGTAGGCATATTATTTGTTTTCTTCTACCTATACTTATTTTCTTCCTTAATTAGGTTTTGACCATGTCATAATATTGTTGATTACCAGTAACAATATAAATATTAGCAGGTAAAGGTGACAAATACGTTTCATTAGAATTAAATTACCAAAATATTAGTCTCGAAAACCAAAAAGGAATTCTTTCTGTATCATGACTTGAAAGAAAACTGTGACTGAAAATCTTGCACAAGAGCTTACGTAGTGTATTTACAATTTGTCCTTTTTCATCAAAGATTTAAAATGCAAACTATACTGCCATAATTGGGCTTGCACTGGAAATAATTTTAAAGTTACAAAACTACCACACTTTATATCGCAAGTTTACATATTGACATGGCGCCAGTCGGTACTCTTTATTTTTTAATATACAGGGATATTCATGTGATTTTGAATCGTATGGAGCAGCATGTTTTAGAAAACTGTGCTTCGTTCTGTGGTTACCTTTTACGTACTGTCATTACATAACACCTTCAGGAATCTTACCAAATCTCTTCACATTCCTACGAAGTATATAGTTTTGTTTTGTTTTGTTTTTTTTTGTGCCACAGGAAACAATCAGAGTACGGTGAAAAAGGCACATCATATCAAGTCACAGGAGATGACCTGTTAAAAAGGGCCTGGTCATTGCAGAACCAAAGCCACCAAAACTACCCTATGACCGCATACAGGGGAAGAGAAAAGCTAATATCTCAGAAACCTCCCAACAACATACATGTCGTGCTTCACCGGATAGTGAACTGAACGACAGCGTTAGTTTGGTTACTCGAAAGACACAAGCATTTCCACCTCAGCAAAATATCAGCCACTCGCTTCTATCAGGACATGGTTTTCTGATAGATGACGACGGTAACATTGAGGAATGGGAAGGTGATGGCACCACTATGCGCAGCTCTCCCGAGGGGCGTTCATTTGAAGCCCAACAAATAACACACAGTCCAGAGACGGATGCTGAAGGATCAAGCTCTGATTCAGAGTACCTTGAGCCGAATTCCTGCACATGGAAAATAAGATACATGAACAAAGTGCACCGTTAACATAAACCTTTTGTAATCTAGACTAGTCATCAAAAGGCCAAAAAAGGACCCAGTCATCTGATCAGATTCAAACGAGTATACACTATTATACGTGAAATACTTTAAACTGACGCAGATGCCAATGCAAGATCCAGTATTTTCTGATGCAGTGTGCTGGACACAGAAATACTTCCTGCAAGATGTGTCTTGTCTGCTCTATGGATACCACTTGCCTGCAGATATATGTGTGTGTCTTATCGTTAGCATCGGGCATAAGTGGGTAAAAAAACAAATGCGACCATAAAATTCAGTGGTGGGCAAATACATTGAACAACAGAAAGAACAATAAAAATGAAGATTTATACTGAATGATACTTGCGTAAAGTTTAATGCAATAGACGTGGCATTATATTCAAGCTCATTTTCAAAGAAAATAATAATTTGTTATTGATATTGTATGACTCTTGGAATCTCAATGTGGCTAGTCAGCTATGCTTTGCTTGTACACACATTTGGCTAATAAAGTAGTTTGCCCAAATTTATGATTGGAATAACAAAGACATGCATACTTCAAGATTCATGTTTTGAAGTTAAAAGAAAGTTTTTCAATCCTTCTGATTGCTTATGTAAAAAATAAATGCTTAAATGTCTAGGGGAGCTGGCTACGCAAAATGTGGCTTGCGGTTCATGCTTTCAATATGGCACTGTTGACAATGCATTTTGGGGGCGGGGCGTAGGGTTTTTTTTTTATTTTTTTTTATTTTATCTTTTGGGGGGGGGGCAGTCGGGGGGGGGGGGGTCGAGGGGCGGGTGGACGTGGCGGGGTTTTGTGCTTTTGAACAGCAAGACACACACCCCTCGGAAAAAAGATGTGTATCCGTTGCTGTAACATATGCTGATATAAATACTACTTGGTATGAAAAGTAGGATATCACATGGAATATAATGTAACAGGGACATCTGCTTGAGCAGTCACACAAAGTGGAAATGGTTCAGAAGTCAGATAGCAGGCAGGAAGCTGTATACGAAATAAGGGTGCCTTTATACTTTATAAGGGGCCATTGAAGTACTATGATGAGTGTGAATCTACAATGCCATGGGCACTTGCAGCTCACTAAATTCGAGAGAGACACAATAATTGGCATGTCGAATGCTGGTCTCTGCCAGCGTCAGGTTGTCAGAAGACTATGATGGCCTCTTTGTTCCTGGGAGTATACTTTATCTTGATCATCACTTTGGAAGAAGACGATATTGTGAAAAACTCAAAATGTTTATGATAGGAACCAAGAAGAGTTGGCCACTTGTATTAATTTTCACATATATTGACATTCATGCAATATCCATTCAACATCTAGCGCAATATTAACGTCGGGGCCCTGAATATGTGTATATAATGAACAAGATAGGTTCACGTTGAAATGTTAGTGATTTCATTCAAGACAAAAAATGAAGTTCAATAAAACATCCATCATCAGGATAAGGGCTGCAAATTCACTTTACTTTTATCTTTGTCACTTTTATTTGTTGAATGTCTTGTATTTCCTGCATTTTTAGGGTAAGTACAGCTTTATCGACAACAGACCTTTACCAAGATTTTTGTGTAGCCTATAGGCGAGCGACCAGAGACCCATTTTGCAGAATTTTATTACCTCACCGTACAGAAAGCTACAACATGATTTTTATTTATCTTTAGGGTCCTCTAAAATTATTTTGCCCTGTTGTCCTCAGTTCCCTGTGTTTGGTTGCTATGGAAACGGCATCTTTAAATGTCACCTTTTTTCGGAAAAAATAGTTCATTTTAGTGCCATCTGCTATTGCTTGTTAGCAAACTATCATATCTATATCGCTTTCACCACACCTAATATACATTAAATTATTTTTTCCATACTAAGATAATGCTGCTCTGCTCCTAGTCGGTAATAAATGCTACAATGTGAAACTTGAAATGTAAAAATTAGGCTAAATTATAGGTAGGACCATTTTACTTTAAGTCGTCAAAAAATGCCGATAAGGTAACGAGCACCATGTGCTCTTCTTTTACCCCAGTATCTTATCTTTATTTACATACAAAGCATATCTTCCTTTTTTCATGACTTAAATGGCACATTGTGATAGCACATGCCATACTATTTAGCACAGCAGAGCCACAAGAGAGTGAATAGAAAGAACAAGCCGTCACCGAGAGAATAGATGGTGGGGTATGCCACTCACCAATTACATCCTTTGGCATGCATATATGTGATCAATCACGTATTAACCCTTGTGTGACCTTCCACTCCCATCCGCCCTTGGTGGGGGGGGGGGCAAATCTTTAAAATATAATTTTCTCTAAAATCGCTTAGCCGCTTGCTTTGAAATTGCGAGGGGGCACCTCTGGGAATTCGTAAATCTAAATTTGTTCAGCGGGTGGCACCGCTTTTTTTCTTCTTTTTTTTTTTTTTTTTTTTCTTTTTTGCAATTTTGTGTTTTTTTCTGCTATTTTCTACTTCTCCAGAAGTGTCCCTAAAATTGTTCTGAAACTTGGTGGAATTCTACCTCCTGGAAGGGAGAAGCAAAATTGTTGACTAGGTGGTGATGCTACTGACCCTTGATAAAATTTTCAATTTGAGTTTTTATCAGTTAATGCATGCATTACTGTTGGTTACAGTCTAAGTCAATGGGAATTACTATGGTTGTTTACATTGTCGACTTTTTCGAAAACATCACTAGGTTTTAGATTTTTATAATATTCCCTACGTTTTTAATGGCAAAATCACAAAATATCTTTTCTCTTTAAACCGCATTGCTAGTTGACTAAAAATTGCGATAAAACCCCTAGACCTGGGTAGGACTTTCTATAAGTTGAAGGTCAGCCGACAACGGGTTCATCACTTTTCTTTTCAGATCCGCCGACTTGTCAATCAGCTGAGTTTATAGGATGGTCCGTCATCCATCCGTCCTCAATTCACATTTTCGACTTGTCAAAAATCCAACGTGGCGAGGATGTACTCTTGATCGGTTTCAACCACATTTGTTTAAAGGGTCATGCTCCAGTGATATTTACATTTTTAAAAGGATTTCGGTGGGCTCATGTCTTGAAAAATTCTTCTAAAAGTCATCTACTCTGAAACTGCTTTACCAATTGCTTCGAAATTAAATGGGCACACTTCTGAGGACCCTTTTAATTAGTTGAACTAGTGGCACTGCGTTTTTTTACTTTTTAAACGGATTTTTTTGTGTGGTTTTACTATTTCCGACTGTTTCAAACTAGTCGCTTAAATTGTTCTGAAATTTACTGGAAATATACCTTGTGGAAAGGTCAAACACAGTTGTCCACTAGGAGGTCGTGTTCTTTACTCCTGATTTTAAACTTTTTTAATATCGATACTTGTCAGTTTATTTTAGATTCCTTTTGATCATTATGTTTGTCAATGGGAATTACAAAAGGAATTCATATTTTCGGCTTCTCCAAAATCTTCACCTAGATTCACTTAAAACCTGATGGGGATATACCTTGGGAGGTTTCTTCCATGTTTGCCCAACTGATTACTCTCCAGAAATTTTTATCTTGTTTACATTTTTTGCTCCTTTTTTGGTATTTTTTTTCATGGAAACCGCGTCACTAATTGCTTGCATGCGTCGAAGTTGCATAGGGGCACTTCGGATGATCCCTATACCTTTATTTACTCATCAGGTGATGCTACGATTCTGCTCCTTCTACTTCTTTTTATTATTATTTTAAGCTAGGCTGACTTGTCGGTCAGCTGAGCTTATCTTATGGTGTTCTGGACGATGCCCGTGCGTCGTCCGTCAACATTTCCATTTTAGACTTCCTCTAAAATAAAACGTCAGCCAGATCCACTTCAAACTTAGTAGGAATGTGCCTTGGGTGGGTTTCTACCATGTTTTACGCTCCATTGATTTGTTTTATTTTTCATGATAAATATATTTGTTGTTTTTTTTTTTGCGGGGGGGGGCAAATCTTTAAAAATCTTTTACTCTAAAACCGCGCACCTTATTGCTTTCATATCATACAGGAACACTCCTAGGGACTCCTAGTTCCTAATTTGTTCCCCGGGTGGCGCTGTGATTTTTCCTATTCTTTTAAGTTATTAGGCGTGTTCTTGCTATTTTTGACTTCTTCTCCAGACCCATCACTCGGATAAAGGTGAAACTTTGTGGATAAGTTCATTGAAGAAGGGTCAAAAATGAGTTTCACAAGGTGGCACTGCTGTGGATTTTAACGATTTTTTTTTTCAATTGGGATACTTATCGGTAAATGCAGCGTTTCTTTTGATTACTACGTACTACTTTGTAGAAATGTTCCTTGTGGACGGGTCAAACAAAGTTGTGCACTATATAGCACTGCTGTGGATTCCTGATTTTTCACGATTTTTTATTTCAATTCGGGTACTTATAAATAAATGCACCTTTCCCTTGTAAGTCAAATGGCATTCTGATGCTAATACATAATATCGACCTCTCCTCCTAAACCCTTATCCAGATTGACCTCAAATTTCGTGGCAATGTACATTGGGTGGGTCTCTACCAGGTTTGTTCAAATGGTTGTGCTTTTTTTTTATAAATTTGTCTTTTTTTGGGGGGGGGGGAAGGGGGAATCTTTAAAAAAAATTTTCCAACAGAGCTCACCCAGTTGCTTTGATATCCCACAGGGGTACTCCTAGAGACTCCTAGTACTTAATTTGTTCATCGGCTTGCGCTGCAATTATATTCTATTTTTCATGATTTTTGAAATCTTCGTTTTCACTATTTTTGACTTCTTCTCCAGAATCATCACTCAGATTCAGCTGCAAATCGTAAAAAATCTCCTCCTCTAAAACTGCTCACCACATTGCTTTGATTTCACACAGGGACACTCATAGAAACACATACTTCTGAATTTGTTCAGTACCACCTGATATTTGGCAAAATCGTAAAAAATCTTCTCTGAAACAACTTGGCCAATTGCTTAGAATTGGACACTTCTGAGTCCCCCTAGATCCTAATTTGTTTAGGAGGTGGAGCTCTGATTTAAAATTACAGCAACTTTTTAAAATGATTCATGTGTGTATTTGCTTTTTTCGACATTTTCTCCAAACCGTCATTGAGGTCATGCTGAAACTTAGTAGAAATGTTCCTTGTTTTAGGGTCAAAGGAGCCTGTACAATAGGTGGCATTGAGCACTACAGTTTGTTCATGAATGGTCAGCTGAGCAGAGGACTATCAAAATCCTCTTGTTTGTGATTTTTGTGTTTTTGCTATTTTCGACTTCTCCAGAACTTCCGCTCAGATTAACCTGCAAGTCTTATAAAATCCTGTCCACAACCGCTCGCCCGATTGTTTTGATATCACACAGGGGCAATCCGTAGACATTCTCCCCGAGAGACAAAAGCTCTCATCATTTGGTCTTCCTCCGACATATCCAAGTCCATTCCCAGTGCCTGCTGCATTGTGAAGGAAAACGTGCTGACTTGCACAGCGGGTGGTACTGGTGGAGGGTGGGTCAGGATGTACTCCGTGGCCTAGTTCTTACTTTGTTCAGCACCACATGATTTTTTCTTAGCAAAATCTCAAAAAATCTCTAAAATCACCTATACAATTGCTTCGAAATTGCATGGGGACACTCCGGGAAACCCTAGAACTTAATTTGTTCAGGAGGTGGCGCTCTTATATTTTTATTTATTTTCTTATGAATTTTTGTGTGTTTTCGCTATTTTCGACATTGTCTCCAAACCGCTACTCAGATCACACTGAAACTTGGTGAAAATGTTCCATGTGGAAGAGTCAAAGAAAGCTGTTTACTAAGTGGCATTGGTCACTCCTGTTTGTTCATGAAGGGTCAGCTAAGCACAGGACTGTCACAGTCCTTTTGTTTTGTAGTTGTGTGCGTTTTCGTTTTTTCGATTTCTTACTTCCAAACCATATGTAAGATTCTCTGAAAACTTAGTACGGATGTACCCGTTCTAAATATCAACCAAATTTGGTCACTATATGATGCTGTTGTCAGTTTAATGATTTTCAACAAATTATCGAAATTAGAAAAAAGGAAGGGGTGTGAAAATATTACCATTGTTACACTAGGGATTGCAAGGAATCCTACAATAGTGGTGACTGTAATATAAAATCACTATATTATTTCCAATAAAGCTCTAAAATTGAGTTTCATGGCTTCAGTACAGTACAGTATACAGAAAATGTGAAATCGTGAGAGTAAATATATACTTGTATATGCATGCTTTGTTTTCTTCCCATTAAAACAACCAGAAGTAAGGACAACATGCCGAAATATTATCTACAGAAGCTAAAGATAAATTTAGGACATGTTGTATATTTGTGTACGGTGGGGTAATTAAACTCCTAAAATATAGCTCTTTTTGGGTGTTGGCCGCTCGCCTACTAATACTCCTGTTCCAAGCCACCCCAAACAGACGACCAAAAATAATGATTGAAAACAGCTTCGTATAGCTTTCAATTATGCTACTGCAATAGTCACATCGAGCAGTTCCTATTGTAGTTATCATGTTTCAATACCAGCAGGAAAATTTGACTTGTATAATGTTAGTAGATATACTTCCAAAAGTGAAATCAAAATAACACATGAGCAAAATAAAGGTAAAAAGAAAATAATGACAAACAAATAAATAACATTAACAATATTACCATTAAAATGAAGTGAATTGATTTGAAATCTTAGAAAGTGAAGTAACGTTTTTCAACTACAAAGTTGCTCGTTTTGATTTAACAAATGAATTTCCTTCGTATCATTTGCTTTGGTAGGTTCCCGTGCCTGTTTCTCACCAGGGAGTTGTGTGAAGAAACAGCAGCAACAGTGAACACATCTCTGCTTTGTAAACATTGCCACTTAGTTTTAAAGTATACTAGCGCCTATAACTCTATTCTACTCTGTACCGCGTGTAAAAGTCAACAGAATCATATCAGTGTGAACAAATATACTTTATACACACACATCTATATATATATATATATATGTGTGTGTGTGTGTGTGTGTGTATGTGTGTGTGCGTGTTTGTGTGTGCATATCAAGTCGGATGGACCTTGGTAAAAGGTTTCAGTTTTATCGCTGAACTCAGATTTGAGAACATATTTGTTCATTCTACTTTTTTTATCAAGAAACAGTCAAAAAAAAAAAAACAACAACAACAACAACAAAAACAAAACAACCCAAAAACAAGAAAAAACAAACAAACAAACAAACAAACAAAAACACAAAAAAAACCCAAACATACAAATATGTATAAAATGTTGATGAAAATTGTTAATATGTTTTTCAGTTTTGTTGAAATTGTCAGCTTTCATCCATGGATGGGAAATTCTGTCAAAATCATCAGGCAACAGCTTGTACTTGAGAATCTTTTTGAAATGTTATCTTAACGGGCATAATTGTTGGCAACTGCCATTTCAGCATGGCGGGATGATTTCATGTATCCGTAAATAAGATCAGGTTTACCATCCAGTCCTAAGTCTACAAGCTTTTGCCGAGTCTCCAAAATACGGGAGTGACTCGGATTCTCGACAATTTAATATTGCTACTACCAAGAACCATATTATGCATTGACATCATCTAAACTTCATCCGGCAAGGTAACCACGTACACTTCGTTCAGTTCTATTATAGTACCAGCAACATTTGGGATACCATATACTCAGTGTATTATCTATCTACGAAGCACAAAAAATCTAACCCTTCGGGGGTCCTGCAGTTTATTTTTCAAAATATGAAATGCTGTTTCTAGAAATTCAAATACACACTGAATTCTTAAATATAACCGTCTTGTAAGCTATCTGGCCTGCATCAATGTCCCACAATTCCTACATTTTTAAGACAATCCTATATTTTCGTATAATATGCTTGAAATGTCCTATAATTTCACATTTTCCGACATTTTTTCATTAAGTGTGGCTGTATAATGAGTTTCTGCTTCAGATATCTATCAATTCTTTTATTGTTTATTACCTTTTGTCAAAACTCATCTGAAGTATCAAAACATTTAACATTATAATAGACCATGGATGTCCAATTATCGAAATGATAAAGGGATGATGGAAGCACATACGAAAGCTTTGGTAGTTTTACTTTTATAAATTATTTTTGATGAGGTGTAAAACAATCAATATTACAATATATTATTGTTACAAATTTCGAAGTTGGCCATAATTTTCAATTGTAACGATTTTTACCAACGCCTAATGAACTGGGATGAGTCCTAAGCTGTGAAGACTATGTTGAGAACTCCCTTGTCTGCCAGCAGGAGACAAAGAGAAGTCGGCACATCAAAATATTATACTAGGTTTCAAATTATGAAAGAAAAAAGCGTACCAGTATACCGAAGGACAATTTTCACAATGTCAGGCCAGGCTTAAAAAATTGTTTGTTTGGTGTTTTTGACTTAGTCCTCCGTGGTATGGGTCGGTAGGGAGGCTCCCCCCCCCCCCCGCCCCCTTGGATAAAGTGACACCAGATACCACAAATTATAAATACTTGAAATAAATGTCCTTTGTATAAAATTGTTGTTTTTTCTGCACTATCACATGGAAAAGGGTATAACATCTAGAGTATTAATCATAGTGTCTCAACTCTTTCATTGTATGCACCAGCCTCTTTGTGTCTACATGTAGTGTGTTTTTTAATGGAAGCTTTTCGCTGAAAGTTGACATCCTCCCTCTGGCAGTTATATATACATATATATATATATATATATATATATATATATATATATATATATATATATATATATATATATATATATATATATATATATATATATATATATATATACCTATGTTGCATGTGTGTGGTTCTAACTGTGGTGCTTTGTCATTGCAGTATATGTAGTTTGGTAGTCTGGGGATGTGGGTTTGAATCCCACTGGTGTAGCATGCTGTTCTGCACTGTAGCTCGTGGGAACGCACCAGGCGTAAAGTAGCTTAAAGTAGCCTTTATGTTGCAGAAGACTTCATGCACATCCACAGCACATACCTCTTCATGCTTTACAAAAGGAAAGAGATTATACCTGACCTGAACATATTAAAACCGTAGAAAATTACCACACATTTAATATTTCAATAAAAGTTTCCAGATTCCACCCCTCTAAACATTAGATAGATAGATAGATAGATAGATGGATGGATGGATGGATGGACGGACGGACGGACAGACAGACAGACAGACTGACAGACAGACGGACGGACGGATGGATGGATAGATAGATAGATAGATAGATAGATAGATAGATAGATAGATAGATAGATAGATAGATAGATAGATAGATAGATAGATAGATAGATAGATACATACATACATACATACATTGATAGACAGATAGAAAGAAAGATAGATAGATAAACTAAAATTTTGAAAAATTAAAAAGCAGAACATATTTCAAACGTTTCAATCATCCAACTCAATTCATTTTGGGCTCGGTGAAAGACACAGACACAGTACACTGTCTATTGCTGTAATGTCTTTGAAATGAAGTCACTTCAAAGAAATTACACCAATATAGCCAGTATTCAGTTTGTTTGACTCGAAAGAATATTCCGGCGTAGTGCCTGCTACATGCTCACATTGAGGATGTAGCAGGTACTAGGCCAGGGACATTCTTCCAAGCATAGGCTGTAAATGCAAATTTATCAATTTGTGAGTGCAGACATATCTATTCTCTTTGTTTCTACTTTTTTCAGTGTTATCTATTTGCAGTTCTTTCATTGTATTTTTTTTAGTACACATCTGTAATACGTGGAAAAAATTCACAATAACAGTCCGACAATGGACACGTTGCATGAGCTTAGACCCACGAAAATCATTTTGGTAGTATATTCCATATAGTACAGAAAAACATGATCCATATCCATTAATTCCAAACCCAACAATGACAACAAAGACATTCCTGATTTGCCAAAGCATCAACATTTCTCTTCCAACACCAATGCGAAGAAACAAATTTCACTCCTGACTAGAGACAGGCAGTTACCCATAAAAGGCAACTGGTGGTTTTAAACCGGTCCTCTCAACCTTAGAAATATTCATCATTAACTGCTGACACTAGTTCTTTTCCAAAATGTAAAGGCCTTACCACCAAAAACACAAATTTCATTACTTCTGCCAAAAATAAAAAGAGACCTGTTAAGCCTATAACCTTTTAGTTCTCCCAACTTGTCAGTCAGCTAAGTTTACAGCAAAAGAGTCAAGTAGGTCTACATCGTTTTTGTGATATTTATGAATCTGGAACATTATAAACACACTCTACCTCCACTGTTACTATGAGTCGGAGAACAAAGACCACAGCACAACATAGCCAATGAAGTAATTTTCAAATAGTACAGAAAAACATGATCCATATTCATTAAATCCAAACCCAACAATGACAACAGTGTTTATATGTAAAATGGTTGATTTTATTATCTTGTGAAGTATTACCTAATGTGATGTTATCCTACTGATACTCAGTTTTTATTCCCAGAATTATCAGGTAATCTGACACTTGTCTTTCATTAAACTATCTCATTCAACTTTCTCCATACCCTTAAAAAATAGTGTCCAGGCTACCAAATTCCTCAAAAAAGTCTCTTTTTTTTTTTTTTTTTTTTTTGTTTTTTTTTTTTTTTTTTTTTGTTTTTTTGTTTTTTGTTAAAGTGTACTTTATAAATTAATGAATTTATTTAACACAGCAGGAATACAAGTGGTGGTGCTTGTCAGGACTTCCTGATTAGTGTGATATTTAGTGTTACTTTGAGGACTCATTGAAAATGCCACATGGCCACACGTAGCCTACCACAAATACAAGCTTTGAAAGTGAGGAGAGAGATCCACACTGTCGGAGCTTTAGGATTATACATTAGACAAGATTGTAAGAATTTGCCCAATCAACATACAAACTAGAGATAGTGGAGTACTGTGCAAGTAAAACGAAAATTTGAAGCTGTTGTGGAGCTTTTGAAACATCGGTGCGTCAAATACCCCAATTTTCGCCCATCGCCATCTTTTCTACTATTCGTTGTATTTTACCACAGAGGTGGAGCTCACATAAGCGATAATAATATAGGCCCTAAAGATGTTAATTTGTTAGGTAAATAGACGGTCATGTTTCAAACTAAAAGAGCTAGCTACCTTTTGAGGAAAAAATAATAAAAAAGGAGGAAAATTTGCTCTGAAAAACATTTTTGAGTCGCGTCATGTTTGATGGGTCTGTCGCAAACGCCAAAAAAACAAAAGTTTATTTTAGGCCTTAACTGTAGGTTAATAGACTGGAAACAGGTAGCGTCAATCTTAGGAATTTAATAATCATTGTTTTAACTTAAATTCGGAAACCTTTTATTCACCCAAGTATGTTGGTATGTTACTCCAAATGAGTGATAAAAATCTTCCAAGTTCTTTTTTACAAGGAAATAATGAAAGAAGTTTGTAAAAAAACATGTGCTACGGGAGTTAGTAGCCCGATTGTTTAAAAAACAGGTCATTAGTTTGAACACTTGTGAAGCACTCCCCCACTTAATTTGCACACACTAGCCTGCAGAGCTCAACAATTCTGTTGAGTTCTGCTTTTGCGTCGATATTTTCATATTTTGTTTGCTCAATTCTCCAATTCACTTGTCCATCCATACATCATTTCAAATGTTCAGGCATTGCAGAAGGATGTGCGTCAAATAAAAGAGTTCAAATGCTATTTTAAGGCAGAGCAAGGACAAGTTCGTTGTCCCCTAGGGCAACTGTTATGAAACGCTTTGCTTGGCCTGACTAGACTTTCACTGGTCATGGAAATATGGACACGTAAATTCGTGAGCTCTGGATTCTGGAAAGAACAAATATGCTCTGACTACACTTAAGAGATATATTCTAACAAAAGACCTGAATGTGCACAATATTTGGAAGAGTCATGAGCATTTAAGGGGCACCCAAACATTTTGATGAAAAATATGTATATGATATTTACAAGCCCAATTCATCTTCTAATAGATTAAACGTGGGTATGGGTATGCAAATGATAATGACAATTTGTTAATTCTAATCCATTTTGAAACCGTGGTCAACTCAGTCTCCATTAATTCAAGTTGAAATAATCACAAAATTCCTGTCCTGAATAACACATTTGTGTCATCTGCAAAAAAACATCAATTGAGGAAGAACTGAAGCACTTGGTGAAACATTCAAATGCAAAAGAATCACCGAACGGCTTATAAGGCCTAAAAGGGCCCCTCAGGTGCGCCACACGAGACACTAAAACAGACCAAACCGTTTGCATCTCAATATTAATTTTAGGATTACCACTAAGTCTAAGTACGCGTTCTTAATTGTCCTGTGTATAACATCAAATGTCCTATATTTTGTCACTTTTTTTTGTACAATTTGTCCTTAACGTGGTCCTATATTTCCCAAGAGGACCAGTTGCAGACCTGGCTGTGCACAACATATATCAATGTTTCAATAACTAATTCCCCTTTTCACATTTACCAATTTGCCTAATTGACTGCAGCAGTCCCGTTGCATTAAAAAAACACACACACACACATAGACCTTCATGGAAATGTTATGGGGTTTGACAAAGACAAAATTCCCATAGCATTCCCATGGCATTCCCATGACTGTCCTATTGTGTACTCACAGTGCTGGGAACAATGTGGAAATGTGTTGGGAAGCTAATGGTGAGGCTTATATAGGAATGTCAGTATACACAACACAAATAGAACAG
This sequence comes from Hermodice carunculata, assembly GCA_964020975.1. Classification (NCBI taxonomy): domain Eukaryota; kingdom Metazoa; phylum Annelida; class Polychaeta; order Eunicida; family Amphinomidae; genus Hermodice; species Hermodice carunculata. The sequence continues at coordinate 69,159,223 of OZ026628.1, read as the reverse complement.
TCATGGGGAAGGGTCATGGGAGTTTTGTCAAAACCCAAGGTACTCCCATACCAGACTGGCCATTGCTTTTCCAAGGCATTCCTATGGTGTTCCCAGTATTCTGAGCGCACAAAATGTAATGGGGCACATTTTGGGACCTCTTTGGATATTATTGCAAAAGCCCATCAGATTCCCATAAATAAATAAGTAAATATATACTGCATTACCGTGTTGATATGGCACTCGCACATACCTCCACAGAACCATTCTTTTTTGGGAATGGGGATTTGGTCGAGTGGATATGTGCGTTTCCCATTTCAGCTAAGCGACTGGTGCCAAAGGTTGTAGGTTGAGTCCCGCTCGTTCCGAACATAAAATATTTATTTTCGGCATTTCCTTAATGCTGGTGGATTTAAGTCCCCGATTCTGGAAATAAATGCCGACTCAGTAAATATATACTGCATTACCGTGTTGATATGGCACTCGCACATAACTACCTCCACTGAACCATTCTTTTTTTGGGAATGGGGATTTGGTCGAGTGGATATGTGCGTTTCCCATTTCAGCTAGGCGACTGGTGCCAAAGGTTGTAGGTTCGAGTTCCGCTCGTTCCGAACATAAAATAGCAGAATGACCATTACTTTCCCAACACATTCCCATAGTGTTCCCAACACTGTGAGTATACACAACGCAATAGGACAGTCATGGAAATGTTGTCAAAACCCATGATATTCCCATACCAGTCTGACCATTGCATTTCCATGCCATTCCCATGATGTTCCCAGCATTCTGACCACATAAAATGTAATGGTACAAATTTTGGGACCCCCCATGGATATTTCTTCAAAAACCCACCACATTCACATAGCCGACTGTCCGCTACTTTGCCCACATATTCCCATAATGTTCCCAGCACTGTGAATATACACACCAGTGCTGGGAACACCATGGAAATGGTGTTCGGAAGGCAATCGTCAGTCAGATATGGGAAGGTCATGGGTTTTGTATGGGAAATCTTTGGGACTGTTATGGGGATATAAAGGTAATGGGAACATTACGGTATGATGGCAGGAAGTTCATGGCACTGCCAATTTATTATACATGATCCATTCAATAAAAAATTATGTATACATGCATGTATTTTTTCTTTCCCATTTTTTCAAAGTTACAATGGGAACATCATGGGGATGTTGCAATCCCATAATGTTCCCATCCTGATGTTCTGTTATCATACCCATCATATTCCCATTATGTTCCCATGGTACTTTTTAGTGTGGGGTTGTAGACGTGCGCACACTATGGTAAATTTCTGATTCTTAGAATATAACAGCCCGACACATAGGCATATTAATTTATCACGTGAACCGTGAACAAGCAAGAGTTTCATTACAAAAAACAATGGTAACAGAGAGCTGAAAGGACAACCCAATCAATGAACACTCGCACAGCACTCTGTACAAAATCTACTGACAGGCAGATTCTTAAAGTGGTGTAAAGTAGTCTTAACGATAGTTTTCTTCTCTCCTGCTGACAGTTTTTTCTCGATGGCACGCTTAGAAAGGAGGCAGGAACACCCCCACAGGATCATGGGTCATACAGATAATTCAAGGGCTGTTTTCACAGATCACAGTACATGTAAATCCATACAACAATATCACAACCACAATAATGTCAATCATCAAAATCTGAATCACATTCATCGGCAAAATGATCATCACAATCACAGATGTCGGCAAATCGGAAAAGTACAATCACATTACACATGTGTTTATTTTGATGAATAACACATAACAAGAAACTAGCCTGATCACAAATCACGGTTAAGTGAACAGGCCCAATGACGAATACTGGTAACGAAGTCGGTACCCCTCCCCCCCCCCCCCCCCCACAAACAAGGCCTCACAGCTAGTGGAATTATAAGCAAGCAGCACCGCACAAACTGGAGGCTTCGTCCTTTCAGTCTGCCTTTTTGCAAAATAGACCCCCGCCCCTCACCCCCCCCCCCCTCAGAAATAGATTTGGATTTAAATGAGATTAAAAATACGCCAACTCTCTCTTAGCAGTTATTCTAATGTTGAAAAAAAATCCTTTCTGATGTACAAAAAAGATGAAAACTACGTTTGTTTCTTCCTTTCTACCCCAGGAAAAGCATTTCTTCTTCAATGCAATTGACGATATTCCAGAAGACAAAATAAATAATAATGAAAAAGTGCAAGCCTATTTTATATATATATCTATATATATATATATACATATATTGCCGCGCGATGCATGACCTACATACGATACAACAGTTGCGTTGTGTCAGCACGTCGCCTTACTCCATTGTGTTATTAGACCTGCGGCATACAGGGCCCTTCGGGGGTCATACCCCAACCCGTGGTATAACAAGTTACAACCTATATTTTCTTATAGGTATATATGTCCTCTTCATGAAAAAATAGGTTGTGGAATCTGAAAAGCGTTTTATCATATATATTTCTGCCCGTTTCCATGACAACCTATGCCATTTCTGAGACAACTAAAATTTGTCCTTAAAAATAATAACTTTGGTGATACTGCTGAAAGGCTAAATTAACATCAACAGGTTTGTGATATTTGAAAAAAATACTGTCACTTTTGAGAATTTTTTTAATATTGAGTAAATGTGCATTTAGGCATGTCAGAAAAGAATGAAAGTCATTAGCATTTATGCCAAAAACATGTTATCAAAACAATTTTTCTTAACAGAATTTTAAGTACAATTAAGCGAACATGTAACTGTCGTAGGCCGCTGCTTGCTACCGATAGTCATTTGTATTTCAGTCATGAGAATGCAATGAAAATATTAACCACATATCAAATACTATTAGGTAAGTTTGTAACTGTCGTAGGCCGCTACTCGCTACCGATAGCCCCTGGGGGTTTAACCTAAGAGACAAGCTAGCCTAAAATGTCTGAAAGGTGAACATTAAAACAGAATGATGCCAAAGGATACAATTAAGTCAAAAAAAGGCAAGTCTAAAATCTCTAAAATCATTGAAGCCAAACTTTCTAACAATCTTCGGAAATATACATCAAAAAATTTGTAGAAATATTTGATCAAAAGTACATCTTTGAATCCTCCTGACTCAAGTTTATTGTAAATAAAAATTTGGTTCTAGATGCAAAGTCCTGAAATTTAGAACAAAGACGACCAAGTCTCAAAGTCTGTGAAAAAAAACCGTATTATATCCAATAGTATCCGAAATAATACTGTCTGGGATAGGATAATTAATTACTTCAAAGTTAAACTCATCTTTTTTGTGATAGACTTTAATACAAAACCTGTGATGAGGGACCTGAATATCCAAGTCCAAAAACACATCTCTGAAACCATCTGAATTGTTACCCTCCAAAGGGATATCTTTTCGGTAAATTTCTTTAGTAATTTTACTGAAATTTTGTACATTTACACAAGCCATGTCATCAATATATCTTGTGTTGTTTGATAATTTTGTAGCCATTTGAAAGTCCTTTTTCATCAGTTTATCCATATATAAAAACTCAACCAGGTTAAATACAAATCTGCCAGTAAAGGAGAGCAGTTGCTACCCATTGCAATGCCTTTTATTTGTTGAAACACCAATGGTCCGCATTGAACAAAAGTATCATCCAAAAGAAATTTTATACCATCTATCAAAGTTTCAACAGTGTACGATTTAATGTTACTTTTTGAACATTTGCTGTGTTATGCTTTCTTTGTATGCGAATTAATATTAATGTATGGTTTACCAGCATGGTTAAACATTTTGCTTATTAATTCTGAAAGTGAACTTTTAGCTTCATCAATGGGTAGATTTGTGTGCAGTGAAGAAAAATCAAAACATTTGATATTTTTTTGCTTTTACATGTTTGATTTTAGATACAAACTCGGAAGAATTGCTAATACTCCCAAAACAATTTAATTCACTGTTTCTAGAAATTGCATTACAGTATTAACGAAAATGATCCCTAATTGGAGTCAAACACAATGTTCCTTCTTTTGATAACTGTTTTCTTGTACATTTTACAGATGATCCCAAGATTGTTCCCTGCCTTATCTATGTTAGTGACTACAAAACGTTCTTGTAGTTCTTTGACTGCTTTTGAAACTTCAGGTTGTTTTAGATTAACCGTATTGAAATTCGTAATGTGGTATTTGTAACAATGAATTCTTTTTCTGGAGACTTTTTTCAAGTTTCGATGAGCGTCCTTTAAATTTCTGAAATTCTATTTTTCTTTCTTTGCCCATTTCATACAGTAAGAATCAAATGCATCACATGTATCCTGAAAAATACTGTCAATGTTGAACTTGCGACATATCCGAAATTTTGTACCCTTTTTCATAATTTCTTTTAAACTGAAATTTTGTATGATATCCAAATTACCTGTAAATACATGTTTGTGGTATGCATCAACAAAATGTGAATATTTACTGTTTGACATAAAGTCACAATTTTGATTTGCTGCAATATCTTCAAGAGTAATTGAAGCCAGAAATTGCTTGTAATTCATGATACTTTGTCCAATATTATTGCCATATTCATAGGAAATGATGGGGAGGGGGGGGGTCTTTTATTTTGCAATCCTTGGGAATCATGTTACGAACAAATTTCAATTTGAAAAGGGACTGAATGTTTAGTGAATCAATAATTTTGTGTTTGAAAGGAATGCTGCAAAACATTTGTTCTAATTTTTTCTTATTACAATCTTGTTTCCGAATAGTTGTTGTGTAAGCGTACACAATTTCACAAAAAAAGTTGCGGAAATGTGTGTTCTGAATCAGTAAGACCCAAATATTTATTAATTTTTGTTATGTCTCGAAATGATAGTGCTTTAAGAGCTGTATGTATTTGATCAATGCCATTGTGGCACCAGCTGGCACATTGGTATTGTGCCCTTTTCACATGTTGCTCAAATGCATCCTCAGTAGGCGGTAGTTGAGCAGCTGATCGGTCTGTGGTGGAGACAAGCGTATATCGTAGCTTGTCCAAAGTAGTTTTGTAATCAGTCCCTTTTCCCGTGTTGAGAGATTTGCTACATAAAACAGGTATTGGGATTTAGCTTGGCTCGGGGTGGCTTCTTGGATGGCAGTTCCAGGTTCATGATTTTAAGTTTACGGTACAAAATTATCTAACCGGCAAATACTTTAAAACGTGGGTGTTCTTACCAGGTCCAAGCTTCATTTTAGAAAATAATCCAGTTCACCATGTGTATATTATCAATCATGCAACACATTTTGACAATATGCGCAGTCATTCTCAATAAGACTCATAATGAGACAATCACATAGCAGAGGTAGAATCCGACATGGACTCTGGAAGTCAAAGAAATGTGCCCAGATTTGTGCTTTCTGGTGCCTCTACAACACAACACATATATTATAAAATCCTAATTTGAAGATGACCTCATTTGCATATATTTAATGATAGGGTTTCTAAATTGTCTCCACTTCATTTTTTTCGGTAATATATATGCTAAATTTGCTCAAATTGCAACAATGCGTTCTGGAGAAAGCACGTTTGCACAAGCTAGCCAGACCAGACAACCCATAAACATAATGCCCCCCCCCCCCCGTGGCGGACCCATAAAATTTCAGTAAAGCTGTGAACGAAAAATGTTTATAAGACGATTGGGATTCTATGCTCTATATACTTTGAAGCACTTTTCAAGGACATGTAACTTTTTGCATTGGTACAGCACATAATGTATGATATACATCTCTAGAATGGCTTCAAAAACCCCAACATCTGAAGCCTAATTTGCATACATGTAAAGGTGTCCACTTCATATACTCCAGTAAATTTGGTATCAGTACATCCCTGGAAATATGTTACCTTCATCATTTTACATTTACCTCCAATTTTGGTAATTTGGCAACTGCAGCAAACAACATCAACAAATAGAGGTATTTATATTGCCAAATAGATGACAAAATTTTGCATATAATTATAATAATAATGATGTTAATCAAATAATTTTTTAAAAGCTTCACATCTGTTAAAAGAGTAAGGTTAGTGCTACCTTCTGATGAAATTTGGAGTGCTTATCTTCAAAATTAAGGCAGATATTAAAAAATTTGTGAAAAGTAGTCATTTTCCACAAAAAATAGAGGTTGTCACAGAAACGGGCATGTAAACATACCAAAAAACGCTTTTCGGACTCCACAACCTATTTTTCTGTAAAGAGGAGACATATGCACACATTTTGATATAGGTTGTGTTTTGTTATACCTTTGTTTGGGGGTGCACCTATTTTTAGGGCACTTTTGAAGCATTTGCCGCTAGCCTATATATTGCCTCACGGCTGGGTAACTCGCTTTCTCTTTTTTTTTTCTTTTTCTGCATCTGGATAGCTGAGGTACTGTACGTTAAATTTACCATTTTTTTCCTTTATTATGCATCGTGTGTATCTAGGAAAAGAGTGTCACTTTATTATTCACTAGTAATAAACCGAGAACTCAAATCAGGATTGCTGTTAGTTTGTCGAAGTGTATGAAGGGACAGCCTGATGAGGCCTATCCATACCTCATTTTGACACAGCCTCAGAACTTGTAAGTCGTTATTATTAATATTATCACATCTTTAGTCGCAGTTATATATGTAGGCCTATAAGTACACTGCATATATCATTAAAGAAAATTCTTAAATGTCGTATGACTATTCTTACAGACTTCTGCGGGATAGGCCTATACATGAAAATAATTTTGGATTTTGACCCGACCAGTTTGAGGGCAGACGTTGGTAGACTTGTCCATGACAATGTTGAGCTATGCTTCAGCGCACCACAGACACTTTCTTTACTTAAACGCCCCATCAGCAGGACTCTGACAGCTCCGCAGATTTACATAGTGTTTCCTAGTTGCATCTAAGATCTAACTGAGAAAAAAATTATACCTATCCGCAGCAACTTGGTTTAAACGTAGGTTATTCATTGAAAAGCAGTTAGGAAAAGGGAATAAATTCTATATAGATCGCTCTTGTACATCAAAAAAGGGAGGACGAGTAGACATAAGGCATTGGCCTAAGGACAAAAACGCAGAGGAGACATTACAATCTACAAAGACAGTGACAACGCAAAACAAGTTTGAGGATTTATACACATGACACCGCAGACGGAATAAAGTCGAAATACACCTTCACCGAATCTTACCAACAACTTCTGATCATAACCAACGTAATCCTAATCTGCCTATTGCTTTAATGTAACTTTGCACTGATCAAATATCATTTCATTTTGTTGGACGGTTCACCTTTCAGAGCCATTAAGTACTGTTGCTGCTGCAAACGATGCAACGGGAATAATTTTGCTATGCAGCGCGTTGCGTTTCGTTAAGAAAAAAGGACCTTCACAAAAATAATGGAAAATATCCTCATTTCCGTTGCCAAAGGCATACTTAGGAGAAGCTATAAGGGCAATCTTGAACAGATCAGACTGGAGTTAGCTGCATTCCATGCACAAGCGCGCAAGGGATAAAGCAAGCCCTCTCTCGCCTCTTTAAAACCATTTATTGACGCTTTTAGTATCTCGTTTTAACTTTTTCTTGAAATCGGTAAAATCTTCAGAATTTCGAATGTTGTGCGGTAATATATTCCACAGTCCCACTGTAGATGAAAAAAAACAACAACAAAAAAACAGACTCACATAAATTCGTTCACGATCGGAAAAGTGACAAGTTCGCTCTAGATCTAACATTATAGACGCTATCTGTTTCTTGCGGCAACAGAACCAGGAAGAAGGTAGTTTAAATACTGTGAAGCTTCGTATTTAATGATCTGAAGAAGAAAATTAATTTGCTACCTTCTCGATGTGCTCATAAATTTTTCAAAACCAGTTTCTTTATATAGCAAATTATGATTAGTTCCTGAGGTAGCCTCTGTAATAATTCTGCTTGCAGCTAATTGGACATTTTCCAATTACTTAGATTCCTGTCAGTTACAGTTGTCACAGACCGCAGATCCATATCCCAGTAGAGATCATATAAAACAAACATATTTAAAGTTCCATTTCCTATTAAGCTGACATTGCAAATATTTCAGAATATTTACCTTATCATACCTTTAGTTGGTAATGTCTTGAGCTGAATAGACCATGTAAGATCCGAACAAGTTATCAGGCCTAAATGTTTATGATGGGGCTTTTTGGGTAATTTTTTCAATTATGAATAGCAAATCGATCCCATAAGGGGTTTCTTTTCCGAAAAATTACCATGCTGCTGCATTTTGTAGGAATAAAAGACACAAGCCAGTGCTGCGACCAATTTTAATTTCTTATACGCCTGCATTAAGACTATTTGTGGCAGCAGTGGTATCATTGCTCCTGATGAAAAGAGATGTATCGTTGGCAAAAAACCGTATCTAAGATGGCACAATGTCCACGAGATCCTTGATGTAGCCTATATCAAAAACAATAAATAATGGTTCCGAGACAGACCCTTGTAGGACACATGCTTTGACTCACCCCCAATCATGCCCAATGTGATGTCCGCGTCAACTTGAATATATTTCAGAGGGGTGGACTGTACAATCAGTTTTGATCAAACTGATTTTGTTTTATTTCGTCAGGTCACATGACCCAGTATTGTTTTTGGTTCACCATTTTGTCAAGAAAAAGTAGATAATGCCAGTTTTCTTCTTGTTGGTTATATCTATATGCCCGAGATAGGCCAATACGATTTCAGACATCCGCCGTTCTCCTGCATCCGATGATTTAATCAATGTACTTTACTGGGAAAAAGCATGTATTTATTCCGATTTTTATGCATATCACATTTCATGCAGTAATAGTCAAGTGGCTCTATTATCGTAGCAATATCCCGATTATTTGGATACATTTACGACTAAAATCAACTAAACAACGGAAATCAACATTTATTTTCCGAATTGCAATGAAAATAAATACTGACGGAAGTACATGTACGATTTTTCCGCTTGAAGTTAAAACTGCAACCAGGGGTCGACATTAACAATCATCAACCTAGCCAGTATAATGTCAGCGGTGCCTGCTTGTGTTCCCTATCGATGTCACTCGACATTTTCGCAAAATGTTCAACACACGTTTTATCTTATGTGCACGTTTAAATTTCCTCAGCACAGCTAGTTTATTTTCAGTCCATAGTCATTGCGATTTCTTGATGTTGTTGAATATCGCAAAGTCAAAGTGAAAGTGACCTCAAAAATCTTAAATCCTATAACTTCCGTTTTCTATTAACATTTACAACCCAATTAGCTCCTGTTTCTGATCCCACCTGCGTCCCAAACGGCGCTGGGCCTAGGCCACAAATGTGACAATGTGAGAATCGTATTTGAGCAAATGATAAACGACATGCAGTGGGAAAATGCACAGAAGCTGCTAAGAAGAGGGAGAAGGGGGGAAAATTGACATCAGTACCCATAAACATTTACATGTGGACCGCCTATTATCAGTAATGCCACTGATGGTGTTATATAATTGGTTGGGGGGGGGGGTAGAGGCTACATTTCTTTCAAGTGATGCGTGCTCACCCTCGGGATGCGCCCTTTTCACTCCTAATCTTGCACTGTGAGACACACACGACACTACGATAACCATTCATTTTACTCCATTATTTTTTTATTATAGTGTTAAGTCCATAAATGGAAAAGTGTAAAAAACACTGACTTGGGTGATATGAGCGTCACTGTGTTGTGTCTTTGTGTACACTTGCGCGTGCGTGTGCATGTATGTGTGAAGGAGATATTTTCTTCAAGTGTGATACGGAATTTTTTACATGGGTGAAGGCCAATAATTTGTGCAAAATAGAAAACACACCTTTAAAATTTTCAACTATCATTTCTTACCATATTTGCATGTTTAAGAACATATATCCTGATTAAAATATTTTTGCCAAAAATTTGCTCAAAGCAGAAGTCTGTTCTTAATCTGAAAACTTTCACCCATATTTTTACATCCTTTGATTAGTAAAATCTGAAAAAATATTCCATGTGATTCACGGTTGTTATCAACATAGCTTAGTGTGAAAAGTGAGGGAGGCAAAATAATTTTGAATGAAAAACTTGACAAGACCTCCTCACCGATGGCAGGAAAGGGGGGAATGAAAACACAGCTCCCTGTGGGAAAGCCTGAATCTTGGACTTTGAATCCTTGCCCTGTTTAGGCCAATCTCCGTCAAAAAAGTGAGGTGAGTATATGCTTCCCAGGTACGTTAATTTTTATCATCAGTGATGGAACCAACACATAATCATCACTCTTGTCATGATTAGTTTAGAAAGTGCAGTCCAAATGGTCTAAAAATACACATATTATTGACATATTTTTTCTTTGGGAGAGGGGGAGCTTCACATTGTTCTCCTTAAGGATGGAAAAAAGGTACATACGTATTAAGGCGTCTTGTTTCCGAGGGTCTGGTCATCACAATTCTAACGTTTGCTGGATTAGGCATTAATTAGCGAGAAAGCAGCGGTAACGACCGCCTGAATAATACGAATGAGAATGCATTAAAGGCGTTAATTTTCAAGTGAGATCGTTAGCATCGACTTGCTCTCGAAGTTTGATAGACTTGATACAAATGACAAGGCAGTGGTAGCGACAACGGAAAAATCAAGAGTATATGTATTGTTTAGTTTCATTTTTCAGTAACCTGTTTACTATCATGCTCTTTCAGCTCCATGACGCAGGTGCACATTGCATACGTATTTCGCTGTCAATGGATGATGTGTGGTGGCACACGTAGCGGGTAACAGTAACAATCTATCAATCCCATCCAACTCATATAACTGATCAATGTATGAACAAAATGTATATGTATTAATATCTTATGAGCAGGAGAATTTCATTTTAATTTTTTGTCATCACCGTTTGTCCAAGAAAGACTGGATAACATGAATTTGGATTCGTTTTGTTTTCCTCCTTTTTTGTTGTTTTCTTTGTTGCTCTTTGTATGATTTCAGATTTCGTTACAACGCATAGTATTATTGTATATTTTCCATCGCTGCACAATTCGTGGCTGCTTAAAGCCTGTCGATATTCCTTTAATATAACATTGTGTTGTGTTGAACGACTATTACTGAGAAAATACTTGAGCAATCAGGCGGGGAATTAAGTAATTCTTTATTAAACATTTTGTATATAAATGAAAACTATGAACATGTTGATATCTCTATTGATAACAAATCCGAATGCATCCAATTAATACACTAATCCCCTTGTTACTTTGATGACCTTATTTGCACATTTGTAGTTATGAGAAAACACTATATCATTTTACGTGCTAACATTAACATATTTGCAGCTAGGAGAACACAATTTAAAATCTGAAGTGATAGCATTAATTATACATTCTCAATTTCCTGAAATAAAAGTCTTTGTGCATAAGTTCTGCGCACATGACTTTGAATTCAGTATTCCATGTCTGTAAGAATGTAATACTTAGAGGTTATCTCATGGCTAAATCAGTATCCTACCCGGTACAGTTCCCCTGAGAGCCTGTATCGTCCAGAGCCCCGAAGGGTCGAGGGAGGATACAGCTCGAGGGGGGACTGTACAGGGTAGGATACTGATTTAGCCATGGGATGATCTTTGTCACTCACATTGCAAGGGTGCCTGCAGCACAAGATGCATGACCTGACAGGACAGTAGTTTCGGCCTATATCTTCCTGAAGCGGAGGTGGGCTTTTCTCAAACAAAATTATGAACCAGAAATTCTGTTTTGGCTTCTGAATAGGTATGTAGCATCTTACCTAATCCCAGAAAAAGCTGAGTTTGCCCTTTTTGTCTAATTATGGCATATACATTGCGGATACAAAGATCATCCCATGGCTAAATCAGTATCCTACCCTGTACAGTTCCCCCTCTCGACCCTTTGGGTCTCTGGAGGATACCGGCTCTCAGGGAAACTGTACCGGTTAGGATACCGATTTAGCCATGAGATAGCATCTGATAATTCAAACCTATTACTAACACAATGAGTTCTTTCACACCGTAAAGTTAAAAAACGTTAGACACAAAGATTATGTTTCCAATTCTATTCTCAAACACTATAGGAACTCTCAATTTCAATCAGGTGTCTCAAAATACTCATAGCAATATTGACATGATTAATTGATATACCAGTATAAATATATCTGATGCGTTCACTGATTCTTCACAATTTACTTGAAAATTCGGTTTTAACGTTACACATTGCCGTAGTGATGGTAACGGAGAGAAAATACTGCTTATCTCAGAGCTATCCAATTGCTTCGGGGGGGGGGGGGGGTGCATGTATAATGTCATTAAAGGTATGACCGCTATGATGGCCACTTTAGGGGATTTTGGGTGGCTGCCACTAAATTTATTGTTAGACAAAGCAAGAATTTGTCCCACAGACTTAAATATACTTTGCCTGATACACAGTTATGCAAGAGCGTTTCGCTCCTTGGAGATGCTGCAATTGAGCAGGGAATTCGGGTTGCTAATATATTTGACGGTGCATGTAACTATTTCGTTAAAGAAGCTTGGCATGTTCGTAAGTCCTTGGTGGACTGGACATAACCACTACATCGGTGTTTTCTGTCTTTGATGGACTTAAATGGTGTAATATGTATGTGTGTAATTGATTTTACCATGAACGTATATATGTCATCTGACGTGTATTATGTCAACTCATTTTATCTTGGACGCATCACATGTTCTACCCTTGCCTGTTGATGAAAAGGGTAGTTTTATCCAAATAAATAAACAAGTAAACAAATGATGAAATGGAATAACTGAAACATGTCATTTAAAAATAACAAAAATAATATGACATGTTATATCCACCTGGCGTAGACACGTCATTATTTTCTTTTTTGGCCTCTTTTTCTCTTCCCTGCTCGTTCCCTTCTTTCATTCCTACCTTTCTCTTCTCTCGTGCTTTCTACTGATAGTAAGTGTAAATGGAAAACTGGGTCTGGTCTCTGATTATTATGGGGATCCCATCTTCCTTCTGAACAGGTGAGCAGGTGTACAAAAGCTTTTATGTACCACATCATGTGTCAAGCAGAGGGAATCATCGTTTTACTGAGAAAAGAGCAGTCAAGCTATATATTCATATTGGCTGCTTTCCTTACATTACGTACTATGCTATTACATTGGCTTTGCCTATAAGAACAAGTTAAACCATCTCTCAGTCCTGCGTGAATGTACGCAGAAATGATAACACAGTGTGAAATGGTGTTTCAATTGTGATCTGTTAGTGTAGCTATGCATCTGTGTGTTGTTGCTTTTTATTTTAATTAACAAAAACGTTAGTAGAAGATTGTATGAGTTTAACCAAGAAAGCAGCTGTATACCCAATTCTATGAATGCAAACAAGGATAAGACATTCTAAGTTTGAATCAAATTTAAATTCCCATGTTTGACACCCTCTAAGGCTGGGACTTAGCTCAAAGCTTTTTACCGACCCATTAGTTAGTTTGTACTCCACACAGAGGAGCCCAACAATGTAAAAGTCACAATTTGGAAAATAGTGAATTGATAAAACTAGTAATTTATGACACATTTAATGAATAATGCATTTATGGGTGAAGCAAGCCAATCTGAAATCCCAGAAAAAATTGTAAGAATTTTAATTTCATGACTATATCAGGATATTTGTAACAGAATTCATTGAAATACTTCATCAGGCGTATCACGTAATATCCTTTTGGTTTAAGGGTATTTTTTATTAAAGTTTGATTCTGAAAGTAAAATAACGAACTTAGAACAATTGCGACCTTAAACATAAAATTTGTTACCGAAAGATGCTACAACCAATGCGTTCAGATACGGTACTTTTAAAGAACGGATAACTGACTACTACAAAATTATAATTATCAATTTTGTGATATATTTTAGCACCAAACTTAGTGTCAGAGGCATGAACATCTAAATCAAGAAACATACCTTTGTTTTCTTTAGTATTAGAATAATCTAAAGGATTATCAGCAGAATAAATATTTACGTTCATGCAAGCACTACTGTCAATGAATTTACAAATAAATTTACACGATACATGTTTAGCTACAAGAAAAATTTCTTCTGTTAGTTATGCATGAATTCACATTCAAGCGAAAAAAAGACATTAAGCAGCAAGTTGAGATGAGCACTTAATGTCCATGGGGATACCTTTAACTTGTTAAAATGTAAACAATCCAGATTGGATAAATGTATAATCCAAAAGAAAATGAATTGCGTTCAATAAATTTTCTATTGTACATGATTTGACATTGCCTTATATATAGTATCTCTCAGACCCGAAGCAGTTTTGCAAATGTGTTTATATTAATATATTTATGACAATAATGATTGAACATTTTAATGATTAATTTATCCAGTGCTTCTCTCCAGTTTTTGGTATCACAGGAATGATCCCTATTGTACATTTTGTGTAGTCCCGCACCCCCCACCCCCCACCCCCATTTTTCCTTGAACTAAGCTTTGATTATTGATCCTAGTGTACTACAACTTATACCACCACCAACACCACGATTATTACTACTTGTACTTCTATTAGTGATAAGTCAAGTCAAGTCACATAGCCAATATTTGTGGATTTTATGAAGGCATATGACAGAGTACCTTACCACAGATTTGGTTGGTAAATGCGAAAGTTACAGAATAAAAATGGAAGCTATAGACTGGTTAAAGGATTTCCCTTCAAGTACATCTCAACAGGCATTTATTAATGGAACTGGATATAATCTTACCCCATTAACAAGCGGTATTCCACAAATATTAGTATAAGTTTCAATCCAATTTGCCATATACATATGTGACATCCCGAGTATAGTCAGCTCACAGGTGTTTCTTTTTGTAGCTGATACTAAAATATTTCGATAGATTGCATCAACAGAGGATATGCAATTACTGCAAACAGACTGGGATGCGTTAGCTGAATGGTCAAAAAGACGACCACTGTTGTATCACTTAAAACAGTGTAAGGTTTTATGCTTTTGATAGCAAATAATAACTATTTCTACTACGAAACATACAAAACCCAGCATATAGTCATTCTCCAACGAACAAAAGAGGGAAAGGATTTGGGGTCATTATTCATGAAAGACTTGCATTGAAAAAGCAAATAATCGAAACAATAAATATTGAAAACAGAAACATGGAAATTGTCGGGAGAATATTCCATTTCTTTGACGTGATACACATTTATACAAAACATTTGTTAGACCACATTTAGAACATGAAAAACTCAGTGTGGAAACCATACAAAGCAAAGGTAATTGATCTAATTGAAGAAGTACAAAAAGGCAACAAAGTAGTTACCACGGTTATGAGGTTATCTTACGAAGAAAGGCTGAAGGAACTAGAGATGCATACTTTGGCTTGCAGCAGACTTCGGAATTATTTTAAAGAAGTGCATACATTTTGACAGGTGTAGCTGATCCAGAGACAGCACCACAAATATATTTGGTAGGAGAGACTGACACACGAGGAAATGGTAGAGAACTTGCTGTATTAAGTGCTGATGGACTGCGCAAATACAGACATATTTTTCACACTTCGTGTGACAAAATTATAAAAAAATACATCTCCCAGTTGTGTGGGCAAAATCAGTGAATTAATTCAATTTGAAGCTAGATACACATCAAAATAGTCCTCCGTTAAAATGGAATTGTAAGCAACACGATTACGAACTGAAATATTACTCATGATAGGGACATAGAGATCATCATGTCATAATCACATTATATTGTATTGTATTGTATTGTATTATACTTTTCTTAGCAATGGGGTATGTGGTTCCATTCATTATAGTGCCCAAACAGCTCACAGATACTCATTGTTTTGCAGATGCACATTGTATACCTACGCATGCTCCCAGTTATACGGTATTCTACATTATGATATCAATTTTGTGTGCGTATTTCTTCATTTTATTATTTTATCCGCGACGTGTATTCTGTGAAGCTTGTGTGACATTTTGGTGTGTATTTATAGGCAGAGAAGAATGGAATGTACATTATCCTTTTTTCCAAATGCTTACAATTGAAATAAACGTTTCTGATCAACAGCCTTGTGGGCGTATCAGATTGCCTGCAAAGACAGACACATTGCAGGCCCAAGGCACATATGGCGTCAAAAAGGATAGGCAGCGTATGGGGATGTTAATGAGCAAGGGTTCGCTATGTCCTGAGACTCTTATGATAAAAAACTTTCAAACGTGGATTGTGCAGGGCCAGAATCTATCAGTTGTTAGGAGAATTTATTAAAAATCACATTTTTGGACTAATATTTAAACTATTAAGGCAGTTTATACCAAGTTAAGTCTTGAATTTGATAAGCTGCGGCTTTGGATCTTAACAATATATCCCATTTCTTCAATGAGAATTGAGAAAACAGCCATAATAGCGTAATACGAATCTCTCTGCTTGAAAAAATACACATAACATCAAGGTCTAAGATTCCATTTTGCAGGAACTCTTGAAAATATGTGCAGGCACAGGGGTATAAATGCAAATCAACAAACACTTCTCTGAAACAATTGTCATCGTTTGTAATACAGAAACTATCCGCTTTTTCCAATCAAACCATAAGGATTGCAAAAACGGGATTTCCTACTCACGTACAGGGCATTTTATTTTCTATGCTGCGGTACTGGAAACCATGTTTTCTATTTTTTCTGCACTCAACACTATAGAAAACGTATTACCTGTAACACCGCAAAGGAATCCATGTGTGCCCTTCCCCAGCATTGGCAATAAGGCCCAAACTACAATACCCAAGGCTTAAAGGGGAACAACAGTGGTAGTTTTTACCTTTTTGTGCCATAATTGGTCAATTTAGGTGTTCATTTGACAAATTTTCAACATTTTGTCTGAAACAGGTATTTAGTTAGAGCTAATTTAGATTTCCAGGAGGTGTTCTGATGTGTGATGTCACCTCAATATATGATACACAAACCTTCAGGGGGCACCAAGCTGAGATACACAACATTACAGGCACATCATAATGACTTGTGTGCTCTGTTAATGACCCTCTTTGATCTTATCAGTGTGGTACATAAGTTAACGCCTACTTCAATAATTGGATACACAACTACCAGAGCTGTTAGCTTGTGTGTATTGATTTCTGCATTTTTCTTTCCTTATAATTCCTCATTAAATGAAAAAAATTATCTAACTAAATTTGATTATATCTGTACACACCGCTCCATCCATAGTATAAGTGGAATGTGTGTACTTGGTCAGATGTCCATGCTTTTGTCAGAGTTTCATTCAGCTGTCATTGCATTAGCTGTAACAGTTAGTCCAGGTGACGTCACAACCCTTCATATACATATCTAAGACCACTTGATATCTGCCTGTCTAGTTTGGAAAAAAGTTTGTATTTTCTGATATATGCCCACATTTATAACATAAAACAACTCAAAATTGTCACTGTAGTACTCCTTAAAAATCTCATTGAATGTCCATCCTCTCCACCCAATATTACATAATAACAACAAAAACACTTCATTGGGTCATCGGATTAGCTGTGCCGTTGCGAGTAATTACTGTGAAGTTTCTGTCATTCATGAGTGCATATGTGATCTTCGAATTACATCACTGTACAGAAGAGCTGCTATCCCGGGAGAAACCTTAATCTCTAGAGCTGGAGAAAGAAAAAAATTATTGCCCAGACCCGGAATACTAGTATAAGAGTTTGTAAAACAGATCATCCTGCCACTACATTTATAAAATTTGCATCAATTAAAAAAAAAACAACAACAACAAACAAATACCTTAAAAGGGGAAAAGTTTTACAGTGCAAAGTTTCAGTGCTTTCTTACGTACCCTTTTTTTGTTCAGGACCAATGTGGGGAACCACCATATAATTCTAATATGACGTCTAAGTGGCGGCCAACAAGATTTTAATGAGGTACCTATAATGAGGTGCAATACATCTGCCTAATTGTAAGAAGAAATAAAAAACAAAACGAAATAGAAAAAAAGCAAAAATAAATGTTTTATAAAATTGTTTGCTTTGTTTGATATATCATTAATCCAATTTCATCATTTTCTTTGTCATATCGCCTATTATCGGTCAAGCAATTGACATTGGTTACATCGTTAGTATACACACACATTTTAAAATATATAATGATTTTACATGAAACATTCAAATTCTTTACATTAATCTAGATTTGGCAAATCGGACATAATCAACTTGTATCTTGATATTTTATTTGCACAAAAAGAGCTTGAAACTACCACCTCTTCAGATTTGAAAAAAAAAATAATACATGAAATTGCCACTTTGGGAAGCTCTCACATTTGAGCAGGATGGCCCTGCCGAACATGCCCTCTAGAATACCTTTGTCTACAAAATTATCTTTGAAGCAGTTTTTGTGATACATCTTAGGTCATTGACACAACAGTCAAGGATATAACATTAAGATAAAATGTAAAAATAAGATAAAATGCTAAAATATGGACAATGTTACATATCTACCTGAGATGACAATACTAAAATTTAGTCCCTGGCACCAGAAGACAACAATTCCAAAAATTTCGAAAGTCTTTCCATTGTCTAAACAAGGTTTTGGGGGGTAACAAAAAGCATTGGCATTTCTAATCCTAGTGGTCCAGATGTTATCAGTTAGCGTCTGCTCCATGAAACTGTTCATATCATTTCACAGTGTATTTCAAATTTATTCAACATATTTTTGACTAAATTTGAATTTCATTTGAAAATGAAAAACGTTAATATGGGTTCAATTTTAAGGGTCACCAAGTTACTACAGTAACTATATACCCATATCAATATAAGTTTATTTTCGCAAGATTATTCGGAAAGCCGTTTTCGAACACATTGAGCGACTGTTCATCCAAGGAATGACAATGGTGAATATGGAGCATTTGTCTAGAAAACTGAACATAACTGCCGCTCATGTGCTGAAATGTTTGCTTAGCTGCAACCGGAATTATTTCTGATGCCACCGCTGGAACTAACCATAATATAACTTTCGAAGAAACTTGTCTCCAGAAATTAGCAACCCATATTGAAAAAAAAGAAACTTTTTTTTCAAAACAAAGAATGATAAAACTTCCCTTTATCTAATAAAAAATAAGAAACAAATAATAATAATAATAATTCCAGATACTGTTAATGAAAAAAAGTCATACAATATCAGATCAGGTTCGTCTTGGTTCATTTTCCAATGACTGTTGACTTGACTACATTCATTGTAGCAACTGCTGAAAAGTGGAAAAAGTTACCTACCAAAGTTCGTTAGTCTGACGACCTTGTGGAATTCACGAAAGACGTAAATCGGGGAACTGAAGGTGTCACCATGCAGTTTTTTGGGGGTAAGATATGCCTTGCTGTTTTTCGTGCACACCTGCACACGGGCTGCTGCAGGCTGTAATCAGACCTGTTAAGAAAAAAAAACTTACAAGGCGTTCCTGCTGTACCTGTGATAACGCTAGTAAAAACATCTTTTACCATATTTGCGAATGTTATTAGTGCATCAACCAAAGGAACACACTGCACTGTTAAAATTCTTTTGGCCCCTTGACTGTTCGACTTTATTGTTTGGTTGTGACACATGCACCACATAATATAGTGAAACTACTATCGACGCCGTGCTTTACTATAGTTAAACTCAAGACATGCCGGGAGCAGTCAGGTACGTTCTAATAGCAGGATGAGTTACAAGCCTGGTTTATATAATGGCCATAAATTCAGGAAATGAAGACGAACTTACTCACTTAACCCCTTTACCTTATCTGTGGCATCTTGTCCGTTCGCATTCACTCGAGCTTGTTTAGTGGGGCCCCTATATCTGTCAGAGTTTTTATTGTGTGCTGCCTTCCTTAACACTGGCGTGTCTTGATTTATTGCTAAGTTTGTTTTCTTAACCTCTACATTTTAAGGGAATTAGCAAAGAGAGGAACGGGGGGGGGGGGGCATGCTGGTATCCTTGGTATCTCTGCCCTTGTATAGTGCTTGGAAAACAAGGACATTTAGATAGCGGCTGGGGTTGAGGGGTGAAAATGAATGGGTTTCCAGTACAGTAAATCGCTGAATGCCATATTGTTTTCAACTAGTAGAGTAATACTAAACATTTTTTTTACATATTGATGCATGTGTACCTAACAAAGAGTTTCATAGAGTGGTCTTTACAATTCTGATGCCGGGACCACACTAAATATTTCTTTATATATATATATATATATATATATATATATGTGTGTGTGTGTGTGTGTGTGTGTGTGTATTATATAACGCCGTTTCTTGTTTTATTCCATATTTGCTCAGATAATAAAAGTTTTGATCAAAACAACAAATAAATTTATTCTTAAGAACAAATGTTTGATCAGGTGAATAAATATTTAATCAGAAGACTAAATATTTAATGGCATGATCAAATCGATTTGATCAGATGAACAAATGTATTTTTCCATGTGATCAATTACAGTATATTTGTTCTTCTGATCAAATTGTTTTGATGAGAAAACAAATTTATTTAATCAGAACATCAAATAGATTTGTTCCAAGGAACAAATAAAATGAATTTGATCACATAAACAAACGCATTTGTTCACATGACTAAATCCATTTGTTCTTCTGATCAAATAGAATAAAGTATATCCCGATTTATTCACCTGAATAAATATATTTGTTCCCGTGATCGAATCCACAATATCTCCTGAATAAAAACAAGTTTCTCCACCACCAGAATATTATTACTCCCTCTTGTATGCCGCGCACCACGTCCGGTAGCCTATGTTACCATTACACGCAAGAGGTACAATCTCGAACGTTGACATTTTCAATATATAGCAACAAGTAGGGGCCAGGAGACGGAGCTACATCACGGGGTTAAGTTCTCATCAACCACTGTTACAGAATCACATTTGACAATACTTGGTTTTTCTAGGCTCCAATTACTAATTGAAAACATTTGGAGAAAAAAATCTGATTTCCAGCTACAAGCACGTTATAATCATTTGTGAAGAAAGAAAGAAAGAAAGAAAGAAGAAAGAAAGAAAGAAAGAAAGAAAGAAAGAAAGAAAGAAAGAAAGAAAGAAAGAAAGAAAGAAAGGAGGGAGGGAGGGAGAGAGAGAAAAAAATAAGAATTCTCACATCGTTCCCAAAAGCCGTGCCTACCACCAAACTTCTAGGAAAAAAAAGGTGAAAGAAAAAGGCTCATATAGATCTATGACCATGAAAGGCATGGCAAAAAGCAGTGCCTAACCCAAGAAATAAAGCGGGAGAGAGAAAACCCTCTTCACATCCATCCCAAAAGCAAGAGCGAAAGATCATGGAACCACCGTACAAATTTACATTTAATCCCGCCAAAACACGATCATATTTATATAATAAATAATAATGACACATTGTGCACGACCAGCTTCAACCGCTTTAATCTCTAAGCAAAGACATAAAATGTCCGCGTCGTACATTTTCCGCGATGTCCGTGTTGAAGATATCGCAGACATCGCGGACATTTCTAGATTGTACATTTTACGTGTTTTACTACTTGTTGTGCGAATCAAATACTGGCGGAAGTGATTTGTTCCGAAGTATAAATATTTGATCCGCGTTACAAATCAGACAGGGATCGTCAATTTATTTAAGTTGGGGGATATTTGATGATGTCATCAAATCGATTTGATCAGAATAACAATTCGATTTATTCAGATGATCAAATAACATCTATTTATTCTTCTGGCCAAATCGATTTATTCCTTTGAACAAATGTATTTGTTCCTGTGATCAAATAAGAGTATATTTGTTCCTCTGATTAAATCGATTTGATGAGAAGAACAAATCGATTTAATCAGAAGATCAAATCAATTTATTCACAGGAACAAAATAGACTGTATTTAATCACGTGAACAAATGCATTTATTCACCTCATTAAATCGATTTGTTCTTCTGATCAAATATTTTATCATCTGATTAAATACTGAATAAAACAAGAAACGGCGTTCCATAATGTATATATATATACATATATATATATATATGTATATGTATACATATACATATATATATATTTATATATATTTATATATGTATATATTTATTTATATATATGTGTATATATATATATATATATTTATTGAATTTTTTGCTTGTTGATACAACATATACAACATATACAACATAACTCTGCGGCACAAGCCATTTACATATCATATTGACCACCATGCAACCGTTACGCAAACATTCATCACCTCAAGTTCTTATGGTACAACTCTGTAGTACAACTGTTCTGTCTAATGGATACCACCCACAAGGAAATACGCTGAAATTGTCTTGTTTTTCCGGAAAGAAAGTTGTAATCATTATTTTGGGGGGGGGGGGGTAATGAAAAAACAGGGAACCCTCTTCGTTATGGATATTATATGAAACTGATGGTTCTATTGTTGTTTTTTTTTTTTACTGCCCAGAGCTCATTCTCGAAGGAAACATTCCAAGCCTTAAAGATAACTTTAAGCTTTCAAGTTGCAATTATACTGCTTAATTATTACTTAATTGTTACTTTACTCCTGACTACCAACAGAATAAAAGTTCAGCCTCTATACCTTTTTATAACATCTTTCACTGTTTCATATGATTTATGTCTATTGAATTGTGTTTCTTATAGTGGGTAATATCTGTTCCGCAATAAACACAAATGACTTAATTAAGAACTGTCAGCATAATTATTCTCACCGGCAAAAACAACAAATACTGTCACTCTTATATGCATTATAAAGTGAGATCCTTTTATTAAATTCTCAGCATGGATGTATACTGATATATATTTTCGTCTTTGTAATACGGTGCAATAAGTTTTACCTGTCACGAAATAAATATTCTTATTTCGATATATGCATCTGTTATGAACGCCATCTTCTCACGGCCAAACAGATTGGTAGGGCCTACTACTGCTACCAATGATATATATATATATATATATATATATATATATACAGGTGCCCTGTAAATGTATAGCAGCATTCACACTGGTTTAAAGAAGACCTGGTCTGCAGTTTAGTGAACAAGCATACACAAAACTAGTGTGTTGATAAAGCGTTCTGCCTATTGGTATGAGAAATCCACATTGTAAAATGACAGACAGACAAATGGAGCACATATTACCATAGACGACCTATTACCATCCATACTGTCAGCTCAGGTGACTCAGATTAAAAGTATTGTATATGTGACATTTGGATTAACGTTGTCACACCGCTTCAGCAAGTGGGGGAACAATATACATTTACTATTTTCATTCTATGTTTGGCATCAAGCTACCGGTTTCTGTGATGAAAAGGTAATCCACGGTAGGTTACATTCAACCCCATTCGATATGGAGTAATCTCTTACTTAACTCTTTTGCTGTAAACTTAGGTGACTGACAAGTCAGGGAAACTAAAAAGTGATAGGCCTACCAGGTCTCTTTTCATTTTTGAGTGGTTAGGCCTGTAAATTTTGGAAACGCTAGTGTCTGTAGTTAATGAATAGTGTTTCAAAGTTTGAGAGGACCGGTTTAAAACCAGCAGTTGCCTTTTATGGGTGACTGCCTGTTTCAAGTCAGGAGTGAAATATGTTTCTTCACATTGGTATTGGAAGATAAACGTTGATGCTTTGGCAAATCTGGAATATCTTTGCTGTCATTGTTAGGTTTGGAATTTATGACTATGGATGATGTTTTTCTATACTATACACGGAACAAGTCCCATGTTTTGAAATGGTGGCACCATCTCTGCAGAGGCGTTAAGCACGGTAAGTGCTCCAATAAAATAATAATAATAATAATAATAATAATAATAATAATAATAATAATAATAATAATAATAATAATAATAATAATAATAATAATAATAAAAATAATAATAAAACAGATCCAACATGGTCGGAGGGCAAGTTTACTGCGTTTCTGCCGGTCGGAATCATTGTCATTCGAGTAAAATCACATGCAGTCACTTATAATCCCCCCCCCCCCCCCCCACACACACATAAACGATCGCTTGTGACAGAGAATCTGTTACTCATTCTATGGTGTTCAAGGTTTTTCGTATCATATATGTTAAAATATCAGTTTTGGTCGTTAAAAAGGTAAGTTTGAGTATTGTGATAAATGCTACTCTATTGAATGTTGAAATATCCTATTCAAGAAGATTCACATACGGGTTTTGATGCATACAACGAAATTTGAAAACTTGGTCCCAAATCCGAATCTGGGGTCAGACAATATGGTCTGCCTGGGCTGAATTATGCCAGGGAGTGGCTATGCTGACATGCCCTTGGTCACATAGGCATTGTGTTCTTTGTTTTCGTATCAGTTTGGTCATGTGCCCATGGAAAGCTACTGTTATTATTTGCATTTTTACAATTAGGTATTATGAAAATACTACGGAGAAGCTTGAAAAAAGAATTAAAATTCCCGAACCTGGTAGCGACTTCACAGAAATGGGAAAGCCATCAACTGCGTACAATTATGTTTACAACTATTTATTTTATGCTAACGGAGTTTCCATGCAACCAGTCCCTCACACTTTATACATATATATTACCCTTTAAGTGTTCATACAATGAGTCACAGTGAATTAACTTGCTAACGTCGTCAGACGTACATTGATGCTTAATATCTTCCTTGTATGTCGTTGACGAAGTCAGCTCTGATCATGGAAGGATCGCTTCAAGGTGCGGCGGGCAGGAATGCAGAAGGTATGTACACGCTGTTGTCCCCTTAAAACCCAATACCAAGCTGTGAAATTTATTGCAGGAGAAAGACGGGGAAAGCACACATCGACAGAGATAAGATGATGATGACAAATTGTCCCAACAACGAAGTCATATGCTTGTAATATTGCCTCTCTTAGTAGATAAAAGTTGCACGTGCAGAGAGTATGGGCAGAATGATTTTTATGGGGGGAGGGGTGGCTTTGTGTTTTAATGTTGATTTTTGTATTTTTCTAAATATTTGTATTAAGAGTAGTAGTAGTAGTAGTAGTAGTAGTAGTAGTAGTAGTAGTAGTAGTAGTAGTAGTAGTAGTAGTAGTAGTAGCAGCAGCAGCAGTGGTAGCAGCAGTTGAACAAACAGCTTGGAGTATCGGCATATTGATTTATCATGTGAGCTATCGAACAACTTGGAGTTACATTTCAACAAACTAACGTTGATGGAATTGTATAGCGAAAAATGCACACTGCCGGGTAGTAAACAGAACATAAATTCAAAACCTAAAAGCAGCAAGATTTTCATAACGCAATACTATAGTTGCCTGCGTCTCACACCTACAGTAAGTCAGGTACAACACTGCTTCGTTTAATAACAGTGGGTTCACTTCCAGCTGAAGAAACAAAGATGGTAGCAACGTACAACACCCAGGTTTTTTTCTTTTCTGTAGATCTTTGACAGAGAAAAAGGGAAACTTGCCTTCGATCCATTTGAAAGAGAGTAAATTGAAAAACAGTTAATTCTGTTCTCATCATTTTGTAAATCTCAAGAAATAGGTTGGTGTATTTGCCACCCATTGAAAAGAAAAATGCCATAAAAGTTTCCGTTAACAACTAATAAAAAGGCTATCTTGATTTTTTTGGTTAAGGGTCACTTTTTTGTGGGGGAGGAAGTGGTTGGACTAGCACATATATTATAGGCATAGGCCATTTAAACGGTGTCTTTTTTTACTGGTGCGAAGCGTCCTGATGTATGCATTGGCTGAGCTAAAGTAGTCAAATTTGGTTTGCTATGTGAACCATTATTTATTCCAAATAACGGGACAAAATAGGCAATTATGGTAATCGAATTTGCATGTTCTCATATACTGATATAATAGAATTGCACATTCTGCTGCCAGGTAGTACTAATAAGTGCTAAAATATTCAGTCAGTATTGTCACCTTTGATTAATCATTTGGTAATTTTTAAAATACTTTTCTATCTTTCTACCTTTTTTTGGCAGCAAAAGTGCCAAACTAAATGACTAAACTTATCCAGGCTCATCCCTTCAAATTGGGCATTACACAGTTCTGAATCGCCACTGGTTACACCATAATATGACCAGTCAAATAAAATTTGGTACAATGTCGGAGGCGAGGTCAACTGACACAGAATATGCCTATGGTTTTGGGGGTCAATTTTGCCACTAAGGTATCACTGATTATCGATTTTTTTACATTGTCATTGACAGTCCTCAAAATTGAAAGCTCTGGTCCCTTCATAGTTATCATTCAAACACCTCAACAACGTTAAATTTCCCTTGTCATGAAACCACAAGTATAATATGTTCAAAATCCGAGGCTTGCAGAGGGCGGGAGAGCAACAAGTAGCTACAAAACATTCTGTTTTTTTTTTCACAAGAAGGCGGTGACAGTCCTATGTTCAGATGGCCGTACATGCACAGTCTACAAAGTAGTCCTGTGGCACCACCTGCAGCCGTCCTCATTGTCTATGGGGCCCGAAAGAAGAGAATATAGTGAAAAACCAGCGAAGGTGCGCCAAGGCACTCAGATAAGATAACATAAGCTTTATTTCATGTTGGTAAACATTTACAAATAGATAACATGAGCGACCCAGGCTCTTGAGTGACCATATAAACAAAGTAAAAAAAAAAAAAAGAGCATGCACATGAGCACGGAGAAAGCAAGTAGGGACTGGCGTGAAGATTACAAATTTATACCAGTTTTGTTTTACAAAACGCACATTTGCACTGAGAACTTCCCTGCCTGTTTATATTTCGTATGTGGCAGATTTGAAGTTGGAAGAGTTCCACACCTAGTCATGGGAAACAAGACGCTTGGGTACAGGGACTCTCATAAGATTCTTGGAGCATTTATGAACTGCATGGAATCAGACCAAGCGGACATTTCCAAAAAAACTAGGGGTTTATATGCCAGAGGTAATGCTCTAATTTGTAAATTTTCTGCCTGCTCTTTTGAAGTGCAGAGACGGTTATTCATTTCATGCTGCACCAACATGCATTTTGCCAGCTTATGACCAAACGTTGCTAATAAGCAACTGAAAAGCTTGAAAATGGCATATAACAATGCATTTTGCAGGCTATTTAAGCTGGCAATAAGAAGTAGCGTCAGCACAGCGTGTGTAAATCTATGTTTTGCCAACTTTTGATATGCTAATGAGAAAGAGTGTGCATCACCTCGAAAAGTGTCTTGCACGAAGTAGTAACCGCATTTTGCATACTCTATTCTACAGTGATTTATAGTTATCTGTGTCACACCAATGAGCTACAGGTTCGATGGAATGCAGTATTAAAGCTGTAGTCTACATTGTTTAAGTGTGTTTTGTTAATCTTTTTCAGCTGATGAACAGTTTTGTACTTAGTTACATGGGCCATTGTGCCTGAAATAAAATAGTTGAATTGAATTGAATCAAACTTTTTCATTCTCTTTTTGGCACCAGCTTGCCACCTAAGGTATCTAGGAAAAAGCATATATGACTGTATATAGTGGAATCTCCCTATAAACACCACCTATGGGCCTGAAAAAACGTGGTCTTAATAGAGGAGTGGTCTCAGTGTAGGATATAATTTCATTAAGGATAAACTAAAGGGGTCTGTAAATTGGTGGTCTTAATTGGTGATTCTACTGTATATCAATGGCAAACCGTATCAAATACATCTTAGTTGTGACACTCTTACTGAGTTGGGACATTGAGTTAAATCCAGGCCCAGGTGCAACGAAATATAAATGTCCTTGTGGAGTTTGTGAAAAATTAATGTGTTCCAACCAGCTGAATGTACACTGTAATGGATGAGAGCTATAGCTCCACACAACATGCATAGATACGCCTGAGCACATTATGTCTGAACAAGACTGCTATTGCTCCCCCTGTACAATGCCAGCCTTTGGTGACTCATTATTTAGGCGTATCACCGTCTAGTGCATGTGAGAACTTCGATAATCATGCAGATAAACAAGAACCTGATGAGGAAGATGCCTGACTATATGAAAGACTGTGACAAGTGCTGAAATGAAAATCCTAGAAACTTCATCTGTTGAGAACTACACAGTCATCAATAGTTTTTGGATATCCAAAAAGGAATTTTTGATATGAAAAAAAAATGATTTATGATATCCAAAGTTCCTAAATTCAATGGAGGATATCCATGTATCTGATCAAATGTTAAAACGGCTTGCTTTTTCGTTGGAAGCAAATAACTCTACATTACAAATATCTCTATATAACAAACAGAACAGGCTAAAATCAGCAAGAAATTGAAAAGCTGTTTTAACATTTAATCAGATATTTGGATATCCAAAATAGAATGTTGCATATCCATAAATGATTTTTGATATCCAAGTATTACATTATGGATATAATTTGGGATATCCAAAATTCAATTTTGGATATCAATAAATGAATTCTTGATATCGAAAATTATTTTGGATATCAAAATTAT
The DNA here is from genome assembly GCA_964020975.1 of Hermodice carunculata. Classification (NCBI taxonomy): domain Eukaryota; kingdom Metazoa; phylum Annelida; class Polychaeta; order Eunicida; family Amphinomidae; genus Hermodice; species Hermodice carunculata. The sequence continues at coordinate 69,130,914 of OZ026628.1, read as the reverse complement.
TTTTTGATATCCATAAACAATTTTTGATATCAAGAATTCAATTTTTGATATCAAGAATTCAATTTTTGATATCAAGAATTCAAATTTGATATCCAAATTTCAGTTTTGGATATCCATAAATCTGATTATATGTTAAAACAGCTTCCCATACTATTATGTAAAAATACTACAGAGACATTTGTTTTATCTAAGACATAGTAACTTTATGAGAAGGAACAACATTCCATCCAAAGCTTTTAAAGATTCAGTCAAATTTCTGGCCCTTCCCCTTACCAGTATTATAAATGGAGGAACTGAAACATATTTACTGATAGTATGAAACTTACAAATGTCCTAACGGTCCATAATAAAAAAAAAAACGATTGTTTGGCAAGAAAAAAACTATAGACCTGCAAGTATGCTACCTAGTCCACCAAGCCTTTTTGAGGGAATGCTTCCTGACCAGCTAGAGTCTGTCTTCGAAACTGTGTACAAACTAATGATCTCAGCTTACAGGAAGGGAAAAAGTTGTTATAGTTTCAGTAACCGATTAGGGCCTAAGGTTGCTGTTTGGGACCTGGCAGTTCCATATTCACAATACATGATATATTTTCGGTGCTCCTTTGCTGCTGGTGGACCTGCATATGTACACTACCTGATCTGGAACAATTCTGAATACAGTACTTCTATTGGATTAAGTCTTTTCCCCTTGAATTAAGACTAAGTCAACAGCTTTTCTTGGCATGTGATGTTGATAATTCTCATGTACATTTCTCTGTCAAACTGTTTTTCATAACTGTTGAAATTAGTTGAAAACACTGTAGCAGACGACATTGGACCACCAGCCGGTTAAGGCCAGTTTAAAGGGGTAAAGGTTTAATTACAATGAACTGAGCCATGTTGATAATGGCACTCACACATACCGGCCTCCATTCAACCATTCTTTTTTTAATGCAGACTAGGTGAAATTGGTATGTTCGTTTCCTATTTTCTGTTAGGTGATTGGTGCTAAAGGTTGCTAGTTCAAGTCGCAGCCTTTCTGTGGTCACAAAACATAATATGATTCTTATCAAACTGACTGAAGATTGGAGAGATGCCTTTTCATATTTCCGAAATCACATAGGTAATGATGTATTTGTCAAGGGCATTTGATAAAATACCTCTTAGTACCGATAGTATCCTCACAACAGCGGTTTTATACCGAAGCCATAGGTGTGAAATCCAAGAAACAAAATACCATGGATATCCCAAAGGTGAGAATCACAAAATATGGTCTTCATAGCCTTCGTTATTTGGGGGGCTAAAATTTGGAATGGATTATCACAGCATTTTGGAGACCAGATGAGTTGTAAAGATTTTAAAACAATATTGAAAAGCTGGAACAGCGAACAGTGCAAATGTGACATCTGCTCGAGTGTATCGAGGAATGGTGTTTTCTTTCATGTGGGGGGATTATGTATGACTTTTCCTGTGTTACTATCTTTACCTTATTTAACTTTATGCAACCTTTAATAATTCTTTGTTGGTCAGGAGCCTTAGCTGCTCAGGTTATCATTTTGTACCATCCGACGGTAAATAAAGTTTATCTATCTACATGTATCTATCTCATTGCAAGATACATAATGTAGTTTGAAGTATTGAGAATTTATTTTTATGTGGTATTTAGCCTGCCGAAACAGGCAGAGCATATTGATGTACATGTGCTCATATAATTTTTCTTTTACTTTTGGTAAAGGTATTGTAGTTACAGCTATCTCCTGTCTGTCTCTCTGCCCATCATTTGTTACCCCTCAAAAATCGGCCTTTTTTTCCAGAAGCCAGTTGAAGGTAAATGTCAGATCTCTATTTGACCAATTCTAGTGATCAATGACAAAGCTTTTTTGTGTGTTATGGTATAATGATGGGGTGATTGAAGCTGGTATCGGGCACTGGCGTGTGCCACGCCCACAATGCAAGCTTCAAGCACCCGCATCATTATGCCATAAAACACACAAAATTGCCCATCATTTCTTACAGTATGCCATGTTTGCTTTTATTTGAAGCTATACCACATGATCCTGAATGATCTTGAAAGATCAAATCAAGATCAGGGACCTTGTGCTGGCTGGGATCAAAAAATCATGCATGTTGAAACAATGGTTATTTGTGCACATGAATATGAAATGACACAAGTGTTTATATTTGGAACGATTACATTAAAGCTTGAGTGACATTGAAAGAATTTCCATCAGCTGGGGCATGCTGCGCACACAACCTGTTCATGTTGTTTATTTTAGGGGGGCAGATCCTTCCCAACACTAGTTGGCCAATAACTATACAGTTTTACTGGAAAAGGTCGGGAGCAAGGTGGTTAAGGGTCCATATAAAGGCACTTAACATGGGAATAATAAGCAGGAAACCACCAAGCATGAGAATGACCAATATGATGCCACTGAGTGCTTTCTATGATATTTTGTTTATAGAAAACACAAAGCGAGAATAGAGAAGAAAGACATAAATATTGTTCAATGTGCATCACTTCATTTGGTACAAGTATTAAAACACTCCAATAAAGATGATCCTTAATTTGAGGGAGACCCTCAAGTCATCCACAAAATTTTGCAAGACAAACTCATGTTCAATTTTCTTTTATGCTCTCCCTTTACTCCTCTGTAAACGTTTGTAAAACAAAACATCAAAAGCTTTTTAAATGAATAATAAAAAACCTCTTAAGTTTACCCGTCGATCTCTCTAGTGAACCATTCACATGTAAATAATATAACGGGAAGGCTGGGTGAACAGCCCATACTCTGCTGACCTAGGACAAAATAGGCAGACGCTAATCAAAGGTACATGTTTACCAAGTTTGACACAAATATGGCCAAAATTATGGAAGTTATATATAGAGAAAGGAGCTTATGATGGACACCTGCATGTCTTGTTCAAAACGTCAAAGAGTTGACAGGGGCAGGCAGACAAATTCTGATTTGCTGACACTGTGGCCTTAAAAGGGAGTGTTGATTGTTGCGGGACCTACTAGTTTCATCAACTCCAGCCTCACCTTTGGCTTCATCAGCTAGACCATCCCCGGAGGACCTGCCATCCAGTGTATCACCCAAACCTGCCAGCTCAGCAGAAAGTTCTGAAAATTTTATGGCCATGGAAGTGGAGAAAGGCACCTCCAATTTGGCAGCTGCCTCAACACCATCAACTGACATGGGCACAGCCCGGGGCTGTGTCACCATGGGCTGCTCTACTGCCTGTCCCAGGAGGGTTTCCCACATAAAAGTGACATTTGCCTGGAACAGCAAACCCAGCTTCCCTGCCTTAGAAGGGCACTGGTCACCCGGGTCTGCATCTGTTGAAGTAAAAACTTACGAGTCTTTGTCAACTTTACATTGTTGAGAAGTGGCAGAGACTTTGCGTCCATCCACTCTGCACCAGATGGGAGAAGCACGATCACTCCCCTGTTCTGATTCTGAATCCTCGCTTGGGAAATCCGAAAAGTCAAGGTGGCCAATGTCCTTGGCAGTGGGACCATCCTCCAAAATCGTCACCAGAGCCATGTAGCAAATCCTCCAGGCAGTCGTCCTCAGTCTTGGCCTACATGCCCATCTAAGGCTCCGACACTGTGGTGACCGCTGGCCCTGATGTTGCAGGAGTAAGGCACAGAACAATATTGCATCTATAGCTGCTTCCACACATGGAGAGTCTCCACAGGCAAAGTGCTTGACACACTCACCAGCATATGGAGGCAACACCAACTGGCATGCACAAGGTGAATTGGCCTAGGCTTCACTGGAACTGTGGGAGTGACAACTGTCCCTGCCTCCTGCACCAGCAGGCTGCCAAACCTAACTGTCCCTTGGGCTGAGCGAGGGTAGGTTCAAGTGCTGAAAAACCCGGCCCACCACCACATGAGCACAGGTCACCGGATGGGTGACCTACCCAACAGAAGATGACTGACTGCTGGATAAATCTCCATTTAGGAAGGAACAGACTGTGGAGATAATGTCTCCATAGAAGCTGTTCCTGTTGTGGGGCTAGCAGTGTGGAGGAGCCCTCCACCCTCTGGAAGTGGGGTGGCTGAGGTAGACTGGTCTATCCTCAGCAAGCAAAGCAGGTGAACAATGGTTCTGGTAACACACCTTTCCTTCACAGAAAGAATAAAGACAGTGGCAGTGCTTCCTCTTCCTCTTCTCATTTTCTCTCTCATGGTGGGACTGCAAACGCTCACAACCAGGGAGGCAGGCAGGGGACAAATTAGCTGCATGGCCTACTCCTCTCCCCACCCAAATGTGACTGTGATGGTTCACTGCCAAGGACTATCAAGCAGTTGGAATCTTAACCCTCAAAGGGGTCTGGTACCAGCCACACTAACCACTGAGCTTGGTGGGAGTCACCGCCCTGACTGCACTAGCCACTTAAGGATTCAGTGTGGGCACCTCTGAAGACGACTCGGCCTTGCTCTCACAAGAAGGGCCATGCATCTCACAGGAGAAAAAGGAACACCCACAAGATCTCCAAAGAAACCTTGTGCTCCAGCCTATCCAGCCATTTGCCGATGGTGGCAAGCAGGGCCCCCACCTTGCCCATCAGCACTAGGGCAGTTGCTTTGGCCTGGACCACCGTAGCTTGCCCTGGTGGGGCACAGGGAGGAAACCCTGAAGGAGTCATAGGGAGCGATGACACTGTAGACATCACCTGAGGTCTGTCTGCCACGACCGCTGGATTCCTTCCCTCCTTGGTGGTCCCCGCTCTATTTACCACTAAGGACTCTACCTCATGGCAACATGCCTCACATTGAGAACACCCCCACCCCCCGTGAGGTACACTGACCTAACACTTACAATATGCCTCCTCATGTTGGAGACTTCATCTAACAGAATTCACGTCTGACTGACAGCCACTGAGAAGGCGCCCATCATAGACAACTGTTGGACAAACTCTCAATCCTCAGTGCTGAAAATACCTCTGCTATGCATGCAGAAGTGATATGCAGGAAGGGCATCCCAACAGACCATCCTGTTGGCTTCTAAATGGGTGTCCAATTCCACATTCACATCCATGACACATGAAACTGGACTAAGTATGCTGGTGATAGGACCAGTTTCCCAGGAAACCTATCGACTGACAGATGACGGAAAAAGAAACCGGAAATGCAACAAAAGGTAAGAAAACAGCAGAAGCTCCCAATAATATGCGTCTACAACAAATGGACGCTAGAGCAGGAAACTAAGTTGTGCATGCTTGTTTTTATGCATTACAGCCACCAGGATTACTGTGCCATGCCTCAGGGCCTGGATGGCAGTGAATGAGCAGCATGAAGATAGCACTGGGCCCACAAGCTTTTTATGGGTGCTATGGCAAAGCACCTAAAGTGCATGGAGACCTGTTTTAGTGACCTATGGTGTTGTGCTGTGTCCTTAATATGTTATCCAAGCCCTTACATGTACAAACTTAGTTTGACCTTCTCCTGGGCATTAAATGTCTCTGGGGTGGACATATTTGCCAATCATTTGCCCACTCTAACAGGTTTTCATCAACAAATGCCATGGGCACTGTCACCTGTACCCAAACGGGGCACTCGTAAAAAGATCCCTGTCGGATGTTCACCCAAACACAACTTTATTTACCTCCTCACATACAAAGTGTGCCGAAAGAATACATCAGCAGGACGGGCCATACCCTGATAAACAGAATGAGTGGGAAAGGCTTTAAAGGTCAATCACAGCTTATATGAATGTCACACACATGTATTGCTTTTATCCAGGTCACTGGTCTTGTCTGGGGTTACTTTGTGTGGGATAAAGTCCTGCAGTTTCTTTGAATATGGACGCCATTCATATGAAGCAAGAAAAAAAAATCCACAGCATAAACCTCATGAACACACATCATCTTGTCCCAATTATGAAAAATCACTGAGAAAACTTGTAACCCAGACACCCCTTTGATGCAGCATAATGGATCGTCCAATATAAATTGGAAGAATCAATGTAGTTTGGTAATCTTCGCCATACAAGGCACAATCCATGAAAGCATTTGTGAAGCCATTTTTTTTTCAGCAATGCAATTGAACTTCTACTGGTTCATTGGCTTCATGCTAATGTAAACGTACATTTTTTCATGTGAAAACATTTTCATGGTTTTGCATGTAATTGATGCTTTAATTTGCCTATTTTAGACAAATTCATACTAAACAAATCCCTATTTTTCATTCTGTTCTTGTATTCACAATTTTGTGTCACCATTGAAATAAGGAAGAAAAAAATACAGTGAAATTAGGCGAATGTTCAAAATTTCGTTTTCCTAGAAACCCACACTTTTATCCTGTAATTTAAATAAAATATATTCATGTAAAAACTTACACATGTATGTTTCTGCCATCAACTTTTGATGCTTGAATGCAGGAAATAAAAAGATGAAATGCTCCAATTATCATATTTGGGATATATCCCTTTATGACAGTCCTGTACTATACTTCATTATTTCTTATTCCATATGGAGTGTCACTACAAACTTTTACTGATGTACAGCGCCCATGAGTGTGCTTCTAATGGAATGGCCGCTTTATAAATAAAGATTTATTATTATTATTATTATTATTATTATTATTATTATTATTATTATTATTATTATTATTATTATTATTATTATTATTATCATCATTATTATTAAATGTCCTTACTCAAAACTTGCATTCATTTATATTGGCAAATTTAATTGATTTGCCTCTTTGATTGTGAAAAAAAAACATATGTACCCAAATAAAGAATGGGTAAACAACATCTTCAGCCAAACAACACAGCGCTCCAAGATAAATGACCATTTAACGAAGGATGTCTCAAAGTTACTGGCGGAGAACTTTTCTGGATTTCAGCTATAAAATTATCCGTGGGTGTACATTTTAAAACACCGGTGATAATCTGGTTTTTTTTTTTTTTTTTTTTTTTTTTTTTTTGCTATAACAATTATATTCAAGCTTTGTTGTAGAATATTTGTTACCTCGACTCAAATTAACAGAAATCTAGTTGCCCCTCCCCCCCCCCCACGTCATTTTTGGGAGGTGCTTTCTTAAAATTACCAATAAAGATAAATTCATTAACCCTTTTCCCTTACTCTGGCCGGTGGCCAATTGTTGTCTACTTCGTGTTTTTACCTAATTTCAACAGCTAAGGTAAACAATTTGACTGAGACTAGCACATGCGACCTCTCCAAATCCCACGCCCCATTAGGTCAACAGCTTTCCTGTCAAGGCAAGCTTTTGATTGACAGCCTTAATTCAAGGGGGGGGGAGGTTATCATCGCAAAAGCTGACTTTTCACCTGGGTCTACAGTCTCCACTGGCACACAATGCACGCTATATGCATCGAGGAAAGATGTTATCAGAGACCATACTTTTCAGCTGGAACTATGGCTTCAAGCCCTGGCGAACTGACACCTCAATGTCAGCTCTGCTGTAGAATTTGAATTTGAATTGAATCTGGAATCATTTTAATGATCTTACTCGGTTGAATATACATCTGACTGGCAGGGCAAATTGAATAACTGGCATTGATTCATCACCTGAAAGACGAGCATGATGTGAACACTAAGATATAAACACTAGGGCTGGAAAATTCATCTCTACCCAACTGAAATGTTGAGAGTATATTCACAAGCTGCTATTGGACTGCTGTATGTTTAAAAGTTATTTCGATTGTAGAACTGTTTTAATTCAGCTGAATACAAAAAAAAAAAAAACCTACAACTTTAAATGTGGGTCATTCCAGATTATGTTTTGGAAAGTTACCACGGCAACAAAGCAGGTCTACAAAACTCAGGAAGACCAAAATTTGGGGAACTTTGGACATCATCCACTTGGGGCAAACAGTAGTTCACTATTCTGCCTCCAGATGGCAGCAGTTTTGCAGGATTTGTTAACTTTTATTTTGGCCAGTTCGATGCTACAGACCATCAATTAGACAATTTGCTTCGCTTTTATAGGCTCCGGTGTATTTTTGGACCATAATATGTTAAACTTAACCAGGTAAAAGTTATCTTTAATCTATTTTCTTGCATAACATAACACTTTTGCGAGATATAGTTATGTCTGAAATATCTTAATCTACACAACTGCATTTCCCCCAGCTATAAAATATCTTACAATAATTGTGTGGAAAGATAGCATAGTGATTGCAGATCTGTTTCTGAAACGTCAATATATTTTATGAAGAAAAAATTACAGAGATATTTAACAAAAAATTTAACATGTCGAACACTTACTTCATTTTTCCGAAAACTTGCTCTCCTATGCTTAGACCAAAAAATGTTTGTGAAAATTCAACAAAGATCAGTAGTTCTTATCATGAAATAAATTTTAAAAAAATCACAACAAAAAAATGATATCAATTCTGTTCAGTTCACCAACAAATCTGATATGATGATAAATACTGATTCTAATCCAGAATGAATTTGTGATTCAATTGAAAATTATATATTTTTTTCTAAATTCATTAACTATGAAACATAATGTCATACAAGCCAATGATAATGCCCAGAAAAACATGCAAACTGCAATCGATATTTGAGAAAAAAAAAATCTGATCAATACTGGTTGCCAAAGTATTGGCCGGAAGGATAAACATATAGTTGTCCAAAGAAATTCATTGTAGTCTGGAAAGAAGTCCTAAGATTAAAGACAGGTAAGATACCAAAAATAAATCCCACTTTAGTCAATCCTAACTCAAAATGTATTTGCGTTAGGATAACATATCATGCATGTGTGTAAACGTCATACTCTAAAACATTTACATGTCCCGTATTTGGGTGTTTGTGATCTTATTTGTTGAATAAACAATTGGAAGCTGCCTGCAAAGCATCCACCTCACAAATGTCGATATAAGTCACTAATTATTTGTGATAAAATCATAATTACACTTGCATCTCAATCATGACATACTGGCAACATTAATAGATCCTGCGATTTTTTATGCTTGGTTTCGTTTTTCTGTTATCCATCCTCAACGTTTGACGTTTCAATTTTCCCTTTGATTTTCAGGATATTCATGCTTTCATTTCATAGAAAAAGAACGAAGCAAAATTTAGAAAATCGTTGAATCGTTTTTGCAGTTCAGACATTACAGAATCAAGCCTGGCCGGTTTTTTGGAATAACCATTCTTAGGTGGGGCACTCGTCCTATTATCCTTTCTGAGAAAACAAGCTTCAAAGGTCTGTGATGTTGATCTTTTGCCTCTGAAACAATACTATATGCTCAAATTGAGCTAACATTTGTACAAAACGTAGTGAACATCGTCGCTAAACATTTTGGAAGGGTTTCAATCAATTCTTGGCCAATCACACGTATAGAAGAGCCGTTGAAGTACGGAAAACATTATTCAGCGATCTGTCAAACTGCGACGGCGACAATCTGGTTTCAAAGAGTGACATCATGGAGGCCCTTTGGGCCCCGTGACCTCAAGCCTGGCAACGAAAGTTGTCTTGCCTTGCTTCGGCGGGGCGGCCTACGGCCGCTCATGGTCACTGCACGGATGGCAGGTTGGGTCTTCCGCCTCCTACCTCTTCATCCTGTTTTTAGGGATAGTATTTTATTATGTTTACTCCTATGTGTATACTTTATGTAGTTAGCTTGTTAGACTTGTCTGTATACTTTACTTAGTAAGCTTGTCATTCGTTTGTATTTATTATCTCAATGAATTTCATTTCTCTTTCCAACCTGAGTTTTGTACTAGTTTGTCTGTTTTCTCTGCTGTTCACATTTATGCTTATTTCGATGTGTTTATCTGTACTTTTGTTTCTTTATCCCTGGGTTTCGATAAAATATTATTATTATGTATTGTTGATTAAAGCGCTAAATTTTCCCCACCCGTCTTTGGTGTGCAGGACCACTGGGGTAATCCATCGCCGCACGGCCTTTGAAGGAACATCGTCTGACGATGAACATTTAAATCCCCCCTCCATTAGAGCGCAAAACAAGGAAGATAACTATAAAGTAAACCACTAAGGTTATGATATGTTAGAATGTTTTCATCTTATCCCTGCCCACAAACATAGTTTCGGCATGCCGCCTTATTTCGCATTGCAGCCCAGATACCACTATCCTTTTGCAAAGGGCCGTTGCTACCTGCAGACACGTGACAGGCTGTTAAGTATAATTGAGGGGTGGCATTGTTCCGTTTGGCGGCTGAAAACCAAAAGAATGACACATGGACGTTCGGATGTACACATGCCTGTGTGGTTTTTGGCGTTTTTCTCATATTTCTAGTTTAGTTCAAAGCTTGAAATTTTGACAACTAATAGAAAGGACATTCGTCTTGTAAAAAGCGTTAAAATCTCAAAATCGGTCACACAAGGGTTTTTGGTGTCTTAGCTGTCCTTAAAACAAATTTCCAATTGTAAGCAAGACACCCAGTATTACATTATATCTATTCAACCATAACATTAACTCAATTATAATCAGTGAAATTATGGAAAAGGTTGATAATTCGTTATGCAAAGGTGGACGTAGCTCAGCATGAAGGCATCGTGATTGCCACTTACTTTTATCTCGATGTTTGTTTCATGTTCCGAACAGGGAAAAAATTCATTTTGATTAATTGTAGAACGCTGTTGTGTATTTTGTAATATTGCTGCCATTTCAAGTTTGTTTTTATAAATAACTTGGTAATCTTTATTGAAATATTCGGCCCACATCTTCTTATCCTGCTTTGTATTGTTCACAAAAAAAACACACACACACACACACACACACAAAAAAACAAACAAGAAAAAAAAAACAAACAAACAAAAAACAAAAACTCCGCTGATATATAGTCTGATGACTCACCAAACAATCATTTTTTGAAAAGCATTCCTCCGATGACCTTGAGAAAATAATCAAAGTCATCCATATATCATGCAGTATCAAACTTCCACATAATACATACTTGTATACTTGGCATCATTTGCCTTCTTCTTTATCAAAGATTTTGAATTAATGTCTCTTTAAGTGCTGAATGGCCTTGAAAAATAGGTCAAGGCCACACAATCATTGGGTCATGGTGACAAAAAAATTGGTCACCAAGTACTGTTTTTTGCACAATGTACTCAAGTGCAATTTTGATCTATTTAGATTCCTTACAAGAGCAATGGTTAATAACCCATTGGACTCCCTCTCACCACTTTCTCCTTGTCCAGCAGCATAGGAATGCCATCTTCCTGTGTCTAACTAGCATTGGGTAAGACAAAATTAGACCTTTTTTGCACTTAAACTTTCCATTAAAACATTTTCTGGGCTCCCAGTGTAAGGAACGACAAACGTTTTGGGGGCATGAAAATATAGACTCAGGGATTTTTCTTTTTCTTTTTACAATTTTTAAAGCGAGCCTTGGTGTGTGTTCTTAAGTTTATGATTTTGAACTGCTCAATCTCAGCCTCAAGGAAACCTAAAAAAATCTCCCAATTTATGTAGTCAAGCTATTGTAGTCAAAGCATTATATATGAGAAGGTGCCTTTCAGTTGAACCTGTTGTGCACTTGTGCTGTAGAGCTGGACTTCCTCGCACCTGAGTCGATAACAACAGAGTGGTGTTGATAAATACCTGCCCCCCGCACACACACACACAAACACTTCTGAACCCTGCCAAAACTGGCTGATGATGAGGTGTCATCTGCCTCAGTGTTTAAGACTAATCTCAACAGTGATGAAAATCAATGTTTATTAGAATATGAAGCATGCATACTAATTCCCTACCATGAAGCATGGGTCTCGCGCCCATCAATTTTGGAGGACACACGGGCAAATCGCTGTCACAGATAGGGCTACACACGCCCCTTTCTCGCAAGAGAAATTTAAGTTTACAAATACCAAAGTTATTTTTATCTAGTGATTCTTTAATTAATTACAAGAATAAATTTGCATCTGCCTGTATGTAATATTCTTATATTTTCAACAAAATGTTAGTTGTATTCCTCTCTCTCTCTCTCCCCTCCCCCACTCCCGGCAGCGGTCCATATGTCGCGAGCGAGACTATGGTTACTAAAAAAAATCAGATATTATGCAGTTGTGGTGGGGAATTAAGGTGCATGCCTCAAATTATAGATACGACCTGTCCAGACAACATGTGTCTGGTCAACTGCTTCCCTTGATGTGAACTGGATATGTATTGCGCAACGCACACCAAAGAAAGCTGTTGTCTCAGTGGTAGCTCAGTTTTAAATCAAGGGGGTAAGAGTAATAACGTGATGCGACTTCAGGCAACGACTATTTGGAACTACCGTATCTAGGTCTATGAAAATGCTTGCAATGTTCTGTAATTGGCAGTTTCACATACATTGTGTACTATGATTATTGTGAAAATAAAACAACCGTAAAAATGAATGGATTCAGCATAATATAAACATATTTGCCATATGTCACAATAGGATATGAGTTAATTTCAAGTTTTGAGAATTGCCTAATAAATATTTGCCTCCAAAGCAGACCAGCTACTGTGTTACCTCTAGTACACTTGGTCTAGTCTTCCTTGACAGGGTTTTATTTATAGTACGGCACATACTACTATACTGTGGCCCTTCCCTTTGACTGAGCCATGAATCCCGAAGTTGATCACAATCCTTGGCCAGTGGCAGCCTCTGGTCTCTAGTGTCCTGCAGCCTATTACCATGGTGATCACACTTGACTAATTAAAAAGTGAATCACTTTTCCAAAGCTTAAACAGTTACCTTGTTACCCAAGGACAGACCCTGGTGGAGTAGCCATAACGTGGAGCTTCAGTCTGCTTTGCTCGCAATATAAAAATGGCTCTGAGAAGAGTATTGTGAACAGTTGCCCCTGTAAATTGTTCTTCCATGGAGAAATCTTAATCAGATGTTTACATGCATATACTTTTCTACCACAGGATATGGGAGCACCTAATAGCAATATCACAGGCAGGGAATAGCAGGGTCATCATTACCACACATTACACAGAATAAGCCAGGCAAGCAGAAATGGTAAATATGCCATACACAGGTTCTTTTAGCTGTCTGATTAAAAAGGTAATTTTACGCTTGAAAAAAAAAAGCAATTTCTAGACCGACTCGACATTGGACGACTGTAATATACTTCATTTACTTTAGGCCATAGGCCCATTGTACAGAGAAGAAATAAAATTTCCATGGTTTATTTAGGAGGGGCTCAGACCCGTTCGTATTTTCTTTCATGAATACTATACCGCAAATTCGCTATAAGAAGACGCATTTGTTTTAGAAGCTGCACCCTGACTTTGTGACATCTACAAAGTTTAAATCTCCGTCATTTAGTTCAGCAACAAACCCCTTATAGAAGACACACTCCGACATCAGGCTGCAAATTTAAAGTAATCAAAATACAATATTCCTGCCTGAGTTTCACGTGTATGACTCGCTGATCATTGTACGTCATTTTAACAATATTGTAGAAGCATGTTCCGACTTTTTTTCTGTCTGTGGCATTCTTAATGAGAAGTATGCATGTAAAAAATGCAACCTTTCTATTGTTACTTGACATCATGTTATGTGTTCTCAGTATGTCTACACATGAGGTTCCCGTCAGCGCTTATCAGGTCATGATGCGGAGAAAACTGTCTATTAGAAGATGCATCCTGACTTCATCATCTTCAATTTTGAAAAAAAATGTATTCTAATACAAGCCGCACCTTCAATAAGAGAAATAACGGTAATAGACAGGAAAATATTTTGTAACAGCCTGATTGCACCATTAACTAATAGCACTCGCTGGTCAATTAGCTTGTTTCCCTGAGCTTTAAAGCATAAAAGACCAACAGGCCTAAATAATAAATTTCATCCTCACTTTGTGTAATCATAAGTACCGTAAGTTAAATTTCAGTCTTGTGGGCCTTTCCCAATAAAACTGGGAATCCATTTAGTTCTGAACTCAGCATAAGTACAGCAAATTAAGACCATATGGAACTCATCCTCAATAAAATTACCATTGTTACAGGCACAGAGTCTGCAAAAAACGTGCAGGCAAGGTACACCTGATCTCTGACCTGACTTTATATGTAAAATATGACCACAGCATCTCAGCCTTGCTATAGCAGAAATAAACATTTTGTTTTGAACATAAAGATACATGTATATATCTCTCGTGGTTCTAGTAGGGATTTGAATTCTCTATACTGTATTAGCTTGTTTGGCCTGTAAATACTCCTAACCCAATCATTATCTTCAGAGTAACAGTCCTTCAACCTAGAAATAAACATACTGATAAATATTTTGGGGTCCCCAACTTCGTGGGAAATCAAAGCATATCTGAATCCAGATTTTAACAAAACAATTGCCCAGGTCTATCTGTCATGCTCTTCCAAATTCTTCAATGTTAGACAGCTGGCTCTCCGATATATTATACGGTCGGTCTTCTGGCTTGTGTTTTAACTTTAACCAGAATTGTTTGCCTTTTTTCATATGTACAATACACAAAGGCAGTCTTCCCCTAAAACTGAGGCATTATGTGTGAAAACTGGTACACCTAACAAATGTCTGCATAATTTAATGTGTACACTCTCGGTGTCTTTTATATTCATACCCCCATGTCTCAGCTACATAAGTTACAATAAGCACCACCGTTTGATCAAAACATCTTAAGAGCAGGTTTAAATAGAAAACGTCCCAACTTATTTTGCAAGTTCTTAGCTCAGTTGGCTTGTCAGTCAGCTGAGCGTATGTGGTGGCTAGGCATTTGTTTACCATCCGTCGTCCGTCTGTCGGCGTCCACAATTCACATTTTTCGACTTCTTCCATCTGTGTGCCATCTGTCAGCGTCAACAATTTACACTTTCGACTTCTTCTCCAAAACTATTGACCAGATTCACCTCAGACTTGCAGGAAATGTACCTTGGGTTAGTCTCCAACCAGTTTGTTCAAACAGTCACAGTCCAATTTTTTTTTTTTTGATTTTTTGTTTTTGTTTATTTTTTGGCCAAATCTTAAAAATATCTTCTTCTCCAAAACCGCTTGAATGCTTGTTTTGAAATTGCTTAGGGAGACTTTTGGAGACTCAGAGACTCGTATTTGTTTAACAAAATCCGGCAGATAAATGCAAGATTTGGGCTGAACCTGCAATCATTGTCTATAGTTTTTTTTTTTTTTTTTTTTTTGACTGATTTTGAGGGGCCTTGGTATATACATCCGAAAAATGCCGGGTGACATCCTGTCATCCGTGAGCAATTTTATATTTTGCCTGCTTAACCCCCACCCCACCCCCCACCCCTTAAAAAACAAAACAAAACAAAAAACAAAAAAAATACCTCCAGAAAATATGGAAGCTCCCGATAGACAACCGTGTACCACAAGCCAAACAAAATCTACATCATTGGGTAAGTGATATCTATTTTACTACTTTGTACCTGAAGTGACCTTAACCGTCACAAGACCGCAAGGTCAAGGAATACATGTTCCGACATTGGGCAAGCTGATTGTCAACCCAAATAAACTATACATGTGCCGAAACTACACAAATAGATTGGTGTCAAATTGTCAAAAAACTTAAAACGTGTTACAAAATTAGAGTCTAGTTGATCATTTACAACTTCAAAGATGCATATTGGAATTGACCTTTCCAGTACCATAGATGGCGCTGGCGTCGGTTTCAACAGTGCTTCGCTGATTGGAAAAAAATCAGGGTGTAACACCTCTGCATCAGACGGTCAGTGCCATGCACCAACATGGGGGAGCGAGACCACTGCTGTGTGCCAAATTGTCAGAATAACCGTAGTAAACAACCGGACCTAAGATTTTTTGTACCCCTTTTATTGTCCTTAGCATGGATCAGTTTTATGTATGTTTTTATCGGTGTTTCTCGGTGTTATTTTGACCAGGCTCGCGGCTTTGCTGTACCCTGAAACTGAAGCTGAATCAGCTTTGCTAGCTGTGCATGTTGTCGCCGATAAATATTGCATTCAAAAGGTTGATGGATATATTTCGCCCACATTCAGACGAGTGACGTCTCAAACACGTAATGCCGCACTAATAACGTAAAACCACATGTGTAATTGAAAGCAATTTTGTGGAGTTCTTGGTGGGATGTTCAATCACATGGCTTCGGCCGCCATTTTGAAAACTTGAACGGCTTGCTCATCGAAGATTGTTTCCTGTGTATTTTCGGGAGAAAGCCCTTAGTGTACTCATTTTACCAAAAGTATTTACAAGCAGAGTTATGTGATAGGAAGTTACCTCCTGTTTACTTTATTTTCAATGCAACAGTGGCCTCAATCGGCAAAGTTCTGTGCTCTATAAGTGCTTGCTGAAGAAACCATTTTTGTTTGTGGTTGCTTTTTGCCAACCAGGCTGGCGTGATATTTGAATATAGCACTAACCGCATTGTAGTCGACCCAAAAATGTTTCTTAACCTGGGATTTAAAAGTAATTATGCATGTATGATGCAGACACGTATAATCTAAATTCTCCCTTTCAACTTCTGCTCTGTTTTTTTCTTGCATTCGCTTCCATTTCTAAACCAGTGCTCAAGTGGACCAGTAACCTAGGCCTAATGCATTTACATGTTAAAATGGTGACATTCGTTGGCTTATTTCTCATATTTGAAACGTAAAACCACAACTTCCTTTGCATTCTACTTCAGATTATACCGGTAGCAGCAAGTTAAAACCAAGAAAATGGGTGGGGGTGGGGGGTGGGGGGGTGGGGGGTGGTCATGTGACTAGATTTTTTTACAGGTGCATTTGTGTACCTTAGTCATTACCTCCATGATTGACCGTTCCGCGCCAAATATGTCTCCAAAAATACACAAAGTTGTCAAACGATTTGAAATGTTTCTAGAGGAGCAGTTCTTTTCTAAAACTCAGAGTTGGTAAGTATTTTCCTATCCAAAATGATAATGGGACTCAATTTGAAATGCTCTGGTCCTGTGATATTAACATCCAATAGACACAACAACAGTATTCAGTATTCGATCAAAAGTGGCTGATCAGTTGACCCGACCTTGAATGGTTACTGGTCGAAGACCTCAATTGCGACCGGAACACCCCCATTACAGGCAAAGCCACCACCGTTGACAAAATGTACTGAACGTTCGCAACGCCCTCTTACGTATTGAAAAGGCCTAAAGCATGAAACAGGAAGATCATTATGATTCTGTGCTCTGCTGACTGGAATCTGCTTCTGCAACTGCAGACCTAACTAATCTATACATGAACTGTACAAGGACTTATCAATAGTTGCCTGAAGGTTCAATTATTAAGACGATTTAGGCCAATATGTCAGTGTGAGCTTTGAAGGTCATTCAAAATCAAACTTTAGAGCACCAAAAGAAAACCAATAGGAACATTCCTAGTAATGTTCAAGAATAGCCGTGGGCCGAGGATTCACAATTACAAAGATATAAGCCACTGTGTCTGTTTGGCCTTCCAGGTCACTAAAGATCAATATCAACAACATCATATGTACATATCTAGGAGTGTTTAATAGTTGTCATGGGCCTAAGATCCACACTTACCAAGATATAAGCCAATATATAAGACTCGTGGAGACAGGAGGAAAAAGGCTTGAACTCTACTAAACATTCAATGTCAAAAGATACAGAGTTTTTCTGGGCCATCCATATAAATCATATGATAAATGTTACCCCAAGCACATCTAGGATTCTAATGAGATGCTCCAACAGTATAAGTTTCCTGTTGGTACCTCCATATCTTACAAGTTATTCTGCCCACAAGTGAACAAATCTAACGCCCCCTGGTGACCTCGGTCAAGGTCACCAAATGTCAAACTGATATACGTATTCCCGCATGCACAGAGACAACAATAAAACCCGTCGGCCAATAAAGCCAAGGGAGTAAAAGTCTCAGGGCCTTGGGTTTTTTTTTTTTTTTTTTTTTTTTTTTTTGTTTGTATGTTTGTTTGTTTGTTTTTTGTTTTTTGTTTTTTGTTTTTTTGTTTTTTTGTTTCTTTTCGTTTTTTTTTTTTTTTTTTTGTTTTATTTTGTTTTATTTTTTTTTGCAAAAACGGTTAAAAATTATGTAAATATCAATAGATTATTGCATTATCATCTTTTTCGCAAACTTGATACAGAACCAACTGGGATCCAGCCATCTCCAAAATTAAATAGAAAAAACATGCATCATCGTCATCTTTACATAGATGGTACAGACCCACCCACGACACAACTGTCTTAAAAATCAGAGCATTCCACAAACCCATTATGACAGCATTACATCACATGCATTGTATTGCTACATGCCTGCACAATTGTAGTGCTACCGACACATTGTCTCAAAGTCTGACGTCCCACAGCTTCATACAAAATTAACATATTCTGATTTTTTTCGTCAACTTGCGTCATCTTTGATCAGATTATATCATGATAACAGCTCAAACAACTTTACAAATCCGTTCCAGAGATACAGATAAAAGTAGGCTCAGCAAACAAAATTCATACAAAATAGGAAAACACACAGCGCCACATGTTCAAACTGTGAATTACATAACCTCAGGTGATTCTGAGCGAAATATCAAAGCAATTCGCTTGGCAATTTTAGAGGAGAAATTTATTTTTTAAATTAAATATATTAAAGGTATTCATCCAAAAAATTTAAAAAAAATTGCATCATCATTTCTTTCTCAAACTTGGTACAGAACCACCTAAGAAACATCCATCTTCAAAATCAAAATATTCCCTGCAACAGGTGTTTAGAAGTAGAAAATGTGAAAAAGTTTGACGGACGGACGCAAACGGATTCCATCAAACTTAAAGAGAAAAATGTTATCTTTTCTACCATTAAGTAAAATGGAAATCACAATATACACTGAAAAATTAAGGGTGTTGTTTAAGATCAACTCCAATTATTTAACAAAGCCATTTTAGGATTGTCACAGAATATTTTCGTAGAGACTAAGGTGTGGTCACATTGAGTTCTAAAGTCCATATACACATCTACACACATCTATATTTGAAAATACTCTTTTTTTTGGTGTAAAATTAAATATATATATACATATATATATATATATAAAGGTAAATTGCAGAAAAAGTTGGGATCAGTCTTTCTCATTTCTACATGTAGGGTTCCCATGCTACCTGCGAACCTGCAAGCAAAAATAAATTCAAGCCATAATTAGCTCATTAAAAAAAAAGCGTTGAGAGAAAGGATTACCCTCGGTGCCCACACACTTTTTTCCTCACTTCTGCAATTTTTTTAGACTTCGCAGTAGAATACTTTGCATACAATTTCCATATTTTTGTCTATAAAATGAAAGAGCAATTTTGGATGTGTTCTTGCGGCAAGTTCTGGCGACAGAGACCACTGTACTGTGCATCACTCAATGGCCATCAAATAAATACTTCGAAAGTTTAATAACAAGTTTAAAAATAGTAAGAGGAAGCCGGTTTTCAATAGGAATGTGGTCCACTATAACGTGCATCTCTGAAAAAAATGGTGAAGATGCATTGCATCCATGTTGAGATATTATTGTAACGTCCTCCCCCTGTGCACCACTCAGATGGCCTGGAATGTAAATACATTAATGTTTCATAAAATGGTTCAAAAAATACAAAGAGGAAGCTGGTTTTAAAAAGGAACCTATTCCTTCACAAGCTACATCTTTGAAAAAAAAATGTGGCAAAGCTGTGGTCAATATTTTTGGATATATCCCCATAACGGTGTCAGGGTTGACGCCATGCAGACAGCCTTCAAATAAGTACATCAAAAGTTTCATAGAAAGTTTGAAACTTATCAGATATAGCTGGTTTTAAATAGGAACTTGATCCATCATAAGATGCATTTCTGACAAAACATTTGGTAATGTTGCAGTCAACATTTTTTTAGATATCGCGGTAACGTCGTCAGGGTTGACGCCACTCAGACGGCTTTCAAATAAATACATTAAAAGTTTCATGAAGAGTTGAAAAAATAAACAGAAAAAGCCCAGAACGCTATTCCACAGGAACTTGGTCCATTATAAGGTCCTTCTGTGACAAAAATTTCGTACAACTGCGGTGAATATTTTTGGAGATATCGTGGTAACATTGACAAGACGGACGGATGGATAAACGGACAACCCAGGGGGTGACATACTCTCAGGCACTTTATGTGCAGAGGGCAAAAAGAAGTTGGACAGTACTGTAAATCTATATGCTGCATGTTTACATTACTGATTGCTTCATCGGCTACTGCAACTGCTTACCTGTAGGAAAAATAAAAATTATTTGTCAGCCACTGCCTTTCCACCCGCAAACAAATCAAACACGATTTGCCATATAACGAAAATTCATAAGTGCCTGGAAACAAACTTTTGAAGACTGAAGGCATATCACGGTCATGACCAAGATTAAGGTCAAAGAGAATTTCCAGGATAATACTACATGTAAGAATTGTTTTACATCTATTTCACATGTGCAAAAACAGGGAAAAAAAACAAATTAGTGTCAAACTAATAGAAAAATTAACAGGGGAAAGTCATGTGAAGGTCTAGCTCACTTCAAGGTCACAGTATGGAACACATTTTTTTGGTTTTTGTTTTGTGCTATCTATTTGGAGGTAAGAGGTTATCCAATTATAATTTGAATGATTATTTTGAAATTTATTGTTAGTGTGTGGTGAAGAAAAGAAAATATGTGGGTGAGGGCTGGGGCTAAATGAACAACCATGAATATTTTGTAATGCTGAAGGGTGACAAGATGTCACCCTGCATTTTCTGATTTTGTGTGACCAAGTAGTCATAAATCAAGCCAAAACAAAAACAAACAAACAAACAAACAAACAAACAAACAAACAAAAAACTATAGACAAGATAGTCAGGTGCCGGACTAACGGACGGTGATTTGCATATATTTTTTATTTAAAAAGTGTGTTTTCGCCATTTTCGACTTCTCCGAAAACCGTCCCTCAGATTATGCTAAAACTTGGTGGAAATATTCCCCGTAGAAGTGTAAACTAAGTGGTACACAAGGTGGCGTTGCTTTAAATCCCCGATTTTTAATGATTTTTTTCAATTTTGGTACTTCTTGGTTAATGCATATACTAATGCTATTGATTACTGCATTATGCATAAATGGGGATGGAAATTAATGGTAATTTACGATTTAGACTTCTCCAAAACCACTTACCAGATTCATTTCAAACCTAGTGGGAAAGTACCTTGTTTGGGTTTCCACAAAATTGTTCAAATGGTCATGCTGCCGTGATTTTGAAGAAATTGTGGAATGGTATTCAACTCTTTTGTGTAATTGATGAATGTACAAATAATTCTACCTTTCTTTTTCGTTCAACACGTTGTGCCATAGCACACAATGTTACTTTATATATATCTGGTAGCGGATGGATGAAGTACTTATAATAATTATTAAATGTGGAGGTTAAATTTGATGATACACATGTGAGGGTGTACTGCAATCTTTTCCTCCTCGTGATTTTGTTTCTTTTTTTTTTTCTTCTCGTGATTTTTTTTTTTTTTTGGGGGGGGGACCTTGCCTTACTAATCAGCCCTGGGAATATGAATGGGAAGTTCACAGCCAAAGAAGTTGATAAGGCCATTAATAAACTACTGGAAGGCAAAGCACCAGGAACGCATGGTATTACGATTTAATTAAGTAAGAAACCCAAACATTCATATTCCTATATATGAAATAGAAATAGACTTGAAAAAGTCTCTAAGATGGTATCAAATGTTTAAACGGTCCTCTGTCGGTGAAAGTTATCTTTTTAATGTAAATAACTTTGCCGGTGCACGATTAAAATTTTTGGCCCGCACTGTGTGTCTGGGTGTCGGGGAAGATCTGGAAAGATGGGGTTTATCAGACGGAAGATGCCCTTTATGTAAAGATAGTAGAGAAGATTTATCATATTTTCTATTTGTGTGCCCAGCACTAAATGATATCAGGTTGCAGGCATATAGAAATTTGGAAGTCAACTTTCTGAATGAGAATTGTGTTCAGGCATGACAACGTTTTTCCGCCTCCTCGCTGAAAAATAAAGTATGTTGGTTCCTTGGCCAGCACGCATATGATCTTGGACAGGACATTGGTGAATTATTTGACCAAACATGTAAAACATTCTTGGTTGAGGCTTGGCATTACAGGGGACAATCACTTAATGACTTCTCGGAATGACAGATTGTATCATTGTTCTACATATATCTCTTGTAAATAGACCTGCTCCAATGTATCTATATCTGATTTCTTTTTTTTTTAATAATGACGCTGGAGGCCATATGTTCTGCATTGTATATGAAACGTGTATAATGTACATGTCCTTACGCTTTCTAAAGTTTTGTCCCAATGAGTGGTTTATCTCTAGTTTTGGTGGGGAGGACATAAAATATTACTTGTACTATTATAGTTACTATATTTATTTGAACATACGAAGATTATTTGATTGGTAATAAGGATGCCTGATTATTTGTGTATATCTTGGACGCATCATGGAATTTCCCCGGTTCCGTTGGTGCCCCCGCTGTAAAGAGGAAGTTTTCCTAATAAATTATTATTATTATTATTATTATTATTATTATTATTATTATTATTATTATATCCTAGTCAAGTTGTGCAAAAAATATTAAGTGTCAGGTGTACCCAAAAATATGGACTGAAGCCATCTTGTTCCTATTTTTAACGGGGGCAGCCCCCTACAGGAAAACAAGTATAGAGGTACTTTCTTTTTAACATTTTAGGTAATGTATGTACATGTATTGTTAATAATAGACTCACCTCTTGCGCTGAGCTTATAATGACACATGTAAGTACATGCACTATGAGGAACAGGCTGGCTGCAGAAAAGGTCATAGAAACTACTGAGCAAATATTCACATTGACTGATTCAAAACCTATATACTGTATCCCTTAAAGGGCGCATTCTAAACTATGCCAACAGCACAATCTGGATGTACCAAATTTAGATTAGACATGTTGGCACTCGAACAAAAGTTCTCAACATGAAGAGCTCGTAGGTGGAATCACAATTCAGGTACATGTGATTACGCCTGTGACCACCGCTCAGAGGGATAACTCTCTGTGTGCTAATGACAGCAAAAGTCGTCCTGATCTGACTTGTCAATGATTCCTGATTCTAATTCCGCATAGAGAATAAGTAAAGACAGAAAGAAATTGAATAAATAAATAAATAAATAAATAAATAAATAAATAAATAAATAAATAAATAAATAAATAAATAAATAAAAACATAGACAATTAGATAGATAGAAAGATAGATAGAAAGATATATTGATTGATAGATAGATAAATAAATAAGTGGACAGATAGATAAATAAATAAGTGGACAGATAGATAAATAAATAAGTGGATAGATAAATAAATAAGTGGACAGATAGATAGATAGATAGATAGATAGATAGATAGATAGATAGATAGATAGATAGATAGACAGAGGGACAAATAAACAAACAAAGAAACAAACAAAATACAATATACTTATGAAGCTGACGACTTAGTCCAAACCCTGCACTAGAACAGTTAACTTGAATAAATTGATGTCAATCCCATTGCAATTATGATTTTTTTTTGCTTGTGTATGTTAAATGAATTCCTGAATACCACATAAATGATATTTTAGTATCTAAAATGCCAGTCACAAAGGTTCTCTTTATTCAATAATAATACACATGAAGAGTAAAAGAAAGTTTTATGTGCTGCATTTTTTGTGTTGTTCTGAAATTGTGATGTATTTCATTTTCAGGTAGGCCTCATGCGCTATGGACGACTGCTGGCTGAGTCACCCCAAAATCAGCTGCTCGATGTGCATCAAATGAATGTAAGACAAGTCTTAGCTGCTCATTACATTTTGTGTTTGAAGGAGGTCGCATGCCTGAAAGATTTTACAAACTCTTCCATTGAATGTCAGGAGAGCTGTTATTTTGATCAATGTGAAATTTTCAAGGTATAGGTTTACCCATAGTAGACTAAGTCAACAATTTTCAGTGGCACACTTTTAGAGTGAACCAAGCAAAGCTATTGACTTCATGGCATTATTAACCCTTCTCACTGAAAAAAAACAAAAGCGCCCAGATGCAAATTGTCCTCTGCCTCAAAGTTTTTACTGAAATTTCTCATTATAAAAAAGGCTTTGCTAAATTTGTATGTAAGACCATTCATAATGACACACCATAGATCAATAGCTTTACTGAGCATGGGTTGGATACAACGCCAAGGGTAGCCATTGAGCTAGTTGTTCTCTCCGTCCATGAATGGGTTAACCTTTAAAGTGCTGATCACGGCTATAGTCGTTTTCTCATGGCTGTTAAACATATGCATGTCAAACTTAGCTGACTGACAAGTCGGGAGAACTAACAAGTGATAGGCCTACCGGGTCACTTTTTATTTTTGGCAGAAGGATTAAAATTTGTGTTTTGGGCGGCTAGACCTGTACATTTTGGAAACACTATAGTCTGTAGTTAATGAAGAATATTTCAAAGGTTGAGAGGACCGGTTTAAAACCACCAGCTACCTTTTATGGGTCTCAAGTCATCAGGAGTGAAATTTGTTTTTTCACATGAGTATTGGAAGATGAATGTTGATGATTTGGCAACTCTGGAATCTCTTTGCTGTCATTGTTGGGTTTGAAATTGATGAACATGGATCACTACATGTATGTCCGTATGGCCTCTATTTTATTGATCTCTGATCGATTCAGGGAGGTGATTGGAAATGCTAATTGATTTCTGATAGGTGATTGGAAAATAGGGGCTGTTGGGGGATCGGTCTAAGGTGGTTATAAGTTGGTATTGACAAGTCATTGATTGGAAATCTGTAATAGGGGATTGATCTCTATTGATTGATTGGAAATATTGATCAGCTGGCGACATTGCAAGGATTTAGGTGAAAAACAGGGGATTTATGAGGGTCTTGCCTCAAAATGAGACCAAAATACATATAAGCTTTCTAAATTTATTTTTAGCATCATTTACACCACCCCACAGTTTCAAACCTCCACAACTATTTTTATGGCATATAATTATGTTTTTAGCACCACATCACATTTTAAACCCTAACAGGTATATTTTTAGCATAAAGAGTTGCCTAACAATATGAAACTTTGTGGCTAACAATGTATATTTGTTGTGTAAATGTGTGTGAGCAAGTCTCCCCAACAATATATTGGGGCTGTCCCTGTAAGGGCAGCAAGGAACTTTATGCAAACTGGTGCATGTCAAATGAGACACTCTAGTGGTGGATATGTCGAGGGGTGTTCTGGAACTATAACGGGGACAAGTCAGTTATGTTGCCCCCTCGATTGACAACACTGACTCCGCCCTAAGTCCTTACCAGTTTTCACCACAGAGCAAAATTCCTAAGGCTTGCAAATATGTCTCATGTTTATGTCTGCAAGAAATTAAATGAGATGGTACTTACCACATTATTCGGCCAATGACAGTCTGTGACACTACTGCTTCAAGGTCTTCTCACATACTATGTTTAGAATGCAACTATATTGATCTCTAATAGGTTATTGATGATTAATAGGAAGCGCCCTTAGATGGAACTATCTGACTTTTCCATCTCTATTCTAAGACACATTGCGGACATTGAAGGTCAGGTCCTCGTGTCAAAGAATGGAGCCACTCTTCCCCTGATAACATCACAGAAGTATTCACCACACAAAATAAACATATTCACCACAGAAATAAACAATTCTTTTCACCTCACAAAAATAAACATGTTCACCATACAAAATAAACAAGTATTTTCAATACACAAACAAAACAAGTATTAAAACCTGCAAAATAAACATAACTTCCCACTCCCAGTCAAATACTCTACTCACTAAGCAAACACATCAGTGTCTGAATGAGGAATGAGACTGAATCAAAACAACACAAAGACTACCTATCCCCAACAAACAATCAGAAGACAGCAATATATTCTGAACCAATCAGAGCAGAGTTGGATCTAAAAATAACTGTGGGGAATTTCCATGACGTCATGGAGTCACTCTTCCATTGATCTATAAATCACACTTTGTCCTCATGTATTATAACAAAAAGCCACTTACCATGTGAACAGTTCAGTGTCTCAATGTAGAATGATTCAGAGTAAAAGTAATCACAAATGTACCTAACTCAAACAACCAAACAGAAACAAGTTGAAACCTCCCAACCAATTGGAGAACAGATCAGTCTAAAAATGGATAAACTTGTAACCGATCAGAGGAGCAGCATACAACAGCATTTGACCAGCACACAACAGCATTTCACCAGCACACACCAGCATTTCACCAGCACACACCAGCATTTCACCAGCACACACCAGCATTTCACCAGCACACACCAGCATTTCACAAGCACACACCAGCATTTGACCAGCACACACCAGCATTTGACCAGCACATACCAGCATTTGACTAACACACACCAGCATTTCACCAGCACAGACCAGCATTTGACCAGCACACACCAGCATTTCACAAGCACACACCAGCATTTGACCAGCACACACCAGCATTTGACCTGCACATACCAGCATTTGACTAACACACACCAGCATTTCACCAGCACAGACCAGCATTTGACCAGCACACACCAGCATTTGACCAGCACACACCAGCGTTTGACCAGCACACACCAGCATTTCACCAGCATTTGACCAGCACAGACCAGCACAACAGCACACAAAACAGCATAAACAGCACACAAAACAGCACAACACGACACAAAACAGCATAAAAAAGGCACACAAAACCGCACAACACCACACACACCAGCATAAAACAGCACACAAAACAGCACAACAGCACAAAAAACAGCATAAAACAGCACACAAAACAGCATACAAAACAGCACAACACCACACAAAACAGCACAACACCACACACAACAGCATAAAACAGCACACAAAACAGCTCAACAACACATACAACAACATAAAACAGCAAGCAAAACATCATAAAAACAGCATTAGGGAGTTACAAAATATATAAACAAGGTAAAATTTCATTTCAGTGATTTTATTCACACAAATACTAACATACATTCACACCAAACTATAAATTTACATCATATACTTTCTATTATCTATGAAACTTTTCTATTAATAGACTTCTAAACATTCACAATTGTAAATTCTCTCAGATTAGGACATAGTTCAGTAAATAATACATAAAATTCATCTCTAATATCTTGTGTTTCATTTGTCAGTTCTTTTTTCACGATGTCTTCTCTCATACCAACATTCAATACTTCAGTCAATAAATCCGATGCACTCATATTCACATGAATATTTAGTTCATACATTATTCTGTCCAAAGCTTTCCCTACCTGCACAGCTGATATTTTACTCTTGGCATCTTTGAAATATTTGTCCACTGTCTCGTCCCATTCTGCAAAGCACCCCTCCATCCTAAACAGGCCGAAGGCCTGGAATATATATATATATTGAATCTCACTGTATTGTTTTGTGATTGACAGCCGAGTTAATTAAATAAGCTAGGAAGAGAACCGCCGGTATAATGTCTGGCTTTGATTAGTCATATGTTAATGATAATTGACAGTCGAGAAATAGCTGATAAATCACAGGTGGTCTAAGGGTGCCGACAAAAGAGTTCATACATAATTAACTAAATTTGAGAATACCATCTGACAAATGGCTGTCATAGGAAGTCATTTTTCTTGGAATACCAGAGTGTCAGGAAATGGGACTCCTATAAATATTTGATAAATAAACAACCTTTAAGATTTCATATGCTGTAAAAATTAATATAATTAATGGTATATAGTCAGCGACAGGACTAATAAAGCTTACAATGAAACAAAATTTCCAAAACATTTTTAATACACACATATTATTGTGTAATATAACTTGTTCATTTTTCTGTATTCTCGGATCCGTCAACGCGTCATAAGCTGCTTATCAGCTGGCCGATGTTGTTATGTAAATGAACGGGCCCTGTGAAAACACGTTCCACATCACATATGGTCCCATGTAAAATTAGACATTTTTATCCAAAATTATATCCATGTTGTCGACCGCAAATCAACAAAATATTTCAGAAGGCAGCATCATTTTTGCCGAATTCTGCTACTGAATAAAAAATCGGAGAGACGTTGACGATCATAACTTGGGGATTTTAGCGCTGGTTTTCGGGTAACACTTAGCATACATTGAATGGGTATCCACAGACGCTTTCAGGGAGATTCACCGAGTACCGCAGGTGTAGATATAATCAAAATTCATAAACCATGAAGAAGAACAATTATCAAGGAAAGACACACAAAATGGACACTAGACAATGCAAATATCTAAACAACCATCTGTTTGAGGGGCATGTGTTATGTGAAGGACTGCGCTTTATTGTTGATTGACGTCGAACCCCACGATCCTGATTAGCTTTTAATAGTACATGCAGGTGATCTACCTATCAAAAGGCCTGCGGGGTGTAGATATAATCAGAATTCATAAAGCATGAAGAAGAACAATTATCAAGGAAAGACACACAAAATGGACACTAGACAATGCAAATATGTGAGCAAAAGAGTTGAATGAAACATCAACATAATATCATTTAAAGGAAAGAGGGCCCTTATGATTTGAGAATCACATAAGTAAATTTCAGGATAATTTTTATGCAAAGAGTGATAATTTATGATAATAATGTCCATTTCATCAGTCATAAGCTACTTTAAAGCACATGGGAAAAGAAAAATAGATTCTTGATCGTGAAAATGACTTTTAATCGCATTCTCACTGTCAAAGTTGCGGTTCATCGTGTACAGAATTTGTATTTCCCTCATCAGAGCAGTCCAGCGTAAATACCCATACAGACGGCTATCGTGGACAAAGAAATTTGTTGATCCATGTCATTATGTCAGCCATCATAGGGATTACATCTGGCCTATATTGTATCATTAAGGCACCCCAAAGGCATACACCAGGTTTGGGGAGAAAGATACACACATACCTCGGGTTGATCAAATAGGCTGCGTGAATCAATCATCATCCGCAGCCTGTTTTGTCCCAAATGAACAGTTTTATAAAATTTGAATGACTTTTCTATGGGACAGACTTTTGGTCGGATTTCGTTTTCATCTATATTCATATAGGGATTAAAGGTAAGTGATTATTTTACCTTCAAACGTAATCGAAGCTGAGAAAGTTCAAGACAGAACCAGACGAAGAAAATGAAAGAAGGCATTGAGCGGTATTTACGCACTTACTTACATGCTTTGTATCCCTCTAACATATTATCGGGTCTGCCTGAAGTGGATGTATAATATATTGGTACGTATATCTGACGGTGTTAAACATCGGTTCAAGCCATATATTTACGCCCCGTATATTTTTTGAAATTCACAAACTCGCGACTTTTTTTCCTCAAATTTTGGACTTATTTTCAATGAACACATACATAGTATTTGTTAGACATTTTACTTTTAAACCTGCCTTTACGCAATTAATATCATTTTAAGGGAATTTAAGATATAATGGAATAATATGGAACGATATTTTATACATCCATGCCCCTAAATTACTGGATACATACGCAAAAGGTAAGTTATACAATAGCGTCCTATTTTTGTTATCCCTCTGTATTATGGATATGGTGGGAGGAAAACATATTGATACAAAAGCGGTATGTTAAATGGACATGTCCATTTAATTCCTGCAATATATACCATTAGATAACAGACATCAGTATATATATTTCAATGATTTTATTGTCCCCGTCATTAGGAGCTCATGGGGTCGGGGATCCACCATTAGCTCCTGACAATATATTGTAACATGTTCACATCTAGATAACATTGTAATTGTACACCTGTCTTTTTAACTCCCGCCCATCCCAAAGAGATAGCTGTCAGATGTTAATAGTGTCAGTGCCTGAAGTTGGGCCTTTCCAGATACAATACAATGTATTTATTTACTACTTATACATTTCTAGCTTCATCTATTTGCAATAAAGTAGGAAATTGACCATAAACAATGAGTGTACACACTTCTGTTAAAGCCTTACTGAATTTAATTTCGAGATTCATGAGACCTGTTTTTGGTTGATGTGTCAAGTCAAATACATACACGGTATAACCTTCTGGATAATTTGCTCTACCGACATCAACTGTATCGAGATCATGACCTTGAAATAACGAGTTGTAACATTCTACATAGTGCCCGTTTTCAAAGTCGGGAGTCAGTGGCGCTCCAGTAACCATTGTAGAGTTTTTTGTTAAATTAACATAATTCACATTGGCATGAATAAATTCCAGAGGGTTGCTATTAATCTGTCCGGAATATGATTTTCCTTTAACGATTCCTATCGCTAATTTGTCCGGGATTTTATTTTGGAAAATGTCTTCAAACGTTTTACAGGAAATACCTTTCACCATATTGAAATTCCGGATGTCCGATCTTGTATAGGGATACAAGGACACAGCTTTTTTCAATGTATCCGCATGTGCAATCATTAAAGCGGGTTTCATTTTGAGCGATTTCACTTTAAGGAAACATTGCACAATTTCAATTTTATAGCTGTCTTTGTCAGACATCAGGCTAAAAGTATCTTGTGTGGGCCAGAGCTTAATGTTGACAGACACACCATTTATCAGATATCTGCTCATCTTAAACACGCCCAAATGAAGTGGACCATATAATTCGACAAATTTACTCCTTGTAGTATAATTGTGATGAGTAAAATAACCAAAGTTTGTTTGGTCTAAAGCATCAAAATTATTACCAGTGTCTTTAAAGAATAATTGTGACTCAAGTTTACTGGCGTTTAGTTCAGACTCATTTAACAAAACATCCAGGTATACTTTGTAGGGATAATTAACTCCCCCTTCAACAAGTGTCTGATTCAAATATACTTCAGCTTGTCGGAATAGTGATGATAAAGGTAAATTACAAAATGTAACTTTATCTGTCTGTTTTAAGTTAGTACCATCTTTCTTTTTAATACGGACTTGGAAATTAACAGACACAGATGATTTATATTGACAAAGAATTTACATTTATTTCTACTAACCTTCTGTAATAAACCTTATAATTCCTTACACAAATACTAGCATCCCAAAACAAAACTCACAAAAACAAACAAAAACAAACAAATAAATTTCAGTATCCACACACACATAATCAAAACAAAGAAGAAACCAAAAACAAGACAAACAAATAAATTTCAGTATCCACATGCACAAAATCAAAACAAAGAAGAAACCAAAAACAAAAACAAACAAATAAATTTCAGTATCCACACGCAAATAATCAAAACAAAGAAGAAACCAAAAACAAAAACAAACAAATAAATTTCAGTATCCACACGCAATTAATCAAAACAAAGAAGAAACCAAAAACAAAAACAAACAAATAAATTTCAGTATCCACACGCAAGTAATCAAAACAAAGAAGAAACCAAAAACAAAAACAAACAAATAAATTTCAGTATCCATACGCAAATAATCAAAACAAAGAAGAAACCAAAAACAAAAACAAACAAATAAATTTCAGTATCCACACGCAAATAATCAAAACAAAGAAGAAACCAAAAACAAAAAAAACAAATAAATTTCAGTATCCACACGCACATAATCAAAACAAAGAAGAAACCAAAAACAAAAACAAACAAATAAATTTCAGTATCCACACGCAAATAATCAAAACAAAGAAGAAACCAAAAACAAAAACAAACAAATAAATTTCAGTATCCACACGCAAATAATCAAAACAAAGAAGAAACCAAAAACAAAAACAAACAAATAATTTTCAGTATCCACACACACATAATCAAAACAAAGAAGAAACCAAAAACAAAAACAAACAAATAAATTTCAGTATCCACACGCAAATAATCAAAACAAAGAAGAAACCAAAAACAAAAACAAATAAATTTCAGTATCCACACGCAAATAATCAAAACAAAGAAGAAACCAAAAACAAAAACAAACAAATAAATTTCAGTATCCACACGCAAATAATCAAAACAAAGAAGAAACCAAAAACAAAAACAAACAAATAAATTTCAGTATCCACACGCAAATAATCAAAACAAAGAAGAAACCAAAAACAAAAACAAACAAATAAATTTCAGTATCCACACGCACATAATCAAAACAAAGAAGAAACCAAAAACAAAAACAAACAAATAAATTTCAGTATCCACACACAATTAATCAAAACAAAGAAGAAACCAAAAACCAAAAACAAACAAATAAATTTCAGTATCCACACGCACATAATCAAAACAAAGAAGAAACCAAAAACAAAACAAACATAAATTTCAGTATCCACACGCAAATAATCAAAACAAAGTAGAAACCAAAAACAAAAACAAACAAATAAATTTCAATATCCACACCAGATAATCAAAACAAAGAAGAAACCAAAAACAAAAACAAACAAATAAATTTCAGTATCCACACGCACATAATCAAAACAAAGAAGAAACCAAAACCAAAAACAAACAAATAAATTTCAGTATCCACACACAATTAATCAAAACAAAGAAGAAACCAAAAACCAAAAACAAACAAATAAATTTCAGTATCCACACACACATAATCAAAACAAAGAAGAAACCAAGAACAAAAACAAACAAATAAATTTCAGTATCCACACGCAAATAATCAAAACAAAGAAGAAACCAAAAACAAAAAAGTAAGCCGCGTCCATTGGACTATCTTTACAACTATCACATGATTTCTGTACCCCTACAAAATTTGCTTCGTGGATCTGTTTTCCACATGTTAATTCGCTACAATTGTTACATCTTTTACATTGACTACATGTTTTCTTCTTTTCACTACATTGTTTACATCTTACTTTTTTCCTAGGTTCGTATCCTGCGTCACACTGTGCTACTTTGTCCTGCCTACACTCAAAATCAAAATAGATATACTTTCTAGGTACACGCCAAAAATTCTATCTGCTCTCACATAACACAAATGCTCTCCTACTACATATCTATGATTTATCAGCTATTTTAATTAACTCGACTGTCAATCATCATTAACGGTACGGTTCCAGCCACACTAAGTGATTCATAATAATAGATCTCGTTGCTTTAATGATAAGTAATTGATAATAAACATATCTTCAAAGAAATAGCGCTTCATAAAATAAACACCGCATTTGGTTTTAGTAAATAAGAATTTTAAATACAGAAATAGGAACAAGATATATTACACAATAATATGTATGTATTAAAAATGTTTTGGAAATTTTGTTTCATTGTAAGCTTTATTAGTCTTGTCGCTGACTATA
The DNA here is from genome assembly GCA_964020975.1 of Hermodice carunculata. NCBI lineage: Eukaryota > Metazoa > Annelida > Polychaeta > Eunicida > Amphinomidae > Hermodice > Hermodice carunculata. Next base: position 69,097,787 of record OZ026628.1, on the reverse strand, counting down.
TAACATTAATTATAGTAATTTTCTACAGCATTTCAAATCTTAAAGATTGTTTGTTTATTTATCAAATATTTATCGGAGTTACATCTCCTGGCACTCTAGTATATCTAGAAAAATGACTTTCTATGGCAGCCACTTGTTCACAAATAAATATTTCCTATCAGATCAATAATCAACATTTCACTTTTATTCCAAGCCTTCGGCCTGGGATATTTCCTATCAGATCAATAATCTACATTTCACTTTTATTTCAGGCCCCACCTTTGGGTTTCTTCTTTGTTTTGATTATTTGCGTGTGGATACTGAAATTTATTTGTTTGTTTTTGTTTTTGGTTTCTTCTTTGTTTTGATTATTTGCGTGTGGATACTGAAATTAATTTGTTTGTTTTTGTTTTTGGTTTCTTCTTTGTTTTGATTATTTGCGTGTGGATACTGAAATTTATTTGTTTGTTTTTGTTCTTGGTTTCTTCTTTGTTTTGATTATGTGTGTGTGGATACTGAGAAGAAATGTATAAGTAGTAAATAAATACATTGTATTGTATCTGGAAAGGCCCAACTTCAGGCACTGACACTATTAACATCTGACAGCTATCTCTTTGGGATGGGCGGGAGTTAAAAAGACAGGTGTACAATTACAATGTTATCCAGATGTGAACATGTTACAATATATTGTCAGGAGCTAATGGTGGATCCCCGACTCCATGAGCTCCTAATGACGGGGACAATAAAATCATTGAAATGTATATACTGATGTCTGTTATCTAATGGTATATATTGCAGGAATTAAATGGGCATGTCCATTTAACATACCGCTTTTGTATCAATATGTTTTCCTCCCACCATATCCATAATACAGAGGGATAACAAAAATAGGACGCTATTGTATAACTTACCTTTTGCGAATGTATCCAGTAATTTAGGGGCATGGATGTATAAAATACCGTTCCATATTATTCCATTATATCTTAAATTCCCTTAAAATGATATTAATTGCGTAAAGGCAGGTTTAAAAGTAAAATGTCTAACAAATACTATGTATGTGTTAATTGAAAATAAGTCCAAAATTTGAGGAAAAAAAAGTCGCGAGTTTGTGAATTTCAAAAAATATACGGGGCGTGAATATATGGCTTGAACCGATGTTTAACACCGTCAGATATACGTACCAATATATTATACATCCACTTCAGGCAGACCCGATAATATGTTAGAGGGATACAAAGCATGTAAGTAAGTGCATAAATACCGCTCAATGCCTTCTTTCATTTTCTTCGTCTGGTTCTGTCTTGAACTTTCTCAGCTTTGATTACGTTTGAAGGTAAAATAATCACTTACCTTTAATCCCCATATGAATATAGATGAAAACGAAATCCGACCAAAAGTCTGTCCCATAGATAAGTCATTCAAATTTTATAAAACTGTTCATTTGGGACAAAACAGGCTGCGGATGATGATTGATACACGCAGCCTATTTGATCAACCCGAGGTATGTGTGTATCTTTCTCCCCAAACCTGGTGTATGCCTTTGGGGTGCCTTAATGATACAATATAGGCCAGATGTAATCCCTATGATGGCTGACATAATGACATGGATCAACAAATTTCTTTGTCCACGATAGCCGTCTGTATGGGTATTTACGCTGGACTGCTCTGATGAGGGAAATACAAATTCTGTACACGATGAACCGCAACTTTGACAGTGAGAATGCGATTAAAAGTCATTTTCACGATCAAGAATCTATTTTTCTTTTCCCATGTGCTTTAAAGTAGCTTATGACTGATGAAATGGACATTATTATCATAAATTATCACTCTTTGCATAAAAATTATCCTGAAATTTACTTATGTGATTCTCAAATCATAAGGGCCCTCTTTCTTTTAAATGATATTATGTTGATATTTCATTCAACTCTTTTGCTCACATATTTGCATTGTCTAGTGTCCATTTTGTGTGTCTTTCCTTGAAAATTGTTCTTCTTCATGCTTTATGAATTCTGATTATATCTACACCCCGCAGGCCTTTTGATAGGTAGATCACCTGCATGTACTATTAAAAGCTAATCAGGATCGTGGGGTGCCACGTCAATCAACAATAAAGCGCAGTCCTTCACATAACACATGCTCCTCAAACAGATGGTTGTTTAGATATTTGCATTGTCTAGTGTCCATTTTGTGTGTCTTTCCTTGATAATTGTTCTTCTTCATGGTTTATGAATTCTGATTATATCTACACCTGCGGTACTCGGTGAATCTCCCTGAAAGCGTCTGTGGATACCCATTCAATGTATGCTAAGTGTTACCCGAAAACCAGCGCTAAAACCCCAAGTTATGATCGTCAACATCTCTCCAATTTTTTATTCAGTAGCAGAATTCGGCAAAAATGATGCTGCCTTCTGAAATATTTTGTTGATTTGCGGTCGACAACATGGATATAATTTTGGATAAAAATGTCTAATTTTACATGGGACCATATGTGATGTGGAACGTGTTTTCACAGGGCCCGTTCATTTACATAACAACATCGGCCAGCTGATAAGCAGCTTATGACGCGTTGACGGATCCGAGAATACAGAAAAATGAACAAGATATATTACACAATAATATGTGTGTATTAAAAATGTTTTGGAAATTTTGTTTCATTGTAAGCTTTATTAGTCCTGTCGCTGACTATATAACATTAATTATATTAATTTTTACAGCATATGAAATCTTAAAGGTTGTTTATTTATCAAATATTTATAGGAGTCCCATTTCCTGACACTCTGGTATTCCAAGAAAAATGACTTTCTATGACAGCCATTTATCAGATGGTATTCTCAGATTTAGTTAATTATGTATGAACTCTTTTGTCGGCACCCTTAGACCACCTGTGATTTATCAGCTATTTCTCGACTGTTAATTATCATTAACATATGACTAATCAAAGCCAGACATTATACCGGCGGTTCTCTTCCTAGCTAATTTAATTAACTCGGCTGTCAATCACAAAACAATACAGTGAGATTCAATATATATATATATTCCAGGCCTTCGGCTTGTTTAGGATGGAGGGGTGCTTTGCAGAATGGGACGAGACAGTGGACAAATATTTCAAAGATGCCAAGAGTAAAATATCAGCTGTGCAGGTAGGGAAAGCTTTGGACAGAATAATGTATGAACTAAAGATTCATGTGAATATGAGTGCATCGGATTTATTGACTGAAGTATTGAATGTTGGTATGAGAGAAGACATCGTGAAAAAAGAAGTGACAAATGAAACACAAGATATTAGAGATGAATTTTATGTATTATTTACTGAACTATGTCCTAATCTGAGAGAATTTACAATTGTGAATGTTTAGAAGTCTATTAATAGAATTGTTTCATAGATAAAAGAAAGTATATGATGTAAATTTATAGTTTGGTGTGAATGTATGTTAGTATTTGTGTGAATAAAATGACTGAAATGAAATTTTACCTTGTTTATATATTTTGTAACTCCCTAATGCTGTTTTTATGATGTTTTGCTTGCTGTTTTATGTTGTTGTATGTGTTGTTGTGCTGTTTTGTGTGCTGTTTTATGCTGTTGTGTGTGGTGTTGTGCTGTTTTGTGTGCTGTTTTATGCTGTTTTGTGTGGTGTTGTGCTGTTTTGTGTGCTGTTGTATGCTGTTTTGTGTGCTGTTGTGCTGTTTTGTGTGCTGTTTATGCTGTTTTGTGTGCTGTTGTGCTGGTCTGTGCGGGTCAAATGCTGGTGAAATGCTGGTGTGTGCTGGTCAGACGCTGGTGTGTGCTGGTCAAATCCTGGGGTGTGCTGGTCAAATGCTGGTCTGTGCTGGTGAAATGCTGGTGTGTGCTGGTGAAATGCTGGTGTGTGTTAGTCAAATGCTGGTATGTGCTGGTCAAATGCTGGTGTGTGCTGGTCAAATGCTGGTGTGTGCTTGTGAAATGCTGGTGTGTGCTGGTGAAATGCTGGTGTGTGCTGGTGAAATGCTGGTGTGTGCTGGTGAAATGCTGGTGTGTGCTGGTGAAATGCTGTTGTGTGCTGGTCAAATGCTGTTGTATGCTGCTCCTCTGATCGGTTACAAGTACCCATTTTTAGACTGATCTGTTCTCCAATTGGTTGGGAGGTTTCAACTTGTTTCTGTTTGGTTGTTTGAGTTAGGTACATTTGTGATTACTTTTACTCTGAATCATTCTACATTGAGACACTGAACTGTTCACATGGTAAGTGGCTTTTTGTTATAATACATGAGGACAAAGTGTGATTTATAGATCAATGGAAGAGTGACTCCATGACGTCATGGAAATTCCCCACAGTTATTTTTAGATCCAACTCTGCTCTGATTGGTTCAGAATATATTGCTGTCTTCTGATTGTTTGTTGGGGATAGGTAGTCTGTGTGTTGTTTTGATTCAGTCTCATTCCTCATTCAGACACTGATGTGTTTGCTTAGTGAGTAGAGTATTTGACTGGGAGTGGGAAGTTATGTTTATTTTGCAGGTTTTAATACTTGTTTTGTTTGTGTATTGAAAATACTTGTTTATTTTGTATGGTGAACATGTTTATTTTTGTGAGGTGAAAAGAATTGTTTATTTCTGTGGTGAACATGTTTATTTTGTGTGGTGAATACTTCTGTGATGTTATCAGGGGAAGAGTGGCTCCATTCTTTGACACGAGGACCTGACCTTCAATGTCCGCAATGTGTCTTAGAATAGAGATGGAAAAGTCAGATAGTTCCATCTAAGGGCGCTTCCCATTAATCATCAATAACCTATTAGAGATCAATATAGTTGCATTCTAAACATAGTATGTGAGAAGACCTTGAAGCAGTAGTGTCACAGACTGTCATTGGCCGAATAATGTGGTAAGTACCATCTCATTTAATTTCTTGCAGACATAAACATGAGACATATTTGCAAGTCTTGGGAATTTTGCTCTGTGGTGAAAACTGGTAAGGACTTAGGGCGGAGTCAGTGTTGTCAATCGAGGGGGCAACATAACTGACTTGTCCCCGTTATAGTTCCAGAACACCCCTCGACATATCCACCACTAGAGTGTCTCATTTGACATGCACCAGTTTGCATAAAGTTCCTTGCTGCCCTTACAGGGACAGCCCCAATATATTGTTGGGGAGACTTGCTCACACACATTTACACAACAAATATACATTGTTAGCCACAAAGTTTCATATTGTTAGGCAACTCTTTATGCTAAAAATATACCTGTTAGGGTTTAAAATGTGATGTGGTGCTAAAAACATAATTATATGCCATAAAAATAGTTGTGGAGGTTTAAAACTGTGGGGTGGTGTAAATGATGCTAAAAATAAATTTAGAAAGCTTATATGTATTTTGGTCTCATTTTGAGGCAAGACCCTCATAAATCCCCTGCTTTTCACCTAAATCCTTGCAATGTCGCCAGCTGATCAATATTTCCAATCAATCAATAGAGATCAATCCCCTATCACAGATTTCCAATCAATGACTTGTCAATACCAACTTATAACCACCTTAGACCGATCCCCCAACAGCCCCTATTTTCCAATCACCTATCAGAAATCAATTAGCATTTCCAATCACCTCCCTGAATCGATCAGAGATCAATAAAATTGAGATCATAATTAGCATTTCCAATCACCTATCAGAAATCAATTAGCATTTCCAATCACCTCCCTGAATCGATCAGAGATCAATAAAATAGAGGCCATACGGACATACATGTAGTTGGATCATGTTTTACAGTACTGTATCCCTTTCTGGCTATTTCAGACTTGAGTTAACAGCTTTCCGATGTGTGGGTTTCGCACTTACTGCCTACCTGCCCACAGCCAAGCTGTTGACTTGGGGCCTACTATTCTGATGGTCTTTTGGACATCGTTTGTTCGGTTTATTTTTATTAACCCATTAACATCAGAATTAGTGTTGAAAAAATTTAGGCAGAAAACAGTCCACCACCAACCAGTTTGGACCTGTTGAAGTGCGATAGGTTCAGTATGTTACAGAAAAGGAAAATATCACCTTTGAAATTAAAGTTAATGTTATATTGAATCTTGAGCATAAATGATTTAACAATTTCAATTCATTGTTACATATTTTACCTTCATATCTGGTGTTTGAAATTTTTTTCAAGAAAAAGTAATTTTTGCGATATTTCTGTATTTTAATAAAATACATAATAATAGACTGTGGATACATATTAACTTATTATGGATATGCTTTGCAAACTTCGATTGAAAAAGATCATAAAGTTTGGGATAATAATGTTTGACATGCAAAGAAAAATGATTTTCTATGGTTGTCGTGGTAGGTATTTGTTAATTAAGCTTATATGCAGTCGTAATCAAGTTTTGTTCCTGTTTATCAACTATACGCAGTCGTTCACTTTAAGGTTTATACACGAGATGTGACTTTGTTTTTGTGTGTTCCAGTCATTGGAGGCTGTGTTCTTCAAGAGGTGCCAAAAGGACCAGGTGGCTGACATGAACGGCCTGTCTGACTATATTACCGCTGTGACTGTGAGCTTCGAATCCTCTGAAAACTTGATAAGATCCGTGGAGTGGCCGGTTGGTGTGTTTTGATCCTAGATACCTTGGTACCAGATGAACAGACCACCTCCATTATGAAGACCACTTGTCTGCTCAGTGTCACATTTTGGACTGAGTCAACAGCTTTCCTCAGCATGCTTTGTAAGCATTGCGTCCAAGGGTGAGGAAAGCTGTTGACGTGGACAGTTACATTCCTTGTAACTACAGGTGAAAAACGAGGCGGTGACGTCACGAGATGGCAGCTTTTTTACTTTTTCACGCAATAAGGATTAGTTTGGTTTGCTATAAAGCAAGAAGTGGCAGGCTCGCTGTTAAATATCATATACATTAACTTTTGAAGAACAATCTGCCAAATATTTGAAGTGACAAACAGTCATGTTAAAAATTGTATCTGTGATACACGATCCTGCCAATTTGTAAATGCCCCACCACTGAGAGTCATTCTACTTTTGTGGATATTCACTTTGTGCCTTCTTTTAATTGTGTCCATATATGGGTATGGAGGAGACCCTTTATCATGAGTATAACAACAACTACAGGCATGCTGACACTTGAATAAAAAGTCTCTTTACAAAGAATATGAATCTAGCATCCTTATTATAATTCAGAACAGTTCATTAAGTAGTTCGACTTTAGTCTCATTTGGTACTGAAAAGTTGAGCGTGTTTCAGCAGATTCCCTCAGCATGCTTTTGGCACAATGGACCCAATGTATGCTGAGAAAGCCGTTGACCTGGGCTATTCTTTTTTGTCTGTAAATGTGAGTATGCTGGGTCTAGAATAAAAGATCTGATCGGAGAAATTTGAACCAGGAATTACTAAATTAAAATGTGTACAACTTTGTGAATACTACTGGCACCCAAAAAAGGTCAGTTCGTCCCTTCAGATTAATAAGGTGCCAACTGAAAAATTGTCAAAATTGAGATTTTTGCACAAACGAATAGAAGACAATCTCTTTTAACAGTAGAAAGATTTTCATTCTTTTTTTCAATGCAGAATTTGCCATTTTGTGGATTTAAAAGGGCTGTTTTAATCAGAATTTTCAAAAGTAGCTTGTCACCTTGTTAGCATTAAAAAAGAATTGATATCTGCCAAATTAAAAAGGTGCCAAACACATTTGGAATGCTTTTGCATGTCAAATAGACCTTAAAAATATGCTATTGTTTTATTGAACAAGGTGCTATTGTGATTTGGAACCTTGTTGTTTTAGAAAAGAATAAATTTTTGTGCCATGTTTAGAGGTTTACAAGGCGTCATTCCCATTTAGCTCTTAATTAAACATCTTTGTAACTTGTTCATTTGAACATTATAAAAGGTTCCAACTTCATATGGAACCTTGTTGCTTTAAAGAAAATTAATAATGAGTCGATCTGAACCGCAATCACAAGATGCCAAATCAAGATAGCACCTTGTTGCATTGCCCTTTCCATGCAAAATAAAAAGTGAATAAGGTGCTAATTCAACGGTTATAACGGGTAGACCACGGAAAAGTACCACATTTTGCCCTTTTCATATTGGCTCTCACTTCCTGTCGTCTGCATGACGCGGAGAAGCATACTGCTGTGGTCTTCAAGGTGAAGAGAAAGGCGAAAGAAAGGTAAGTGTCAGGCTGTCACAAAGTGAATTTTGTGTCATTAAGGAAGGAAATGGTTATGCCTTGCAACTGGGTGAATTTGAATTCTTCACAAAGTAAATTTTGCATGTTATCGAAGGAGGCAATTGGGTTAACACAAACACAATGCGGTGTCCATGAAGGCTTTGTCACCGCAGTAAACTCGTGTTTGTGGCTGCTGGAAGCACAAACATTCAGAGTAAACCAGTTTATTATCCATTCTGCCTTTTGATGCCCCCACCATAGTAGGGTCCCAGCACGCAAGCCACTGGCGGACCCCCAGGGGCAAATTGGTGGCATGCCACCGGTGGCAGGCCTATCGCTGTGCGCTATCGGTCAGCTGGTGGCATTCCGCTGTCGGTAAGCCGACAGCGATCCACTCTCTTACCACCAGCGGTGGCCTTGCTCCACTCGACAGTTGATTATGCGTACCCAGAATGCTTTGCAAATGCGTTTCGAGCGGCAATCCAAGAAGGTGGAAAGAAGACGAGGAGCGATTAAACAGAGTCATAAATACCGGTACAAGAGTGGAAATACGTATATAGGTAAGTACATTTGGGATAATTATATGGTTTAGAACCTGCAGACATGCTTGTGTATTCTATTTATGGGATGGTGTTTTATTTCTCAACTCGATGTGCGGTTGACGTGGCGATAATGAAGGTGGTTGTCCCACACTAGTGGCTGTTGGCGCCTAAACTAATGATACAACTAAATTGAAAGGAATTTAACGGGAAAGGAAAAGTAAGCTACATGATTACGGCAGTTTGGTGAGAAAACAAATCAAGTTGGCAGCATTTCGGTACGTTTTTCATGCAATTTACCATCAACGGCATAGCAGATTTGAAGGTGAACAAGTGACTGGCCGCACTGCCACGAGTTCGAGAGCCGGGTGGGGCTGCACCATTGCATATGTTGTAATAAACGGTAGCTCTATGAGGCATTGAGCTAATTGTTCACATGGTTGGTACTGGTGGATACGCTTAGCCTGGGCGGGCACTAGCCCGAGAGGTGAAGAAAATAAAGTATATGACGCAAGTCTTTGTTTGGAGGAGAATATTATATTAATGAATATGTATATATATGTATAAATGAAATGGATGATGCTATTTTCACCGTACGGTGAGAATAGCGTTTGGTCTATTTTCACCGTGCGGTGAGAATAGCGTTTGGAAGGAGTTTTGTCTATTTTCACCGTACGGTGAGGATAGATTTTTGTCTATTTTCACTGTACGGTGAGGATAGGGTTTGGTCTATTTTCACTGTATGGGGATGATGGTACAGTTTGGTATAGAGCCGTGCCCAATTGTCGGACACAGTTGATAGTTTTGCCATTCATTGACAATATGTGTAAAAAAAAAGAAAAAAATTAATTTAATAAGAACCGAGAGACTGATGTGGGATCGACGACAACTTGACCATTATTTAAATTTGCATATTTTCAGACACAATGTCAGCTTTTAGATAGAAAATATCCATTATAGTCGGCAAGTGTTAATCAACACCCGTGCAACGCAGTTTGCAAAATAAAGTTTTCAATCTATTATGTGTATTAAAATATAGAGGTTCTTCCCTCAAAGACTGGAGTTTAATTTCCAGCTAGAAGGTGAACAAAAATAACGTGGAGCCGAATACCTGCCCATGTCCGACATTTGGGCATACCTAACTTTCTGCTCGTGGCAGGGTTTTCTCGATCATCTCTTGTAAAATGTGTGCGCGTTCGCAATCCAAAGAGTGTGACCTGACAAGGAACATGCACCAACAACCCACAGTGTCTGGTCTTTTCAGCGGCAGTGCCAAACAACATCAGTAAATGTAATTTAATTTTCAGCCTGGCAATGAACGCAAACTTGCGCTTAGCTGTCCGACAATTGGGCACCCCAGTATATATTTGCATGGTGAGGATAGAGTTGACTTTATTTTCACCATTTGGAAATCGAAATTAAGAGCCTTTTCGCAAATTTACCTTGGCAGCGTGACAGCATTAAATGTTTGGCTTTGTACATGAATTTACTCTACCCACCCATCAGTCTTTCATTTTTGTTGCTTCCTGGATTTCTTTTTAATGCGATCCTTAACTAAAGTCATAACAAGAAAGATCTATAAGTTACCGTTAAGTTGCGTTACTTCCATCTGTGACAACATTAAAAATGTTCCTACTTTGTCTTGTTACCTAAATTTTTGCCTTTGCACATGAAAAATAGTGTTGGCTCTGTAAAAAAACTATTAGACAGAAAAAAAAGCTGAAATGACACCAACAGATCTGATTATAAACCATACTCAAACTGGGATGTTAGGCCTTTTCATTATTTCAGCAAATGTTTGTTCCAATTCTCTTTGTGTGCAATATCATGACACAATGCTTTTCATTAATATTCTTCCCTGGTTGACTTCTTATCATCGCTGTACGTTAGAAATAGAGCAGCCCCTATTATCACTATACGGTGAATATAGACCAAACTCTATCATCACCGTAGTACGGTGAAAATAGACAAAACACTATTCTCACCGTACGGTGAAAATAGACAAAACACTATTCTCACCGTACGGTGAAAATAGTCACTCCGAAATGAAATTTAGTACTTCTACTTGTACTCACAACTAACATTGAAAGTTCCTTGACTTGGGAGCTTTCGAGGCTTATCCAAGCATCTTAGTGAGCCTATATTAATGAAGGTTGCCTTAAATCCTCCCCCCCCCCCCCCCCGGCCAGAAAAACAAAAAAAAACAAACAAACAAAAAAAAAAAAAAAAACAAAAACAAAAACAAACAAAAAAAACCCAAAAAAACTGAAGGCATGCAGCAGTTGACTATTTCTCTGCCTCTTTACTACTTTAGTCCTGTGAAGTTGTATTCATGTTATTTATGTATTTCCTTATTTTTTGCAATTTGTGAAGATTTAGTGTTTTCATGCTTTATAATAATTTGAATCCCCCTGCTTATTTCATTATTTTTGCAATTGCTGCTGAAGATGAAAGCACACTGATGTTCTGACTGCAGGTTAAGACTTAATTGTAACGGAGTGACTATTTTCACCGTACGGTGAGAATAGCGTTTTGTCTATTTTCACCGTACGGTCAGAATAGTGTTTTGTCTATTTTCACCGTACGGTGATGATAGAGTTTGGTCCATATTCGTTGTACGGTGAGAATAGGGGCTGCTCTATTTCTACCGTGCGGCAATAGTAGAGAAGTCAACCAGGGAAGAATATTTTGGAAAAGCATTGTGTCATGATATGGCACACAATGAGAATTGCAACCAACATTTGCTGAATTAATTAAAAGGCCTTAACTTCCCAGTTTGAACTGTGAGCATGGTTTATAATGAGATCGGTTGAGGTGTTATTTCAGCTTTTATTATCTAAAAGCTTTTATAGAGCCAACACTCTGTATTTTTTATGTTAAAAGACACAAATTTAAGTGAAAAAACGGCCTTTTCACAATTGAGTGTACCCAAGTGCCTTAAAACTAGTTACGGCCATGTAGCATCAAACCAAACACAGGTACATTAACTTAGATTACACTCCATTATTGGACATGGTCCCACAAGCAAAATAAAAAAAAAAAATGTAAAAATCCGTCAAGATTTAGCGAAAAATATAGTCATTAATACACCCCGAAATGTTCACTTTTTGGGTGTTACGGAGAGCCAATTTTACTCATACTGCATAAATTTTGAAAAAAGGGCAGATATTTTAATTATTATGTACATAAATCCAAACCATTTTGTTCTAGTTACGTTTGCAGGTCATATTACCTGGAGACTGCATCGACTGTATGAATTTGTGGCAAAATGTCTGAAAATACAGTTTTGTTACGATTTTTTTGTTTATTTTATTCCATACATTCAACACCCTGAAAAATTACAGTTTTTACATTTTAAAGTTACAGGTTAAGCTTATAATTGTTGTACTAACCACTTTTTAAAAGAATATTAGCTTTACATGGTTCACAATTGGTTTCCAAGTTCAGAGCTCTACCTGAAAAATGAAGGTTACATTTTCCGTAAATATCTGTAGTGTCTGTACGCCCACTTGTTATCTTTTTTACGTTATTTTGCATCAAGACCTCACACACTAATTTTTATAGGGACACTGAACCTTATCGAATCCACTATTAATTTAGTGGATGGTAGGAATCTTATTAAAAGATAGACACCTTAATTTAACATGAAATGTAGTGTCCGTACCCCCATGTAGTGTCCGTATTCCATAGAGAACAAGCAATATATTTTATGCAAGATTCACATGTACATAAAAACCTGTGCAAAGAATACCTTGATATTCAGGCAAAAATGCAGGATATTGTTATTTCAGGACTGTAACTCACTTAGTTTGGTGTCACAGGCGTTTAGATGTTTTTAAAAATGAGTAAAATAAAAGGCAATTTCTAAATATTGTTTGAAGTGTACTATGATGAGGGTAAATACTTCTAACAAGATGTACTTCCGAGAAGAAAAAAGAATTGAGGATCTACAAACAAAATATTCCACTCAATTGTCCACATAACAATTGGAAGTAAGTAAGAACACTAACAAGAGTTATAGGAAGCCTATTCTGTAGTGTCCGTACCCCATGACAATTGCCATGTAGAGGGAAAAATAAATGACTGGATCACATGCATCTATCCTCACCATGAAAATATACCAAACTGTCCCATCACCACCATACGGTGAAAATAGACCAAGCCCTATCCTCACCGTACGGTGAAAATAGACAAAACTCTATCCTCACCGTACGGTGAAAATAGACAAAACTCCTTCCCAACGCTATTCTCACCGCACGGTGAAAATAGACCAAACGCTATTCTCACCGTACGGTGAAAATAGACAAAACTCGATCCTCACCGTACGGTGAAAATAGACAAAACTCCTTCCCAACGCTATTCTCACCGCACGGTGAAAATAGACCAAACGCTATTCTCACCGTACGGTGAAAATAGCATCGTCCTAATTGTAAATTAGTATTATTGATTTTTTTTTATTTTATGACAAAAATGAAATAAAAGGGGTGTTGGTTGATCTACTTAGTAATCTCATTGTTGTGTCAGGTACTTAAAATAATTCCCAATCAGGGATTATCCCTATAATGATTTGAGTGACCATTTTGCCACATAATGGCACATTCTGTGCAAATTAAAAAAATAAAGGTCAGTTTAAGAGCTGCTCAGCTTATAGTAATTGTTAGAGTTGGGTTTTACTGTTCAAGCAAGGCATCATGATACTTGACTCACAACATAATACATATATATATATATATATATTTACTGTGTTATACACTTGAAGGTGTTCTTCAGTACTTTGTAAAGAATTCCCAACGGAATTGACTTTCCTGCATCATCATGTAAAGAACCATGGACTTTCATATGTGCATTCCTCATGTTCCTCGTTTATTTTGTATGCAAATAAATCAAATATGTTGGAAAAATTAAGTTAAAAGATGACAAAGATAAACTGAAAATGACTGGCATTGTATATGGCTGCAAAAGTTAATACTCCAGAGTCCTTATTATAATTTGCTAAGCGTTATCTATATAGAGTATATCCTCAAAGAATGCTTTTATAATTGGTGCATTAATAATATCAGGCCAACCTTGTTGATTGTTGCTCTACAATTCTGGAATGTTCTCTTTTAAAGGCATTTATTGGGTCAAGTTTGGAAACGATGATATAGGGAAGAAAAAGAAAATCATTCAGGCCTTGACACATTGGTCTGAAAAATTCCAGTTTGCTGCCTGAAACAAATGGATGCATCATTGAAATTGTAAGCATTTTTATTCTATGTGGATACCTAGGTGTTTCCAGTGAAAAGAGACCATTAAAAATCTGTTTGTTGGGTGTAAATACCCTGACACTCACCTGCTTTGTTTTTATTTCTTTTATCAAACTTAAAATGTCTTCTTCGAAACCCCTTAGCCATTGCTTTGAAATTTCATGGGGACACTTCTGGGGACTCCTAGACCAAAATTTTTTCTACAGTTGTTGCTGTGATTTTCTGTACTTTTTAACGATCGGCAAGGGGATATGTACATGGATGCTAGCAACAAAGATCATGGTCTGAAACATTGGTGACCTTGATATCATAATTCACAGATCCACAACAGTCTGTGCACATAAGGTCAGCTGAGCACAAGGCTGTCACAAGCCTTGTGTTTCCCTATTTGATGAATGTTGCACACGTGGGATGACATGATCATTCACTTTCGTAAAACCTTTTGTTGGGGACATTAGAGTAGTAAGCTTGTGAATTTCAACTATTTTCAGAATTAAAAACTGTTAAATTATACATAATCTATTTGAATCATTTTTATAATAGAGCTATAATTATTGGATAAAAATGAAACCAACTGCAAAAAGAACACTGCAAGCCAGCACATCCTTGTTTATGGCAAGATCACACCAAGTGCATGAAGACCATGATCTCAGCCGTCCTGGCTTTCAGTATTGTACACTTGGTTCACTTTCATTAATACGAAAGTAGGAATATTTATAAGCTAAGCTAGAAAATTCATGTTAATTGTTAAAATATTGAAATATTGTGTGCATTATACAAAATTAGTATATTGGCACTCAGAGAAGGAGTTTCAGTAAGGAGTAGACTTAGTTTACTTTATATGCATTTATTTTTATATTTGGATAGTGGCTACATGTATTGTTTGGACTTTGGCAACTGGAAATACATGCACAGCCAAATTTGTTGGCTAAGGTGTAAGATTATTGGATTATATTGGATAAGTTCATATCCATACTGATTTTTCTGCAAATGCAGTGTTTGGTGACTGGAAATACATGTACAGGCAAATTTGCCAGCAAAGCCGTGAAAATTATTGGATTATAACAAATTGGTCAAGTTCAACCATGCTCACTTTTCTGCAGATATATAGCCAAATTTCTCAAGTGAGCTTTTGTTTTCAAATGTCACGAGTTGTCCTTATTGCAGGAATCCATGTACCATAATAGTGTACCTGAAGCAGCATTTTTTTTTCTTTTTTCAAATGCATTGCTATGGGAATACAACAAAATATTTGCTGCAAAGGTACTGTGGGTACCAAGGTGATTCAGGTGAACATGTAATGTTTTACTGCATAGTCACATATTGACTTTTCAGGGCATGTCAGATTTGTTTCAAAATATCATTATCATGTGCTGTGAACAAGTTCACCAATACTTACCAACCCCCCTATCCTACACTGCTGTTCCATTCAAATCATACCATCAAGATCAGAATTGTGGGTAGTCTGTAGGGATAGTTCAAGGGGATTTTCACTTGCCATGTTGACAAAATTACTTTTCCAAGGCCAGCAGACATACAGTTGTGTGAGCCCTGAATTTCAAGTGTTTATAGATGTACAGCACTTGGAGATTTTAATATTTCTGTGTTTTGAATTTTGCAGGATGGAGAAACAATACACCATAGTCTGCTTTCCAGATGAAGATGACGCAGTTGGGATTGTACCCCAATCATGGTGCATTGGGAAGACACAGTGTTACTGGCCCCCGTTTACCACAGATGCCAGAGTAAAAAAGGCAGTAAAGACACTGCAAGGACCAGAGGAATCTTGGGCAGTCCTGAAAATAAGATACCTGGGATCCAAAGGTAAAAGGATGACCGATTTATTTCTTTTTTTTCCAGTATCTAAAGCAAACATAAATACATGTACAGAACAAATTGCACTGGGATTTACAGGGCATCATATTCTAAAAACAGTTATGATATGAAAAAGAAAGTATTCGCTGAGAAGAAGTACAAATTTCACATTGCTAAGACAAAGCAGCACTGCTTATTTTCCATGTTTGTGAATTTCAAAAGTTTGACTTCATGTTTGTGTGATTACAGCTAATGTTATGTATTGAATTTGCCAGACATATGATCAAAATATGTATCTTAACTCAAAAGTTGTATTTAACAACCAGTTTCTATATTAAGTGTAAATTAGGAATTGAAAACTGTAAGACATGCATTCTGTGAAAGGGAGTACAGTGGTACGTGCTCTATGTGGCCATCCCTTCTGCCAAGAAAAAGTGGTCACATACAGCAGGTGACCTGTCACCACAGGTAAATTATACAAAGAGATTGACTCCTGTGTCCGAGCCTAGTGACCACAAAAAGCACTGTGGCTGCTTATTGCAGTGGTTGCATACAGCAGGTACCACTGTATTGGGATTAAAAAAAAGGTTTAGAATTTGAGCATTGTACTTAATTACTTATGGTCCAGTACAAAAAGGCACACTTCTAACCAAAAAAGTGAAAAGGTCATGCTTCATGTGACCTCAGTGACACATTTGCCAGATAAAGTTGAAACTGGGTATGATCAGGCAATATAATCTCAATATAAATTTAGCTGTTGATATGTTTTTTTGTTGTTTTTTCCAGAGACATATGAAAGGGCACGTATGTTTTTAGAAAAAGCACAGGAAACATCTGATATGCAAACTGAGGATGAACTGGAGGAGAAAAAGAGAAAGAGAAGGTAAATTCTTGTGAGTTTTGATTGATGTGAAAAATTACCCAATTTTCATCTTAACTGTTTTATTATCATGGTGATAAGTTTTTTTTTTTTTGGGGGGGGGGGGGTCGAATGACATTAACATTGGCAACTTATTATCAGAAAAATATTCTGAATTACTGTCCAAAAAGGGTGCTGCAACACATTCCCGTAAGTGGAGTGGGGAGGGGATTAGAGGAATGGGCACTGTCCGTTTACCCATCCATCTGGCCCATGTCTGGAAAGCTTTAAAGCCCCCATGTCTGAAACTTGTGTAGCTGTTGGACGTTATATACAATATATGTGCATTTTGAAGAGACTTGTTCCTCAAGTAACATTCCTGCATTAGTTGTACAGCCAAGCATGAAACACTGTCTGATCTTTTCCACGCCATATCTCAACCACTACCTCCATAGACCTTGTAAGACTGATATTCCTTGTTTCTCTGCAGACATCAACTGATGTGTTCATCAGACTATTGCTCAGCATACAGCATGACATGTAAGGTTATTCATGACTTTAGCTTTGCTAACTTGTTTGCCTTAACTGACCACTTTAACATCACAATCTTGAGTGAACTTCAAATAGATGCTCATGCTTTTTTCAGACAGAATACAAAATATCTAAATGATGTGGGGAGTGAAGAGGAGAGTGAGGAGGATGCTGGAGTACATCAGGCTCAGAGCAAGAAATCAAAGAAGACACTTCCAAAAGCTCCCAAACCACCAAATCCACCAAATGCTGCCATGGTCTCAAATTCTGTACCATCTCCAATGGCTCCATCACCTGGCAGTTCCATTTCATCAGGAGTAAAAGATGTCCACAGACAGCAATCGACCCTGCAAGAGGAGTCAGTGTCATCACATGGGACTGGGACAGTCAGTTCTCGGGAATATTGTTCTCCCCAACTTTCACCCTCACCTGGTCCATCGTCGGCCCAAGATGTTGATATGTCATCCCCCATCATTTCGACACCATTAGGGCGAGTCAGACAGTATCACACCAAGTCACCTGTGACATCGCCTAGACCTACCAATTCACCTGTGCCATCTCCTGGACCTTTGTCTAGAGCAGATCAGCTTGAAAATGGAAGTAATGGATCACATGTTACAGGTATTCAGATAATCTTCGAATTTTTTTTTTTTTTATTTGCTTTTTGTCTTTTTTAGGGCCAAATCTTAAAAAAAATCTCGCAACCGCTTGGCCAATTCCTTCCAACTCAGATATACTGAAATTTGGTGTAAATATTCCCTGTAGAAGGCCCCACCATAGATTCTCACAAGATAGCATTACTGTGAATCTCACATTTTAAGTGAATTTTTCAATTCGGGTGTACACTTTACAGTTGATGCATACAGTCCTATTGATCATGTTGATGACTGTGTTAGAGACTGGCGATTGCTTTGGTAATTTACAATTCTGACTTCATCTCCAAAACCACTAACCAGATTTACTTCAAACTTGGTGAAGATGTACCCTGGATGGGTCTTAACTAGGTTTGTTCAAATGATCATGCTCCAGTGATTTTGGATTTTTTATAATTTTTTTGTTGAAATTTTGATCACATCTTTAAAAAATCTTCTCCAAAACCTCTTGGCCTATTGATTTTTAGAATTGTATAGGAACATCCGAGGGCATGACACTGGGTGTTACACAGTACATAGGTGACCTTGACCTCATTCTCAAGGTCATAAGGTCACTCATGTGTATTCAACTGTACAGATGATAACTTTATAACAATTTCAGCCTGAACTTTGATGTTTACATGGTGATGATCTGCTTTGAGGGCCAAGATCAGACAGTTCATGAGTGACCTTGACTTCATTCCCAAGGTCACAGGACAACTGACATGAAATTTACTGTTCACTTAATAACTTAAGATCTGTTTTGAGTTACTACATTAATGTTGCATGTGTTAATGTTTCCCTGTGAAGGTCATGCTTACATGAGTGACCTTGGACTCATTTCTGAGATCACAATGCAACATACATGTACATGTACATGAATTTTACTCTTCAGTATTAAAACTTGAGGACTACTTTAACTGAGACCTTGATGTTGCACATGTTTATGTTCTTTCCATAAAGGTCAGACTAACTCAGTACCTGGGTGACCTTGGTCCTTAGCTTACTTGAGTGTTCGTTAACTTTTTGCTAGTCCAACTGGAACTTATCAATATTGAAAGGTTAAAACTATTCTCACACTATTACTTCTTTTCTACTTATACTACAGCTACAGAGAAGCTCTTGATCCGAATTTTAACTGGGCTGGAGCATTCAGTAGCTGATCTGAAGAAACAGGTGGAAAGAAATACTAAGCTGCTACAGAATCTTCAGCCTGGTGGTGCAATCGATGTTGATTACACCCTCCCAGAAGGTGTTGTGATGCCAGCAAACAATAATCAACAGCTCCTTCAACTAGAAGATGCAGTAGAGGGAGACAAGGAACTGCAAAAATATCTGGTAGGTTGAATGTTTATACATAAAATTACATTCGATTCTGTTATCTATACATGTTATGATGATTTTGAAGCTGTTTCCTTCAGGTGGATACCTACAAATTCATTTTCCTTTGAATTTCGTAGTCTATGAAATTTTAATTGTCTGCTGTTATGTAGGATTGTAATGTTGGAAGAGAAGTGTCGGGAGGTATTGCCATTGGTTTAATATGATTTTTAAGATGGAAGGGATTGGTTTTGGGAAACTTTGGATCACAGTGGTCCCTCTTTTGAGAGACCACTCTATTAACCTTCTGGATCCTAAGAGCCCATATATCGGCACTAAATACATTGCATTACAAAATGCTTAGTGTCCAGAGGGTTAAGAGACCAGATTCACCAGGCTGTAGGCTATTCTTATCCATGTTACTCTACCTGCAGTGACAGAGGACCTGCTTTATGTGACTACTTTTATGCACTGGGGATAGTCATGAAAGAGCGGAATAAAGCTATCAAACATCAGTTCCAGATTTGCCGAAGGGATGGTCTGTCTCTCAAAAGACAAAGAAAGGCACTATCGCTAACCAAAATCATACCATCGTGAAGTACTTTTTAATAAGCATAATGAAGGTTGAGAGGTAGCGGCTTGTCATTGCATGTTGTTTTCAACCCCTAAAGACACAAATTTACAGTAAATTGTTGATTTTATAGGTACTTAGAAATTACTATTATTGAAGTAGTTAATCAGTTTATAAATGTTAAAATGTGATTATGATGAATTAAAGTGCTAAAACTCGAGAATGATAACCACTGAACTGATTGCTTTCCAGGTGACTTTATGGACAGGTAATTTACTTTGATATGTATCTCCTACAGGGTACGCTATGCTTGATGCACTATTCCTTCAGTGACACTTTCTGTGACTTGTGCTATTGTCTTTCGGTTTATTTTTTTTTATTTTTTATTTTTTTTGACAAACAGTAAAAGAAATAATATATCTTATAGTTACCATGAGATACATATTTGAAGCTGAAGTACTAAGACCAGCTGAAAAAAAAAGAAAACTCAGCATGTAATATACTTTCTGAAATGGGGACTAAATTATCAAGATTGATATCCTCATGTACATGCCAGAAGCTCCAATGTAGAATATTATCTGCTATACAGATCTTTTCTTGGGAGGGACTGCGTGGCTTTTGGGACCATTCTTTCAAAGCATGAAATATTTCTTTGTTGCTTAACATAAGTAACCGCCATAAATGACAAATTTTCTGTAATGGCGAAGGTCTTCTAGAGTGGCAAGATTTGTGCTGTGAATTATACATATTATGGCTCAAAACATGAACTTAGTAGGAATTATGGACCACGTGCCAAAAAAGCATGTTTTGCAAGTTGCTTTGCAAAGGGAATTAAGCAAGTCCAATAATCAAATATTCTTGGTGTGGTGTTTTTTCCCTCTGTGTGTTTGTGGGTGGGTGTGAAATACACATAGATGTACATGTGTGTCAGTTGTGACATACAATTTTTAAGTGTACATGCTTGTAGAATGTGTCGGCCATTGTCAGCTATAAATGTGCTGTATGCAGTGATACCATAGTCAGGATATGGGCTGCTTGGGGCAATATTGATCATGTTGGCTGCTTTTTGTGTCCCATGTCTTCTCTGCATATTTTCTGGTGTGGTGTTTGGTGGTGGTTCTTGTACACATTTTAATTTCAGTGATGTACATATATATGTGTGCATACACTGTATCATTTGAAACCTTTGAATGTATCCGTAAAATTGTTGGGACTGGGATAAGTGAAATTGCAGTGCACAGTAGATATTATTAACATGGATTTAACATGCATTAAGCAAATAGGTGGCATAAAGGTATCTCTTGTGATAGATGACAAGAAAACCAAGAGCAAGGGTTATCTTAAGTAGTCAGATCCACAGCAATTTACAAACATTGTTTTTGAGGTAACATTCTAAATTTGGGTGTTGATTCGATCCTTCAAGCTCAACTATAATATTTAGAGCTTTTCTATGCTCGTGTACTCATTATATTCAAGTGTTAACATTTGTTCATTAACAAGCTTAACTTAAAAATGTGTGAAAATTATAGGTAGGGGTCAGAACCTTCAAAATTTTTGTGCTAATGAAACAATACATCTGTAGGTCTGAAAATTGCAGAAAGTCTCAAATTTAACATACTAGCAGGATTAATAACATATTTTGGTAAATTTTATGAGACAAGTATGTTGGAATTTAAATTCAGATGTTACGAAAGAAAAGATAGTTAATTCAGGAAATATGTTTGTCATAGACTCCTATTATTAAACAAATATTGCTCCCCATGACAGATTCAATGCCTTTCAGTATGGTCCACTTGCCTATATGGTCAGGGGTCTTTTTCGCATCACCAAACTTACATCAACTCTTCATTACAGATTACTTCCCTGGCTTCTCGAGGGGGGCACAATGTCCAGGATTGCGTGAAGCGTATGCTGGGGGATCTTATTACCACCAAGTTCATGAGGGAATGTAACTGGACTGGCCAAGGTGAAAAGACAGAGTTTAGAAAGCTCAAGATTAGGCGCATACTACAAAGTAAGTAATAAGTTGTTGAGCCCTTATGGACAAATTGTCAATGTGGCAAGCATTGAATGTTTAAATTTGCCATAGGATTACATTTTTAATTTAGGAACCCAGTCAACTAGTTTTTAGATTTTTCTGGGACAGCCTAGTTTTTAGTAATGCACTTAAACAAATGTGTGCACATTCAACCATTTCAACTAGACTATTTAGCTTGTTGATGCTTGGTGTGTTGTATAAGTGTGTTGATCATGTGTTTGACATTAATTTAAACTGATAATAAAAGTAATATTACAGATTAAGATCTAGTTTGATGGATATTACAGGATATACTTGCATTTGAAATGTGCTTTGTTGGGTAAGCAAAATATATTTGTGGCTTTTTACACTAAAATGACACCACCCTTGTGGTAAAGCTTATTCAGAGTGTACATTTTATTTATTTATGCATTTTTTCTTTCTTTTTTTGAAGAAGCAATCAGAAGAAACATTTTCACGAAAGATGCAACGGATGCAGAGATACAGAAGGAGGTGTGCAGATACCTGAAAGGGGCAAAAGACAGGGAAGGTGGGCGAAAAAACCGACGCAAATCCTGCAGCTCTGCTCTTGCGGCTGGTTCCAACAGCACAACTGGTGTTTCAGCTGGCATACCCACTGCTGATGGCTCTGAGTCAGACTGATGCAAAGTGCATTCACAGAAATTCATGACCAGCGATGTCATATATTTGTCAATAAACACATGTTCATATAATTTATGCATTTGGTTGTTTATTAATTGTTATAAATGTGCAGGGTACTGTGGTAAGCAAAATGCAGGTTAAAGGACAAGATTTTGCAGCATGCTATTGGGTATGTCATCAGTCTTAGAGTTAAAATGCACTATTTTGAAATAAAACTGATTTTGTTTATTATTTGTGCAGAGCTGTGTATGTATATTCCTCGGCAGTGATGATTTTTCACCTGTTATATGAATGGGAAGCATTTTGGTTGCTGAATTTAGAAATAGTTGCTGCTGAATGTTTTACTATTAGAATATACAGCTAATTCTAGATTTACAACATTTATTTATAGCCTTATGATTAGCTGTATGGGCAAGCAAGCAATAATAAATTGGATATATATATATATATATATATATATATATATATATATATATATATATATATATACATACATCCCCCCCCCCCCCAATTAAACAGAAAAGATGAATCCTGCAGGCCATGCATGGATGATGGGGGTTTGCCACCAGAGCGCTGCCAGAGGCCCACCGATTGCCAATTGGTGACTTGCCATGAGCTTAAATATATATAATTGGTTACATTTTTCCAAGAATATATATATATATATATATATATATATAAAATACTGGGGGCCATGCATGGATGATGGGGGCTGCCGCCAGAGTGCCACCAGAGGTCCACTGATGGCCACTTGGTGGCTTGCCATCGGCGGACCGCCAGGAAACCGATGGGCAAAACTCTGGCGCGCCGCTGGGGCCTGCCACCGGGGGACCGCCGGATGTGCCACTGGAGGACCGCCAGAGGACCACCATTGGCTTGCAGGCTGGGGTGTGGGGGGTATAGATTTGCCCTTGTCTGTCTGACATTAAACTTGCCAGATCTGTATTGTATGTATCTCAAGAAGCATTTGAGGTACAACCTTGAAACTTTGTGGGAACATTTACCATAACATGAAGGTGTGCACCTGGTGTTGAGTTTGTCTCTCTGATTAATAAGCCATTGTTAATCATTAATTAACTGGGGGATATGTTGATCTGACATTAGACCTGTCAGATTTGTGTTGCATGTGTCTCAAAAAGTATTTGAGGTACACCTATGAAACTTGGTGGGAACATTAATTGGTACATGAAGCTGTGCACCTGGCCTTGGGCTGGGGTTTTGTTTGTCTTTTGCATTAATCATTCTCTGTTAATTAATCATGAATAAGTGAAAATGTTGATGCCATGTTAGATTTTTCAGATTTTTTCACACATATATCTCAAAAAAGAATTTTAGGTACAACCACGAAACTTTGTGAGAACATGTATCAATATATGCAGGTGCATGACCACCTGGGGTTTTGAAAATGTTGATGTGATGTTAGACATGTAAGATTTGTGTTGCATGTATCTCAAAAAGTATTTGAAATCCATTTATGTTTGTGAACACAGTTGTTAAGCCAGGGTATTTTTTCCAGACGTTTGCAGCCAAGATTATGTTTTCCACAATATTACAGGCCCAGATTACCCCCCCCCCCCTCGTAGGAGATCAGCAACACTGAACTATTCACAGCAACTGATTATAGTCTGTTCCACCAATACTAAGGCAACCCTTGGTTGTGAAGACAAAACAAAATTAGCATGACTATGCAACAGTCAAAGTATTGTTAATGCATCCTGTATTTCATGTATAGGAGTAAAGTACACTGTGTTATATTAATCATATTTATATCTCTGCTTCTGGCAGGTTTTATACTATAGATACAAGTCGGCAAAGAGCCTGTGCTGCTTATGTTTTTTGTAACCATGTTTTCAACTCAAAATAAAGACCTTCCGAAGTGATCCTATCTTAGCCTAATGCTTTTTTTTTGTGGGGGGGGGTGTTTTTTTTTTTTTTTTTTGCTTTTGTCTTTGTGGTGAGCTACCTTTAATATTTCATGTGATGGTGCTTTTTTTGCTAATTACGCAGTACAACTAAATACAAGTAGTCAGTAACAGTGTTAATCATTGTAAACATTATTGTTTATATTTTGTTAACCTTTTTTACAGGTTCCAATCACAATGTCATCTGATGATAGTGATGATGTTCCCCTTGCAAATCTGTCATATCAAACCAAGAAACATAGGAGTCATATTACCAGTGTAACCAAACTGTCAAGTTGTGAATCCAAACTTAGGGCCAAGGAGGAAAAAAAGCACATTGAGAAAGTAGATAGACTGTTACACATTAATGGATGCAAAAGAGTGAAGGTTAACAGTGATGGAGATTGTTTCTTCAGTGCGGTGCTACTTCAGCTAAAATTTCTGCAAATTTACGGGTTACAGACTTACGTAAACTTTTAGGAAAACACATTGTTGAATATCATGAAGAATATCAGCCCTTCTTCCCACGTGAAAACATTAAAAAAAATTGTAAAAGACATTGGAAAAAGTGGCATGTGGAATAATAGTGCAGGAGATGCAATACCATTGGCAACAGCTACCATTCTCCAGCAGACTGTGACCATCTTTTCCAGTGACAAGAATGAAAAATACAATGTCATGGAAATAGTACCATCTATAAAAATGCAACGAGTTCTCGGTGCATCAGAATCAAAAGTTCTAATGGCATACCTGAAAATTCAAGGAAGAGAACATTATGATGCTGTGCTTCGTTCTAGAGGTAAGTGACTAAAACTAACAAAAAAACAAGAGGGCTGTGTGAACAGCCCGTGCCTCAGCTGATCTTGACATTCATCACACTTGCAGCACTATGAACTTGGGAAAGGATCAAGGACACCATGTTCTGAGTAAGTCTGAACTTTATAGAAGAACACCTACATGTGCAACATCAAAGTTCAAGTAATTCTCAAGTTATAATGAAGAGTAAAATTCATGTATGTTGCACTGTGACCCCACAAACGAGGTCAAGGTCATTCATGTACTGTCTCAGCATGACCTTCATACAGAATAATTAACATGTGTAGCTAACTCAAAACAGATCTCAAGCTATCAAGTAAACAGTAAATTTCGTGTCAGTTGTCCTGTGAATTAGCATTAGAATGCCCATTGACTTACATAGTAATCAATAGGAAAGCTGCATTGAACGATAAGTACCCGAATTGAAAATCCTTAAAAATCAGGAATCCAAAGCAGTGCCACCTAGTAAACAACTGTTTGACCCTTCCACAACAACATATCCATCACATTTCAGCTTAATCTGAGGGACCGTTCTGACAAGTGAAAAATAGCAAAACCATGTACAAAAAATTCCTAAAAAAATTGCAGCGCCACCTGGTGAACAAATTGGGAACTAGGTGTCCCCGGGAGTGTCTATGTACGATATCAAAGCAATTGGGTACGCAGTTTCTAAGAAGAAGATTTTTTAAGATTTGTCAAAAAAAAAGAACAAAAAAATTCATTAAAAATCCAAAAATCACTGGAGCATGAACATTTGAACAAAATTGGTGAAAACCCACCCGAGGTTCATTCCCACAAAGTTTGAAGTTAATCTGGATGACGGTTTTGGAGAAAAAGTAGAAAATGCGAATTAGCATTAGAATGCCCATTGACTTCCATAGTAATCAATAGCTGGGGAAGCTGCATTGACCGACAAGTACCCAAATTAAAAAAATTGTTAAAAATCAGGAATCCGCAGCATTCCCACATAGTGAACAACTTTGTTTGACCCTTCTACAAGGAACATATCCACCATGTTTCAGCTTAATCTGAGTGACGGTTCTGGAGAAGAAGTCGAAAATAGCTATAACACACAAAAATTCATAAAAAATTAGGAAAAAAATTGCAGCGCCACCTGGTGAACAAATTAAGAACTAGGAGTCCCAGGAAGTGTTCCTGTGTGATATCAAAGCAATTGGGTGAGCGGTTTCGGAGAAGAAGATTTTTTAAGATTTACCCAAAAAAGAACAAAAAAATCAT
Source organism: Hermodice carunculata (assembly GCA_964020975.1). Classification (NCBI taxonomy): domain Eukaryota; kingdom Metazoa; phylum Annelida; class Polychaeta; order Eunicida; family Amphinomidae; genus Hermodice; species Hermodice carunculata. The sequence goes on along the minus strand of OZ026628.1, from coordinate 69,071,524 downwards.
TAAAAATCCAAAAATCACTGGACCGTAACTATTTGAACAAACTTGGTAAAGACCCACCCAAGGCACATTTCCACCAAGTTTGAAGTGAATCTGGCTGATGGTTTTTGAGAAGAAGTCGAAAATGTGAATTGTGGACGACAGATGGACGACAGACGACGGACCACGGACGGACGACGGACCCTCAAAAAACCTCAGCTGACTGACAAGTCAGCTGAGGTAAAAAAAAGAAATGAAAAACACACACACACAAACAAAATAACCAAACTTTGCTTTCTACTGGCTGGCATATATTATGTCCATGCAGAAATTAAATGGATGTGGTGTACAAAGCAACTTATCATGTTTACACAGTACCATCAATTTTGCACAGAGTGGTTCCCTATATAATGAAACTTACACAACTCAAAATGTCACTTCAGCATGTGGTTGGCATGTCAATATTTTTCTTGCCAAAGCTAGGTGATGGCGAGAGATGGCACTCATTTTCTGGGCGTATCTATGTCCATCGGTCCATCTGAGAACAAACCTTTTGGGTGATGTTATTTTGCTGTCGCTGGCTTCAGGGCATGGCTCTGGTTATTTGCCAGTTAACCATGAATTTGTTACACAGCACGATGAACAAAAACAGCAATGTGAAACAGTTTCATCTGTTGAGAATTATAAGTTGATGATGCATCTTCAAATGTTATGCTTAACAAGATTTCCACCTGATTTACCTGTTTGAATTTGTTTGATATTCTAAACAAATCTAAATGTTGATGAATGAAAATTTGAGGAAATCACTTGTATGCATTTATATTTTTCATGATGGTACTTTATAAAAGTGTCTTGTGAACTTGAACTTACCATGTATTTACAGGAAAACCTGCCCATTCGAACACATGACTTAAAAAAGTGAATGCCTTTTCCGTTACCATTTTTGGCCATAAATGTTTAATAGTGAGATTTCAAATTGACTGATTTTATTTTTCCTTAATGAACATCTGCAGTTTGCGAACAGTGAATGCTTTTTGGGGTCCCAAACCACAAATTTTACAAACAGAAAGTAATGAACATCCCACTAACAAAATAGGAGAAGTCATTATTTTTGCACATGGTAGATGTTCAGATGGATTTTTTTCTTTAAAAAGTGCTCAATTCCCATTCTGAGTGACATCTCATGTGGCTGGAGCTAGTAAGATTATGAGGTTGACCATACATGTCAAGAGCTCCCACCATGAGAGGTCTTTCAAAGACAGAACAAATGTATTTTCAGCATCCCAGGTATTTCATATTACATTCATGGATAAGTTAAACCTGAGATTAGTGAACATTGCCTCAAATTATTGAACACTTTTCCCTAGACCCAAAAATGTTTCAGTGTCAGGTTTTATTTTATACAGTGAAATCTCCCAATATGCTGTGTATGCAGTCAGTTTGTTGACGTAACTTAAAATGTTTATGCAAGTTGAATTTTCACCAATACCTCCACACAGTATTTTTGCACTTGAACATGTTTGGCAGGAATCATCATTTGATTCACTGATTTAAATGATATTTTGCTTGAAATTGTCTCTTAAGCAGACCAAGGTCCATGTTATTTGTATAATGAGCTTGGTCTCCCCTTTCTCCACATAGTCACTGTCTTACTATTGGGAAAATGGCTCAGTTTCTGATTGGCCCATTATGGTTACCATGGTAACAGTCTGGAGCTCACAGACTGCCACAGGCCAAGGTGATAATGATCAACTTCTTGATTGGTGTTCCAGTTCAGGGGAAGGATCACAGTGTAGCTTTACAGTAGTACCTGTCATGAAGGACCACCCTAACGAGAGACCACCTGCCTTTTAAAACTTTTTAATAATACTTTTCTTGTTATTTATACCTGTAATGAGGGACCACCTATCTTATAAGACCACGGGGGTCTTTAGTGACAGATACTTCTGTAGTACCCTTACAAGAAATAGCATCCTTTCCTCCTAGGGTACACGAAGCGCAGTACAGATAACATGGAGCTTGGTCTGCTTAGGAGGCAATGCTTGAAAAGGAAGTAGGTACATATTATCTTCAGATATTTTGAATGATTAGGGGTGGGAGACTGAAAATTACATGCTTTTGAGTAAAACTAGGAATTTGGGAAACAAAAAATTACAAATATATCTATATATATATATATATATATATATATATATATATATATATATATATATATATATACACACACACATATATATTATATATACACTGTGCTTGGGCTCCAATTGACCCCCTATCTGAGGTGTTTATACAGCATACTATGTGTGACTGTGTACCACTGTGAACTTCATGAGATTTCCCATATCCATACCCCACTGTGAAAACTTACATAGTTTAATATTTTCTTTCATAAAAGCTACTAAAAATATTGTGCAGTGGGGTGCACAAAAACAGCCAAAGCAGATCAGGTCAGTTGAACTTGGCCTGAATGACCTTGTCATTTGAATACAAATACAGCTAAAATCAAAGGATCCTAACCCAGAACAAAAGCAGTCACACAAGTGCACAGTGTAACCCCCCTGTTGATCATAATGTAATTAAAAAGGGCCAATTTGTGACAACTTTGCCCCCCCCCCCCCCCCCCCCCCCACACACACTTTACCACAACCAATTTTAAAAACAATTGTAGCCATGGGTAACTGTTGTGAACAAAAGCAGCACTTGAGAAGGTGACTGGCCATGATGAAAGCCACTATTTCAATCACTTCATTAATATTAATGATGGCTCTTCCCTTTTAGTCCAGCGCACAGTATCATAAGTAGTTTTAATGAAGAAAATATGTTTATGGAATTACATACTATACCACACAAATTTTGACTGAGGTATGCATGGCTATGAGAAACCTTATGAGCTTCATAGTGCAACAATATCATGTGTAGCATGCTGTTTAAAAACTTGAGATGGGGTGTCACTTGGAGTCCACATACACTGTAAGCTTTACCAATTAACCCCATTTGCACTTGTAATGATGTCATTAACATGTTATACAGTTAATATGACACATGATGACAATCTTAGCTATTGTAATTAAACAGGCAAACTGTGTCACATAGATGTGAATTCATATTTCAAATTATTTTATAATTTCTGCATGTTATTACATAGGCTATAGCCCTGTTAGGGCATGTCCACTGTACAGGTGAGCAGTAAATTGTAAACTTATACAATGCTTGCTGTATGTCTAGGAATGAAAAAGTCTCTGATGGTACAAAACACTGGGCGGAATGGAAAGGAAAACAGAAAAAACAAGATTAAAAAGAAGATCATGTCTGAGAAGCAGCTAATCATTCCATCCACAGGCACAGTAACAAATGATGCAATGACACAAGTAGTTTCTGTTGAGAGTGAAGGTCAATGTAATGAGAGAGTTGCACAAGCAAACTGTAAACAGAGTACTTTTCCATCTATGGATGCAGTCTCACAGGATATCTGTATAATTAGTACTGCTCCAGCTGTGGATGCAGTCTCACAGGATATTTGTACAGGTAGAACTGCCCCACCCATGGATGCAGTCTCACAGGACATCTGTATAGGTCATACTGCTCCACCAATGGATGCAGTGTCAGGATATCTGTGTAGGTAGTACCGCTCCATCTATGGATGCAGTCTCACAGGGTATCTGTATAGGTAGTACTGCTCTAGCTATGGATGCAGTCTCACAGGATATTTGTATAGGTAGAACTGCCCCACCCATGTATGCAGTCTCACAGGATATCTGTGTAGGTAGTATCGCTCCATCTATGGATGCAGTCTCACAGGGTATCTGTATAGGTAGTACCGCTCCCTCTATGGATGCAGTCTCACAGGATATCTGTAAAGGTAGTACTGCTCCAGCTATGGATGCAGTCTCACAGGATATTTGTATAGGTAGAACTGCCCCACCCATGTATGCAGTCTCACAGGATATCTGTGTAGGTAGTACCACTCCATCTATGGATGCAGTCTCACAGGGTATCTGTATAGGTAGTACCGCTCCATCTATGGATGCAGTCTCACAGGATATCTGTATAGGTAGTACTGCTCCAGCTATGGAAGCAGTCTCACAGGATATCTGTATAGGTTGAACTGCCCCACCCATGTATGCAGTCTCACAGGACATCTGTGTAGGTAGTATCGCTCCATCTATGGATGCAGTCTCACAGGATATCTGTATGAGTAGTACCGCTCCATCTATGGATGCAGTCTCACAGGATATCTGTATAAGTAGTGCTGCTCCAGCTATGGGTGCAGTCTCACAGGATATAGGTATAGGGAGTACTGCTCAATCTATGGACGCAGTATCAGTGTCAATCTGCATGGTGAGTACTGCTCCACCAAAAGATGCAGTTTCACAGGCAATCTATATAGGTAGTGATGCGTCACCTATGGATGCAGTTTCACAACATAAAAGTAAAGAGAGTACAGCTTATCTATGGATGCTGTCTCACAGGCAATCTGTACAGGGAGTATTGCTCCACTTATAGATGTAGTATCACTAGCAATCTATGTAGGGAGTAATGCTTCACTTGTGGATGCAGTATCACAGGAAATATGTATAGGGAGTACTGCTCCATCTATGGGTGCAGTATCACAGGCAATCTGCGTAGGGAGTATTGCTCCACCCATGGATGTAGTCTCACAGGATATCTGTATAGGGAGTACTGCTCCAACTATGGAAACACTTGCACTCTCTCAATATGAGGACTTCACAACGTCATCTTTACTAGATGACAGTCTCACAGTAATGTCATGCACCAGTGGAAGGAATGATGCTGAAACTACATATTGCGTCCAATCCATAGGCTCCTGCATTAGATGTAAGTGCATAAAATTTTCATATTATGATAATTATACCTCCACAAACAAAGTGGGGGGGGGGGTTATATTGTAATGAGCTTGTCTGTCTGTCTGTGGATGCAACTCTTCCTATACTATTGTATCAATCTCTTTTAAACTTAAACACACACTAGGTACAATGGATAGATGTGCGTGAAGACAGGAATTACAGATACATTAGATATCTCTGAGTTCGAAGGGATTATTGCCCAAGATCCAGCCCGTCTATTCGAATGCAAAATTGCGTGCGCAACTTCTTATACTAATGGACCTCCTTCTTTCAAACTTGGCACAGTCACTAGGCATGATGTGTACATGTGCATGAAGACAGGCATTACAGGTACATTATAAAGTGCAAAGTGGAATATGAATATCAGAGGTAAAGGTTCTTGCTGGTGTGTGTGTGTGTGGGGGGGGGGGGGGGGTATTTCATCGATCACTTGCAATCAGGGAGCTCTAGTTTTATCAGCCAAACACTTCTGACATGAGATTTGCATGCTTAATGGGAGAAAAGCTATTTCAGAGAAATATCTGTTCAGGATGCAGTTTGATAGATTGACTAAAATCATACTGCTTATACATCACATTCGTCTGGAAGATCCTTCACACATTTTCCTTTGTGTGTATGGAGATATGCACTTGGAGGTTTGTATGTCCGAGCCATTGTCTTAATGTGTCAGTTTAATACAGTTATTATGACAACTTGGTGGGGCTATTGGTGTCTAAAGGATAATTTTTACTTTCTTTTTATTTTAGCATCCTGTGACATCGTAGAGAATCCTATGTGGGGATTATGTAATAACTCAAAAGACAGTGATGAAATAGGCAGCAAAGAAACTGAAAATCTGACTTGTAACCAAACAGAAGTTACCGGTACTGTCACAGATGAGGACTTGGAAATACCAAATGAGGACGTGGAAATACCTGGAAGGTCTGCTGAAACCATAAATAAATCACCCAAAAGAAAAAAGGTTAAAATACCTGAAGAATGGAAAACAAATAAACAAAAAAGGAATAGGAATTTGGGCCTGAGCTACATAAATGCTAAAGGGAAGCATGTAGCACTTCAACAGTTAAAACCTCGAAATTGTAACTGTTTAAATGACATATACAAATGTAATGAAATAACTGATGATGCCAGACAAGAAATTCTTTCTGCATATTGGTCTACTGGTTCATACAAAAGGCAAAGAGATTACATATTAAGTTGTGTTGAAGAGTCCTCATGCAAGACAAGATTGCGCACTACAAATATTAGTTGTAACATTGTTAGAAAATATTATCTGAAAACAGAACCAGGTGGTGAAAAAGTACGTGTTTGCAAATCTTTTTTTCTGGCAACACTTTGTATTGGAAAAAAAACTGTTGAATTTGCTTTCAAAAAAAAAGATGGTTGGGGGCACAGTAGATAAAGATCAAAGGGGTAAGCATAAAAACAGATGCAGATACTCAGATGAGCAAGTTAATGAGGTAAGAAAGCACATAGAAAAATTCCCGACGATGGAATCACATTACACCAGAACAAGGTCACAGAGAAAATATCTGGCAGCTGATCTGACGATTAACAAGATGTATGAAAACTATGAACAGGTAACAAATAATCCAGTAAAATCTTCAAAATACAGGAGCATTTTCTGCAATGATTACAATCTGTCATTTCACAGACCAAAGAAGGACCAGTGTCACACGTGTGAAGCCTTTAAAAACAAAATCTCTCCTACTGAGGTAGACTTCCATTCCTATGACACACATTCAGCAAAAAAAGATAGGGCAAAAGAAGAAAAATCAAAAGACAAAATTGCTGCACAGAGTGATACATCTTTTCGCAGCATTACATTTGACTTTCAGAGTGTGTTGTATACACCGTGTTCGCTGGTGAGCACAATGTACTACACAAGAAAACTGAGTGTTTATAATTTCACAATTATGGAACAAATAACTAAGCGTGGAATATGTTACTTGTGGGAAGAGTTTAATGGAAAGCGTGGAGCCTGTGAAGTTGGAACCTGTTTAATGAAATATCTTCTGTCATTACCTCCATGTGTAAAACATATAACAATGTTTAGTGACTGCTGCTCTGGGCAGAACAGGAACCAGTATATTGTGAAAGCATTGATAACAGCATTACATACATCCAGTTCCTTGGAAGTTCTTGAGCAAAAGTTTTTGGTGCCAGGACATACTCAAATGGAAGTGGACAGTATTCATTCTTGTATCGAAAGGTCCAAAAAGTATGCTCATATTTTCATATCTAGCGATTGGTACAAGATCATTAGATGTGCACGAAAAAACCCCTATGATATTATCCCATTACAATACAAAGATTTCATAAATTTTAAGAAGGACAACCATTTATTGAACTTCAAAACAGATTTACATGGCAGAACAATTAAGTGGCTCAGCATTGTTGCCATTAGGCTGGAAAGGGCAGACAAAGACCACATATTCATAAAATATGATTTTGATGCTGAGTACACTGCAGTGAAAATAATTAAATCAACCAGAAGGCGAAAGTCAGCAGAGCTTGACTTAACTTCATCTGAGCAATTGTATGCATCACAGGTGCCCATTAGTGAGGCAAAAAAAAGGGACCTGCTATCATTGTGTGAGAATGGGACAGTACCTATTGTTCACCGTGAATTTTATAATAAATTCCTAGTGATGGCTCTATATTGGACCGATTACCAGAGCCAGATTTGGGGGAGACGGATGTTGACTCCTCCGAGGAGTGAAGTTCCAGTAACTTGAGTAAGGGTATATTACATGTTACAGGCTTTGACTTGTATTCATTGTTGTCTAATTACAGTGTAACTTCACGTTGGGCCAGCCAAAATTTACAACATTTTTACATTAGTACACCGAGTACTAATTAATAATACCCCCTCCCCCTTGGAATTAATAATCCTTGTAGCACATAAATTAAAAAATTTACATTTTTATTCATAGGTTTTTTTTTTTTTTTTTTTTGCATGAATAGCCACAGACCACTAGCAGGGCATGAAAATTCCCATGACTTTTTTTTGTGACACTCAATTTTGAAATACTGTATTTGTGTCTTTTTGTCCAAAACCAATTCCTAGTAGTCATTACCCTATTCTGCAATCCGAACTCTTTACTCTCCATAAGCTAACCGGTCCCTGTCTAACCTATATACATGTAAAGAACTATTGCCCATATTGCACACATTCCTCTGTAAAATTTTGACATAGGCTGTATTAGCCCAAATAAATTAAAGGGTCTTCAGCGGGTAACTACTCAACATGTTTTGGAGCCTTTTACCCGTACATGTCTCTCTGAGTAGCGGCTTCTTGTCTAAGCTAAATATACCGCAAAGACAACCCACATAATAATGAATAAATATGAACCTGTAATTAGACAACAATGAAATATGTGTTACAGACATAAATATGAAGACTGTGACCCAGGATCAGAATCAGCTTGTGTGCACATTACATACAAATCACATACATGTGTTCTACATGTATCAAATTTACATGTACATTGTACATTTTATTGATTTTTAAAATCAGGTCTTTTTTCCTTGATTCAGGTAATAAAGAATAAATTTGGAAGCATTGTTGTCTATTATTTATTTTATTTGGATTTGCAGCCCAGCATAAACATTTGCTTGTCTTGTCTATTTTTTTCGGGTCCGCCTCATGGGAGGATCCTTTATGTTTTCGGGTTGTCCGTCCGGCCGTCTGGACTACCCTTGTGGACACTCTAACTTGAAAATAGATTGAGCTTCAACTGGCCAACTTATATGCATGAAGCATCTTATGAAGACCTTGGATGAATTCGACATTCAGCAACCTTGACCCATTTTCAAGGGCACCAGGGCTCGACATGTAGACGCCTTGTGGACGTTGTTACAACAAATGAAGCTACAACCATCAACATTATACACATGAAGCATCATATGAAGACCTTGGATTAGTTTGACATTCAGTGACCTTAATGTGTTTTCAAGGTCACCAGGGTCCGGCTTGGGCACCTTGTGGATTCTCTAAGGTAAAAACAAATGAATCTACAACCGTCAAACATACATGTGCAGCATCTTATGAAGATCTTGGATGAGTTAGACATTCAATGACCTTGACTAACTTTCTAGGTCACCATGGGGTCATAAGGCTTAAAAGGGGGACCCTTCAGTCAACGCTTTACGTTGAAGGCAGTCTAGTGCAGTGATGTGATGTGTACTTATCCATACTACATGAAAAGGTAATCTGTCTACCCATGGTGGTCAACCCTCTCTGCACTGGGCAGCTCCTTACCGTGGGAACTTTTTTCCTGTCCCAAGGGTGCCCACTGTACAGAGGTTTTACTGTACCTGTTATGAAAAACCTCCTGTCTCACAAGACCCCATTGTGGGCATGATTCATAAGGGGGGGGGGGTCTTTGGGGACAGATTTTACTGTATTCCGATGTGACTGCATGGAACCACTGACATAATTATAAACACTATGTCCATGATGGAACAAAATATATTAAGATGAGATTACCCTTATTTGGCACCATATTGAATCATAAAAATTATGACCACTATACAAAATAAAGGATACATATCCATTTATCACCTTATTTGTCAAAAGATCTTGTATTGGATTGTTTAGTTTAACAAGGTGCAAAACTGATTTAGAGCCTTATTCAAATATAATATTGGTAAAGTATAAAGGATTCTTTAATTTAACAAGGTGCTAAATCAGTTTAGAACTTTAATCAGATATTATATCGATAACATACTGTGTAGATCTACTATTGAAAAAGGTGCTAAATGGATTTGGCAAATTTTTATTACTCATTCTGTGGGATAAACTCCCAATATGAACAAGGTGCTATCTGACTTTGGAACTTTGTTACATATTCGATTCCAATATGCACTGAATAATCTGTTTAAATGAACATAGTGCTGAATCCAGATAGCACCTTATTCCATGATAGATGTGAAAAATAAACTAGCAAATAATACATACAACAAGGTGACAAAATCATATGGCACCTTATTAATTTGGGTCTAATGTTATCAATTTGGAGATATAAGGGTCTTTTTCCAGTTTTATGTATAATAACAAACAAACTAATAAACAAGATTTTATCAACATTCAAAACAATGAATGACAGGGCTGTTGTAAAAATTTGAAAAGATTTGATTCAGATTTGAACAAATAGGACAAAAATATGTACATGAAAAGAAAAAGTCATTTTTCATAAAAAGCACATCCTTGGAGTTGGCACCTTATTAATCTGAAGGGACGAGTTGTGGGATATTTCAGGGTCTGTGAATCTAATACTGTAAAAGGTGTTTTGAAGGACCATCCCAAGGGATGACCAGAGTATTGTCTCTGAAGACCGGTGGTCTCTCATAGGAGGTAAAGATATTGGATGCAGTACTGAGCAACTAATCTTGGAAAGGTGGTCTTTCAAAGCAGGTGGTCTCTCAAGACAAAGACCAGTGTATTGAGCACAGACATAGCACAAATACTTTTATTATAAGTAGTTATAAGCAGTGGTATTATAATTGTTTGAAAATAAAATTATTTTATCTGTTCAATTTAGTAATGGATTGTTTAATTGATTGATGCAGACCCACCCATCCCCGGGATGAAGTCAGGCGCTTGTTAATAGGTCCCTTGATGATACAAATTAGGACAAACTGTCAGTTCTTTGTTATTTATATAAGCAGGAAATACTGTGAAACCACAACAAGCAGGGACGTGACTTCTCCTTGCTGAGGAATCCTTTGTGTGTGTGTGTGTGTGTGTGTGTGTGTGTGTGTGTGTGTGTGTGTTTGACATGTTGTGAGTTTGGTCTAAAATGTGGATTATATGATGTAATTTTGTGTGTGAATAGTGAATGAGGCTTTTCTACGGAGTCTGTTCATTGCCAGTCACATGCTGCAAAAGTAAATGCCTGTCTTTTATATTTACATCAGTTACTTGTTAATGTTTGAGTATGATGTACCAAAAAAAAAAAAAAAAAAGCATTACAACACCCCAAAGTTTCAGTAGGTTTGGATGAACATGGTTTTGTTTTCAAATTGGGAAAAGTCCACGCGGACCAATGGCCAAACAGAACAGAAGCTCAGTCAATGTAGGCCTAGTGTGCGTTGCAGTTGAATATTACAAAGGGCTGGTAAATCGATTTTATTGTCTGTGTTACGATCAGCTTTATTTAACCTCTCTTGTAATGGATCTTTCATTTTCTTTACTTACTTTATGTAGTGGACAGTTTCCTCGTGTTCATAGGCATGTAGAAAGTTTAAAGAGAGCACTTACAAGTTTATATAGGCCCTATATTAACCCTTCCCCCTTTAAACCAGTCAAGTCCGGCTGGTGGTTAAATGTTGTCTTCTTCCGTATGTGGTGTTTTCACGTAACCTAATTCCAAAAGAAAAAACAAGTTGATAATTGTAAGTGAGACCTATCAAGATAACATATCCTAGATCAACAGTTTCCTTGGCATAGGTTGGGGGCTCGGTGCCCAACTCATGCCAAGGAAAGCTGTTGACTCAGTCTTTACTCAAGGGGGAAAGGGTAAATGCTGCTTCTGAGTTGTAAAAGTGGCAGTGGACAGCAAGATCAAAAAGAGCAGCTGAAATGTTTTTAGACTTTTGTTGGAGGGGATATAACGTAAAAAAACTATCCTTACCACATTTTGAATTGCACTTTTTCAGTCATGTTCATGGATTTATGGGAATTTTCAGTGCAGCTTTTTCTTAGTTCATGTGTAAAAGTCAACATGACAGGTATTTGTCAGAATAAAATAATGAAAACCTCAGTGTGATATGTATTTTTGTTACAGTGTCTTTTATTGGTTCATAGCGTTCACGCAGGTGCAATCCATCCAATGGGACACCAGACGAGAATGTGCCCTTGGTTCAGGAGAGCACTGTCGAAATGGCAGAACATTTGCAATCTCCCTAATCCAGTCAAGTGGGTAAGCTTTAGGCTATACCATATATATATTTTTTTGCATCACTTTGTCCTACGTTCTCAAGGTCATGGAAGGAATGCATTTCAGGAAGTGTGTGTGTGTGTGTGTGTGTGTGTGTGTTGGTCGTGCCCAGAGGCTCCAACCTAGGAGAGTACCAGACAGGGAGAATCTCCCTCCCAGGGAGTTGCCCAGAGAGAGACCACGAGGTCGCAACGCGACAGAGCGGGGGAAGGGTACGGGAGGGAGGCTGGCTGGGAAAATTTTTCAAATTTCAAGTAAAATTTGTGCATTCTGATGAATTCTGGGGAGTTCAATCTTAAAAAATAACAATAACTGCCAAGCTTGTGCATAGCATAGTGCCATATATATATATATATATATATATATATATATATATATATATATATATATATATATATATATATATATATATATATATATATATATATATATATATGTATATATATATATATATACATATGTATATATATATATATTAACTGAAACCCCTCAGTGGGCGGGAGGTTTTTTGTAGCAAGTGAGAGGTCGGGAGAATTTTCAATTTCCCCTGAAAAGCGGGAGATATCCCGCCGCCGGCGGGCGAGTTGGAGCCTCTGCGTGCCAGTTCATGTTGACAGAACGTTACTCCGTTAGGCCCACGACGGCAGGATCCTCCTTATCTTGTTCAATGACGTACAGTCTACAGAGCCACCAGGTGTCTGTCGACGGAACAACTGTTTCTAGCTGGAACCAAGGCTTCACTCGCTGCTATAGCAGTCTACAAACTCTGAATCTGCTTGGCATCCTTTTAATTGTATTAAATTTTTACCTCCGGTTTTGGACAAAACAGACCTTAGTGCAGGGCATGAAAGTAAGTATGGACCCATAGCTTTCACATACTTGCCAACATTTTAGAACTGAAAAGAGGTAGGGTCGCTGGAGGGGGCTTGAGGGCCACTTGGGGGGGGGGGGCAGCCCCCTCCAAGATAATTTTTTTTTTTTTTTTTGGAAAATCAAGACTTTAAATGGTGCAATATGGTGGCACTTTGTAGCAAAATTTTCAAAGGATGTGCCACACCTTTCTATGAATTTATTCATAAAAAAATAGTAAAAGTACTGGCATATCATGTATCATTGCAGAAATTTTCATTTACAGGTGGATTTTTATGACAGATGTCACTGTTGAGGCAGTGACATATCCACGTTCTGTATTTGTATTCGGAGTCAATTTGTTTATCAATTCTCTTCACAGGTTTACTTGATTTGTCAAAAGATCATACCACCGCGTATCACAGATCAATGCTTTAGCATCATATCTACACAATATTAGGCATAAAAGTTACGTTTTCATTGTTCAAAATTGATATTAAGAAGATTTATCCGCTAAAACTAATATTAATGATAATATAATAACAAGGTCTGGTAAGTCGTGTATCAGAACTATATAGGCCTATCTTAGAATAATGTTTGTATCCATGTTCCACTTTCATGTCAATGATGCGGTCAGTCTGAGTCAACACATTGGGAAATTCTTGCAAAGTTTACTAGGCCACGTGACCGTCACTGACGGGCAAACCGTGAAATAAACTTTTTTGTCGGATTTTAGTGAATGCGGTAGGAAAGCTTTGAAAAGCGGTAGGTGGTAGGACGGTGAAGAAATCGGTAAACTACCGCGTGAATCGGTAATACGGTATGGTTGGTCAGTATGCTTTAAATTTTTGGATTGTGAAGCAGGCCAACCCTGTAAAAAAACACTCTCCATAGCACAGATGTTGGCGTATACTTTCCCACACAATTGTTTTGGTACAGGAAACCGAAGGACTCAGTCAGAGAAAACCACCGTGCACAGTCAGGGTGGTAGGAACTCCTTCCACTTGCATCCCCGGCAGTGAATCAAACTCTGGCCGCAGTGGTGAAAGGCGAACGTGTTGCGTCTTCCAGTTCCAGTTCTCCGCCAACCGTGCAGCATATAGGCCTACGTATGTATGCAGGACTTCTGCAAGGCCACTGTTGGCCTCAAACTTGCAAGTGGTAAAGCCAAGGAGATTGCCTTTGTCAGTGGATGACCCCAATAAATTTTTGGGATCTGCAGGTCAAAGGTTCTAGAAACATGGTGTTAATTTCGGGTGGTCCATCTTTCACTTTTGACCAGCGCTGCATGGCCTGGTTTGAATGCTGAGAGGAGTTTGAATCTGGAATCACCGCAGCAATTAACAGGACTTGAGTCAAGGGGTTATGATTTCAATAGAGAGGAAATATGCTGAAGTTATGACAGTGATTTTATTTTTATATCTTGAAGATATGACATGTGGACAGAAGTGTCTTGCATTCCTGCCCAGCTTTTGGAACATAAGCGCAGTCTTTATCAAGAACTTGAACATTCTTCAAAGAAATATTGGGTAAGTAGGCCCGCACTTTCCGGCCAGAATTTATTTGTTGTACCGTTGTATGCCATGATGTTTGTGATGTGTTGATGACATTGCTGAATCATTGCAGGTACAGAAACTCCAAAATGTAGTACATATATATATATATATATTACTTAACAAGACTTTTCCTTAGATTGACCTGCAATTCCGCTCGCGTAGAAGTTAACAGGGGCTCTACGCAGCTGCGTTGGCTCAACGCACTGTACATATGCATTCGTAGTAATCGTACATTTGTCCACCCAGTGTCCAGCCACTCTCTAAACAGTGTCAACAGGCAATTGGGGGTGGTGTCTATTCAAGCCAAGGGTGTCGCGGCGAACTATACAGCATACGCGTACACATATGCATAGGCCTATATTGGATTCCACGCGTTGGCTTGACACCAGAGAGAACAACAGTCTCTGCTGAGCCAAAATATTCACCTGGTCTGTCTTGAAAAGGTTTCTGAAGTGCATCCATTACACAGGGTATAATACTGACAGTTTGGTCGTTATACCTGAAAACATTTAAATCCACAAATTGCAGTTGTTAGCTTTAATATATAATTGTTGTTTTGTATCGTGCTGTCAGTGACGACTCATTCAAGTTTGATTATCACCAATTTAAAAAAGTTTCATATATTTGTCATTTGCTGCCAGCCGCATAGCCTATCAAAACATGTAGCATCCAACAATAAGTGCAACATTGGTCTTTTAATGTAGGCCTAGACATGAACTAGGTATACAAAGGGTTTTTTTTTTTTTATTTTAAAGGAAGACAGGAGAAAGGGCACCAGAAGCATAAGGTAGCCCTACTAATCCAAAATTCATAAATTTGTATGTTTGATCTCTTCATTTACTAGGCGTGGCAAAGGAAAGTAGTTTCATATTCAGTTTTGAGAAAATTGAAGGTGGTTATTTTCAGATAACCATAATTTCGAAACGATACCTGTATTCACCACACCTGAGGCAGGACTTCTCAATTTTCACGCTGTATCTCAATGCAACAAATGTGAAAATGAACGAGATAAACTTCAAAGCCTCCTTAGATCGAGTTTGTAAATATGAACCAAGATGAAATATTATGATATTTCCAACTTCTGCGAGTTGCAAGAAGGATAAACCAACTAAGATCTTAAAAAAGGTCAATACATCGGGTTTCATCATATTACCACTTAGTAATAAATTATCTTCAAACCAGAAAGATTCATACATATTATACACATTCTTGAATTAATATGCTCCGACACTGAGTCGTTAAAATACTGCTAATGAATTATTTTTGGACGGAATAGGGACATTGTCGCATAGAAAATCATATGCGTGTAGTCCGTATACATCGAGTGTTGATTTTTGAAAAACAAATATGGTGAGCACATTAGCAGATAATAGGTTTTGTGATCTTGGTGCCACATGTTCGTTGTTTTATTGTTAATTTTCTTCATTCTTTTGGTTTTTAGCCGCCAAACGGAACAATGCCACCCGTCAATCATACTTAACAGCCTGTCACGTGTCTGCAGGTAGCAACGGCCTATGGCAGCAAGAGAGTGGTATCAGGGCGGCAATGCCAAATAAGGCAGCATGCCGAAAGTATGTTTGTGGGCAGGGAAAAGATGCAAACATGCTAACATATCATAGTCTTAGTGGTTTAAGTTATCTTGCTTGTTTTGCGTTTTAATGAAGGGAGACTTTAAGTATTGAAGAGGAGCGGGAATCATCAGACGATGTCCCTTCAAATTTCAAAGGCCATGCCGCGATGGATTACCCCAGTGGTCTTTCACACCAAAGACAAGTGGGGAAAAAAACTGAGACCCTAATCAACAATACCCTTGTAGGCCCACATAATAATACTTTATCGGAACCCAGGGATGAAGAAATAAAAGTACAAATAAACACATCGAAATAGGCATAAACGTGAACAGCAGAGAAAACACACAAAATAGCGTTGCAAAGCTCAGGTTGGAAAGAGAAATGAAACTCGTTGAGAAAACAACTACAAAATAATGACAAGCTAACTAAGTAGGCCTAAAGTGTAAAGACAAGTCTAACAAGCTAACTGCATAAAGTAGACAGATAGGAGACGAGTAAATACAATAAAACACTATCCCTAAAAACGGGATGAAGAGGTAGGGGGCGGAAGACAAAACCCGCCATCCATAATACACTGACCACGAGTGGCCGCAGGCCGTCCCACCGAAGCAAGGCAAGACAACTTTCGTTGCCAGGCTTGAGGTCACGGGGCCGGAAGGGCCGCCTGCATGACGTCACACTTTGAAACCAGACTGTCGCTGTCGCCGTTTGACAGATCGCTGAATAATGTTTTCCGTACTTCAAAGGCTCTTTTATTCATGTGATTGGCCAAGATTTGATTGACAACCTCCCCAAATGTTCAGGGACGATGTTTACTACGTTTTGTACAAATATCAGTTCAACTTGAGCAAATGGTTTGTTTCAGAGGCAAATGATCAACATCAAAGGCCTTTGAAGCTTGTTTTCTCAGAGAGGATGATAGGACGAGAGCCCCACCTATAGTCCATCTCCAGTTTCAGTGAGACACCGTTTAACTTCGTACAAACAGTAAACATGCACAATCCATTGAAATTTGGTGCATATTTCAAGGTTTTGCGACATCCGGTAACTTCTTCTGTGTGTATCAGCTTACCTTTTTAGCAAAGAATGCTAGTTTCATCAACTTTGCATGTTATTTAATAGGCCAGTAAAATATCCGTCTGCTTGAGGTCGGCGCCATGTTTCTGTTCAAATGTCCCGGATGAAGAGGGAGCTTTCAGTGTTTCTGATGAATGTCGGGAAATTGTTTTGTTCTTTGATTGCTGTGGTTGTATTATGTATTAAATTTTTACGTAATAAGCACATTTATCGTCTTGTTATTTTTTTTTAACACTTACTGATAAACTTGCGAAATCGTATAATTGTAAAAAGGAAAACTTTGCTTCGCCGATGACGTAATTCTACTTGTATATCTCGTGAGCACCCCGGGAGCGTTTCATGCCACACAACCGAGCCTAGTTCCACCGCAAAAAGGCAGATGTCGGTCCATGCAGCTCGTTATCACTAATCAGAGATGGATAAAAACAAATTAATTATGAATTGTGTCAAGTTTTGTAAGATGGAAGGGAAAACAGGCGAGCCCAGAATAAGCCTCCACAGAGTTATGGAAAGAGTGTGTGCCATACTGGGCTTAAGTAGGCCTACTGTTTACAGGTAAGTTATCAAAAAGTACAATTTTGACAGAAACCTCACATTAATGAATTAGGCAATTTGTGATAATAAGTAAATATGAAAATGAAAAAGAAATTGCCGATAAGGAAAATAAAAAAATAATGAAACTTAATACGAGTTGTCACTAAAGTTTCTTACAGCAGCACTGAGAGATTCAAAATGAAGCATTCTTTTCTAAATTCTGCATAATTTAAGCCACCCTACACGTAAACGGCGGTGACAAGTTCAAAGCGAAAATGTTTTTAAAAAGCAGCGTAGGCTTATCCATTTGTTATCTAGCCATCACTTCATACTGAGGCAAGTTTTTTTTTTTTTCGGGGGAGAACGGAGCTGAATGAAATGTGTAAAAAAAGCGGTGTAGACCTTCCCTTTCTGATTTCTAGGCCTACATATAAATCACTTCATGGTTAAGTGAAGAATTTTTTTTCAGTGGGGAGGACGGAGCTGTCAGGCCTTGGCTACGTTTTCAATCAACACGTTTACAGGTTTAGTACTTACAAATCTGAAAACAGATATAGGCCCATATGTTTGTTGTCAGTGGGGAGGACGGAGCTGTCAGGTTTAATAATTAAAAATCTGAAAACAGATATAGGCCTATATGTTTGTTATGAAGCTTTCGAAATATATTCCACGTTATGCAGAAATTGGAAAAAAAAATTTGCACACTATGTGACACCGTAATATCATAATCTAAATCGCATTTCCATTAGTTTATAAAAATTAATAATCATTTCTCCGCAGAGTGTTTATATATGTATATATAGATATTAATTGAAGATTGGGAGCAAACACATGGAAGCAAAAGTTTCACACCGAGTCAATAACTCTTATGGACACTAGCATGTTTGAGAATACGTTTTAGAGGAGATTCTTATAGGCTTATGTGGGGGAGAGGCAGGCAAAGTGTGCGGGGTAGGCAAAGAGTGCCATCACTTTTTTGCCGTTTTTTAACTTAGCAAACATGTAAAATATTATTTCTTTCATCCTTTCAAAGCTTTGATTTATTTTTGGTGTGTGAAAGAGTAAACATCAAATGAACTGTCTACCTAAACCTGAGAAGTTACAAAAGCTGAAAAAAATTATCTCATTTTGTCTTCATAATGTCTTCTCTTCAGTTAACTATTTTGTTTTCAACACTGAGTGAAGGGAAGTTACTGAATTATTTTCTAATATTGAAACCCAGTATATTAGGACAAACAAAATAATACTAGTGTTTTACCTTATAGGGTTGAAAAACTAGGGTTTCCGTAGGTCGGGAAATTTTATATATTTAGTTTAATATTTTTGTATTTTCACGCCTTTAAAACAAAGAAAACGCCAATTTTTGCCAAAAATATATGGTTTGGTAATTTAAAGATGGGTCAGTTGGGCAAAGTGAAGCACATTTATGTTTTTGCATGCTTTACTATGATACATATATTATTGTCTACTCATTTATCCACATTTGTATGTGTCTTAGAGCAACATAAATAAAAGCAAATTAAATTCATGAACCAATCATTCACCTCGAAATTTAGAATGTAACTTATTTTTGTAAATCAGATGTATTCGTCAAAACGACCCAGCATTGTGTGCTATGGACAAGACGAAGAAATCTGAGCGCAAAGGAAGAGGCCCCAAGAGCAAATATGACAGTTTTCAAATGTCCGTAATAAGAAGAGTGGCCCATGGCCCGATGGAGAAGAAAGAGTTCCTTTCAGTGTGCAAGCTGAAAACGCTACTGTCAAAAAATCACGACTGTGAAATCCCACGGTCCACTCTCTGGAAATGTTTGAAGGTACAACAGTAGCATTACATGACAACGATCGTATAATATGGTTCAAAATGATATGCTATATTTATTCTATAGCTTTTATAGACCTATTTCTGCATGCTGTGTGACAGGTTTTGAAAAAAAAAAAATATATATATATAACTAGTGGTTCTTTAGCCTATGCCGAGTATGTGTAAACGTGGATATCCCACTCCCATTATAGTAACTTAAAAAATTTGGAAAGTGGTGTTTCTTACATTTTGTTATTTCTTACCTATGCCTGTGTTGATTAAGAATTATATCATTATTGGAGAGATTGTGCGCAAATTTGTTAAATATTTCAATTTTTTATACTTATTAAGCTAATGGGCTTCAAATATGGAAAGAGAGGAAAGGACGTGATTCTGATGGAATCAAATCACATAGTGTCAAAGAGACATTCCTATTTGAGGCAAGTGAAAAAGATCAGGGAAGAAGGTAATATTGCTTTCACAAACTTTTAAATTAAATTATCTATTTACAATTTTAAATTATTTCGAGGCAAAGAGAGCGTTTTTTTATTCTTTGTATTAATGTTTTAATTTAATATCTATAATTTTATATAATAGCAATGTTGGTGTCTTTTATTGCCGTGAGAATGTTAGATCCATTTTAGACAAAATAAACAAAGCTCATTTTTTCACACAAACATGTACCAGTTACTGCCCCCATAAGAGTATAAAATGCACTTGCATGACCGTCTTTCTCTCTGAAAGAGCCTTGAACAATGCAGCTTAAGTCATGTAAAATATTCAATGTAAAATATCCATTGTCGTCCACTCTAAAGGACCGATACACTGGTGATATCCTTAAATATAACAGGTACCCACAAACTTGTTTTTGTTGACGAGACGTGGGTAAATTCGGCACACACTCCTCAAAAAGAATGGCAAACCAAAGATGGCGTGTATAGAAGTGGATTACCGAAGGGCAAAGGAGGGCGTGTTATTGTACTGGACGCTGGAACCGAGGAGGGTTTTTTACCCGGAGCCTCAAAAATATTCAACTCAAACGCGTCCAGTGATTTATCATGAGGAGATGAACGGTTTGTTATACACAATATTTTTCTTATATGAAGATAAACATTTATTAGACTTCATATACATACATTATACAAAGGTTCTTTCATGTATGAAAAATTCCAAATATAGTATAGAATTCACCATTGCAAAGAAAACACGGGTGTATATATATATATATATATATATATATATATATATATATATATATATATATATATATGTTTGAACATTCGTTTAGTGATGGTTCTGAAGTATCATACACTTGCCAACATTCCATACTCGTTTGATGGTGTAGAGACCTCTTGTGTCAGAAACTTGATTGTCCCGCCGCAAGGTCATATCCAACCAAGCGTAAGGAGTGAACACTAGTATGAAAGTATATATATATATATATATATATATATATATATATCAGTGATAACTACCGTTACATACTATAAGTGAATTACTTGTTTCAGGGGACACTTTCAAACATTGGTTTGAAATGTCTGCAAAAATCTCCAAGGGGCACATGCTTTTGTAGTTGATAACGCTAGCTATCACTCGGTTGTGTGTGAGGAAAGCAAAGCACCTACAAATGCATGGAACAAAAATGCAATTCGGACATGGCTGGAAGGTAGAAATATACCATCAGAAGCACGCATGAAAAAGGTAAACCCATGTTCCAATTACAGCATAGCAAACATTCACAGGGCTCGTCAAACTGTCGCAAATTTGCAAAAAGAAATGCAACAGAGAGTAAATGTTAAAAACTTCTGCATCAAATTTTGATACAAAGAAACATTAATATAATTTCCACTTCGTTTGATCTCATGATGTTTGAAACTTACTTGAATGATTTAATGAAACTGGCCGCCTTTGCTCTCAGAAGCAGTTAGCAGAGTATCTTTGTTATCTCCCAATTTATATAAATTATTTTTTTAATATACATGTTTTGACATTCATTGGAATTATGTTCACATGGCATGTAGATCTACTTTGAACTTGATTACTTTAACTGGTATTTGGTTTCACAAATATATAGAAAATATTCAAATGGACGAAAAAATGTAGGCCAGTAAGTACTTTATATGTAAGCTGATACAGGAGCGTATACTTAGTCTGTGGAAACAAATTATCTATCATTTAACAAGACAATATTCATTTAAGTTTTTTTCCCTCTCTCTCTCTCTCTCTCATATTATTGGTAAGGGCCTACATATGAAGAGTCTTGGTACTGAGTAAGATAGTCATTTGTTTGTAGTCAGAACTGATGCAAATAGTGAAATTGCACAAGCCGCCAGTAAAATACGTTATCGACGAGATAGCCCTGAAATATGGCCATGTTGTTCTACGACTACCTCCGTACCATAGGTACTATTGTAGTACGGTATTTACATGCATAGCCGCCTTTTTGTTTAATAATTTGTTTGTTGGTCCGTCTGTTTGTTTGTTTGTTTGGTTGGTTGGTTAGCTGATATATAGTTTCAGTATTTCCTTTAAATTTGAGTACCTTGAAAATTAAGTTTCATGCCAGGTATTGTATAAAAACTTTTCACCACTTTGTGTTTCATGTGTGAATATAACCGGAATTCCCGACGTTTTTCGCATATCATTTTCGCATACAGATATTGACGATGATACAAGGAAAAAACACAGTGCTTTACGATTAATGATACAAACTCTAGAATGATATTAATAGTTTTCTTTTAACATGATATTCAAATTCTTCACCCAGAGATTTCCCATTCCAGTACCTGCAAGCAAACTAGCACCAGGCCTAAGTAATTTCAGATGGGAAAATGGTCTCAGTCGAGGAAACCTCTTGATTCAGATAATTTACATTTTTGTGTTTATAATCACTCCAGTTTGTGTACTTTATTCTGTATGTCACAAAGTTATTGTACCAAGGGCTGACTTCTTATGGTTCCAAAATCAAGCGTACTTACTCAGCCTGTTGTAAAAGTAATCAAAACTAAACATCACTTGAAATATTAAAATCAAAATGTATGCATGGAAGGAGCGATGTGTTTTTAGTTAAGTAGTAAAATTGGTATGTTTGAATGAATTTTTTAAATGATAAAATAAGTTTTTTATTTTAGGAAATGCTTCAACCATAACTTTTAAAAGTATTTAAGTAGTGAGGGGACTTGCAGAGTGATACCAAACACTATTGAATTTCTTGATACACAAATTTATCTCGATTCATATGATTTTTATTCACAAGTCGGCTTTTTTATCTGTACAGTGAACTAAATCCAATAGAAGAAGTATGGGCATTTATGAAGAACTTTGTGGCCCGTAATAATGTGAAATTCACATTGACACACGTCCGGGAGTTGTTTTTGATCGCCAGAGAAAAAGTGAGTAAAGGGTAAATTAGATCATTGCTGGACATTGAAAGTATAAATACCTATAAATACATACCAGAAACTCGCGTTATTTGTTTCTGAATAATCATAACAAAAAAAAAAATACTTTGGAAATATATATATTTTTTTTGGATATTTGAGTGCAGAGTGTTGAATTCTAACAACCGGTCTTAGGATTAATTATATTGTGTCACGTTGACACAAACGATTACAGTTTTACTTGTACACAAACAATGACAGTTTTACTTTAACGTTATGTTGAGGGTATTTTTTTTTACATAAATCCATGATGGAAATAAATATCAAGATTTCCACGAACTTTTATATTGTGTAGCACCAATAGCAAATTATGAAAGATTTGTACTTTGCCTACATATAAACTTTATCTTTTCCCCTCTTAGCAATGCATAAAGAATAAAAATAATCATCGACATTTTGCGTTACTTACACAAATTATGTCATTTTTATGTCGTAAATCGAGAATTATTTCATCTTACCAGTAAAGCTTAAATATGTTCTTGCTTTAAAAAGGCTGCGGAGGAAGGTATTTGGGGCAAGGTGGTCAAGAGAGTAGAGGAAAGAGAGAGAGAGAGATGTGGAGGGCAGACGGACTAACGGATGAGCTGAGGAGGATGGTGATAGTTCTGGACGATGAGGATACTGAAGATGACGAAGATGAGAGTAGTGATGAAGAAGCTGAGGTTAGCTATTCATTTTATATGGATGGACGAAATTTATTCATGGTGTAAGGAATTTAATCTGCTAGGGCACAAAATATTGCTTCTATAATAATAATAATAATAATAATAATGAAAACGGACGATAGGAACTGTCCATAGGTCTTTAATAAAATAGGTTGTGTATGCTCAAGAAAGTTGTTAACATGACCATATTTGGAACATATTTCAACCGGCCCATAGTTGTTGCTATTTCGTGTGTATACCTTCATAACCCACTCATACAATTGCGAAATATTTGTGGGAGGCATACATTATGTATAAATATAGATCACTACCATTTTTGCCGTGTTTTGATTGCCACCCCATTATACAACTTTTTAAAGGAACACCCTGGTGGCAGTGACAGGGAGTGCACCATGGAGTACATTGATGAAGAAACTGCTGGGGAGGAGGAGAAATGTGCCCGCTGCAAGAGAGCCTTTCCCCCTCATGATGACACACCAATGTGGGAAGACTGTGACTATTGTGGAAAGTAAGATAAATTTGTATTCACACTTTTTTCTATAAAGAGGCTTGCTTGTCTGTGGTTTATTTAAGAATTAAACTTCCTTTCTATTGTAATTATGGGTGCATATAGTTGCAGTGTGTGTGACAGTCATTTCACATGACGCACGGCAGCGCGTCTTCAAAGAAATGCCTGTCACACAAACATAGGAAATTTTGTTCTAGTTATATTTAATATCAATTTCTATTGACATACGAAGGTACTTGATTTATCACTTTCCAGTCAGGATCCGCGTATACAGCGGACCCCCACGGATGATACAATATTAATATACGATTTCGAATTTGAATTCCTTATGGAAAGACATTTCCAACGAATACCAACATGCCATATCTTTTGTAGACGGTTAGTCAACAGCTTTCCTCGGCGCGGTCTGGGTAAGCTGTTGACTTAGACTATAACTATTGAGCCTGGATTGGAAAGTGTTATACACAATTTTTGCTTGCTAATTTACATTAGATCGCCGTTTTGTTTTGTAGTGAGAGGAACCAAGTAGGCAAGGCTTATTACGGCAGCCGTTTGTACCATCTATAAGTTGTAAACGCAACTCATGAAAGCGCGACACGTTTCTTGCACACGCGCCTGTATTGAAGGTTATTGCCTGATAAACTCCAGTGCTGTTCCTATTCTTTCAATGCTAATAAAAATAACAAATGTAAATATATAATTATGGACCTTTGAATTACAAGCACACAATGGTTTCAAATATATGAGAGATGTTATTTCTGGTTTTAAAGTTTTCTTGAAACTTTGGTACTATATGACGATTATTTACTTACTTTTGATACCTACTTACTTACTTACTTACTAAATTATTTATTCATTTATACCTACGTATATACGTATGTAAGACTGTAAGTCTGTATGTATGTTATAACGAACATGTTGTTACAGATGGTTGCATCTTGACTGTTGGCCACAGAAGTGGAAGTACAACAGAAATGGAAGGCAAGGCTACTGGTGCAACAGCTGCCAAAATAAGTTACAGCTAGAACTGTAAAGGACTGATAAACTCCAGTGCTGAGAGATGTTATTTCTGGGTTTTGTGCACCTGTGTGCACAAATCCCAAAGGTTCCACAAAGAACAACATTGTAGATTTTTAAATTATGTGTAAAATTGTAATTATTGTAAAGTTCATTGTGGAGCATGTAAATGATATGTAAATATATGTAGACCTGTTATAATTTGTAAATATTGTAGGCCCACAGTTAAGTTTCACGATGTATATAGGCCCTATCAATATATTACTGTAAATATAGTGTATTATAATGTTATTTTTGTAAATATATATATATATATGAATGCATTCATCCGTATTGATGATTTATTATATGTTTTACACAAGAAAATAAGTCCACACTCACTTTATACATTATTACAAATGAGACAATGCAAAACATGACAAATGTATGGCACAGCAGTGTGGTCCTGTCGTTGTGGCGTGGTTCTGTTCCCCGAGTGTGTGTTTGTGTATGTGTGTGTGTGTGTGTGTGTGTGTAGGGATGTCTGAGTACTAAGGCGCACACGTGTGTGTGTGTGCTTTGATCCCTTTACTATCATTAGGCCTACTTATCCTTGTTATGCTGATAATTGTGGAGAAAGAAACAGCTCTTAAATAGACTAGATTTTCAATCTTATTCAATGAGAAATACGGATTATGGTTTCTGTGAGTAAGTATATATACTTTATTACTCTTTGAAAAAAGTCAAAATGTAATCAAGTATGACTACATAACACCCCATTACTGCGGCATTACTTTCAATGATCTCTCTTTCTCATCGACACTTTACACAGGCCTACATATAACTTAAACCTAAGCTTACATAGGTTTATGTAGGCCTACGTGTAATGAACTGTATTATTTTAAAGAAAAAAACACATATAGGGCCTAAAATCATCAATACATGCCTACATTTTGACTGCTTCATACTGTAAAGACCACTTTTCCTTGTATGAATTAGAGTCATTAACGCGTTTTGATCTGTCAGCATTGATTGCATATTCCTAATACGTAAGCAACTGAAGTGAAGGAAGCACCCCCTGCTCGCACAATGGAGCTAATGAAATAATGACAGGTCCCCTGAACATCCAGCTCATTTGAATCAACATGGCGACCATCATTATAGCAGACGGACATTTAAAACCTGCAAAGTCGTTGAAACTTGTGTTCACAGAAGTCAAGGTAAGGTGAAATACACAACAATTAGTGCCGTAAATCAGCTATGTCAGTTTTTTGTTATAATTGGGAAAGGAACTTGTCTATTTTTATTTTTCACGAAGTTCAACGGTGTCTCACTGAAACACGAGATGGACTATAAGAATGGTTATGCCAAGAAAACGGCTGGGCGAAATTTAATCCGGCTAACGGCTTTTAATTCTGTAATGTCTGAACTGCAAAAACGATTCAGCGATTTTCTAAATTTTGCTTCGTTCTTTTCCTATGAAATGAAGAAAATGAACATCCTGAAAATCAAAGGGAAAATTGAAACGTCAAACTTGGAGGATGGATAACAGAAAACGAAACCAAACATAAAAAATCGCAGGATCGTTTTTTGTTGCCAATATGTCAGGATTAAAATCCAAGTGTAATTATGATCTTATCACAAATAATTAGTGACTTAAATCGACATTAATGGGGTGGATGCTTTGCGGTCAACTTTCAATTGTTTATTCAACAATTAACATCACAGACACCCAAATACGGGACATATAGATTCTTTGGAGTATGACGTGTACACACATATATGATTTGTTATCCTACCGCAAAAACATTTTGAGCTAGGATTTACTAAAGTGGGATTTATTTTTGGTGTCTTACCTGTCGTTAATGTGAATGACTTGCAAACTGTTCAACCTCAATCTCCAAAATAAGAAAAATTGCGTACAGCTCATTTGAAACATCGGCTGAAGTTCTGAATGAACGTGGCTCATTGATTTACCCGAGCGCAGACTCCTGGACGGCGCAAGAGACTGAGGGCGCCAGTCGGAGTCTGACCCAAGTGTGCCATTTGAATCACGCGTTGATTTCAACTCTCTACGTCAAACCAATCAGTGAGCTAGATATGCCGACCAATCAAACACGTTCTATTAAAGCCATTTCGGTTTTCTTTTATACATAATCGGCGACAGATGGCGTGCTTCAAATTAATAAATAAATTGGTCAATAAACTAGTTCTAGCTTAGGACACTAGATGGCAGAGTAACGTTCGAATCTGAACGAAGATTTGTGTGTGCTATTGTGACTGGAGCGGTAAATTCAAAGGCTGGTACACTTGGGTCAGATTCCGACTAGCGCCCTCAGTCTCTTGCGCCTTCCAGGAGTCTGCGCTCAGGTAACTCATTCATAGGCCTTTCAAATGAGCAACACGCAGGGCTTACAAATTGTAATTCGGGGGGGGGGGGGGGGGGGAGGTGGTGAAGGGTCAAGCCAAGATTGCATCATGTGATCAGTCCTATGACGAAGGTCTGTCAAGAAATGGAGTTGCTACATGCGGACTTCACATTTGACAATTAAGTACTCGGACACCATGATAAGCACACAGCAGGGCAACAATTAACCCATGCATGTGTATATTATCATGCCGTCAGGCCGCTTTGATTTGCATTCATGAATGTTTTTGAGAGATCCAAATGAAAGCTGCTTCTCTCATGAATTTGGTTTTGCTTTTTAAATTGCATCGGGCCTAAATCAATGAAAGGTATTCTTTTAAAATTCATTTAATTTTTCCCTGAGATCTTTCTTATAATCTGGCTTCTATAGGGAGACAGACAGACAAAAATGTCAAATTGAATTCACTTTAGTGGACATCGGTTTTTTTTTTCTCTCATTTCTTTCCCTTTCTTTAAAAATAAAGTGCTGAGACTAAACAACATTAATTTCTTTTGTTTGGCTTCTGTTGAGAATTCTTTCCGTGTGTGTAAAGAGAGACCGTGACAGTGATTTAAAATTTAATTTTATTGCAGCGGGAATTTGAACCAAGCACATCAGCGGAAAGAAGAGTGGGAGAATACAGCCGAAATCAGGTAAGGGTCTTTTTTTGTTTTGTTTTTTTTTGTTTTTGTTTTTGTTTTTGTTTTTTGGTTTTTTTTTCTTCCTTTTTCTTGAGTATATTGTATTGATAGCATATTGCCTAATGGAAAGGTACTTGAGGTTATCATTTGAGGTTAAACGTGTGGCAAGGTGCTGCTGACAGTGCTGTGCTGTGCTGTGCTCTGACCATGCTGAAGTGGGAATTTGAACCAAGCACATCAGCGGAAAGAAGAGTGGGAGAATACAGCCGAAATCAGGTAAGGTTTTTTTTTGTTTGTTTTTTGTCTTGTTTTTGTTTTTTTTTTTTTTTTTGTTTTTGTTTTTGTTTTTTGTTTGTTGTTTTTTTTTTTTTTTGTTTTTTTGTTTTTTCCTTTTTCTTGAGTATATTGTATTGATAGCATATTGCCTAATGGAAAGGTCCTTGAGGTTATCATTTGAGGTTAAACGTGTGGCAAGGTGCTGCTGACAGTGCTGTGCTGTGCTGTGCTCTGACCATGCTGAAGTGGAAAGAATCACCATTCCCACCCTCCACCTGCCCTGTGTGTGATCGGGTCACAGCCAAGGACCCAAAAGCCACCAACCATTTTTTTTTGGGTGGGGGGGGGGGGGAGCGGCTGGCACAGGAGGCTTTCTTTGGCAGCGGGTGAAGCACATCCTAATGTCTATAAATTCATATGAGAAATGACAGAGTGAGGAGGTGCACACGGTGATGCCTGGTGAGTGGGAAATATAAGCAAGGGGCGCAAGAATGCAGAGTTAGCGTGCAACAAGCAATTAATAAAGATTACTGCCCGCCCCCTCCCCATTGTAGACCTACTTGTGTTTGAGGAGCATGCGTGCGTATGGGTACATAGGGCCTATAAATGTATGCACAGTATCTGACATCGCTTATATTTATAACCTGGGTGTTGCCGTATCCTAAGAGACACAAGCGTATTATAGGCTAGACATTACAAAGAGACTGCATTTTGGTGTGTATGCTCTGCCAGTCCTATTGTGAGCAGAACTTATTGAAGCAACTCTAGCCCCCAGAGCGTTGGTTTGACAAGAAAGAAAGAGTTTTTATTATTTTTCTTCAACATCAGAGTGAAAAAATATGTAATAGATCTAATGAGGGTAATAATTAAATTTCCAGCTTGGGGAAAAGAAAATGGGGCCAAAGATCGTAAATTATCACCACGAAACAAAAAGTGCGGGAAAATCTCAACACACTTTAAACCCCAAATTATTGGTCCAAACTGAGGTATAATTTTTTTTTCTATACTATGAAGTACCAGCATATTTACAACCACCAACTATTTTTGTAAGGAAGGTTGTAACTGTGCAGTTAGAGACGGGATAGGAGGGCAAGGGTAAAAAAAATATATATATGCCATGCTTTTCTTGCCTGACGTATTTCCATGTCAACTGCATGAACTTTGGCACATTTGAATCTTGGCTGCATTCACATCCATGACAATGCAGTAACCTCTATTTTTTTTTCATTATCATAGTTTCGATTCTTGCTGAATATCATTTTCACAGTGCTACACGAAGTCAAGCGGACTAAATAATTAAAATATCAGATGTTTTGTGTACATTAAAAAAAACTCGAAGGCTGCTGACAAATCTCTCTCTCTCTCTCTCTCTCTCTCTCTCTCTCGTCTCTCTCTCACTCTCTCTCTCTCTCTCTCTCTCTCTCTCTCTCTCTTCTCTCTCTCTCTCTCTCTCTCTCTCTCATCTCTCTCTCACTCTCTCTCTCTCTCTCTCTCTCTCTCTCTCTCTCTCTCTCTCTCTCCTCTCTCTCTCTCTCTCTCTCTCTCTCTCTCTCTCTCTCTCTCTCTCTCTCTCTCTCTCTCTCTCTGTCATGCAAGTGGAAAACCAACAAAGAACAGCTAGGCCTATAGCAGGTTGTGCGCTATCGGTCCATCGTAGATTTATGCGACTTAAAATTACTCTCGACAATTGGACATAAATGCAATGCTTTCGCTGCATAGATCTAAAACAAACAATAACTTATTGACTTTGTAGGCCTTTCTATATGAATTCATTATATCCAGTGGAAAATATCAAGATGGAACTTACATTAACATGAAACTGTCGTCACTTGTTCCATCATTCGCTGTCAACATTATATCATATGAATTGGCAGATAGAGGTATAGGATGTCAAAATAATCAGATTTTATATGAATTCCATTGTCAAAATCATGTCGTTAGTTTTAGTCGATCAGCTGTGAGTTAAAGTGTATGTTGGCCTATGCTATGTTTGAAAGGTAGTGGAGCAGGCGAGATAGTAAACTTCCATGTGTTCTTAACAAGGCATTCTGGGATGTGACGAAATTTCATGCATTATCTGCCCAGCGTAGGCATGGACGCTACAGGGCACATGTATGCATTTGTCTGCTCGCTTGTAAAACTTTCCATATTTTGTGCAATTATTACGTCTATTCTCAGATGCCGAAACGGCAAAATTGGAGCCTAATAAATTGTAAGAAAGACTGATCGGCCTATACAGATTTTTTGGTATTCTTAGGTATCATTATAGTAGAGCAGTGGTCATTGATCATTAATCCATAAACATGAAGTGACGATTACGAGACGGCCCTTTGCATCAACTCAAGCGTATTCGTATTGTAGGCCTATTAATTTGGATGGGTGGAAGGAGCGAGATCTTCAACGATTAGCCTGTGGCTTATTTTCATTCAGAAAATTCTAGAGACCAATATACACCTGATCGGGTCAAGTACAGAATATAAATTAAAGGTGTATAAGCTTGTTTAAAACGAAGATGTGACCGACTGACAAATGTTTCCACATGGCCCATATACACACATATTTTTTTTTTCCAGGAAGAATAAAATGTCATTAGCCTACGCATACATTGTACATTAATGACTGACACCAAAAGTCTCTGACTGTAAAACGTCTCTCAGTGCATTAGTTTTACGCGCTGACTGGATAGACTGATGTGGCTGCTATGCAATGTTATACGCACAGATATAAAAGTATCGTACGCACTGTCAACTCGCTGTCCACGCGGTATGTACGCAGCTTCTACGCAGCCTGTACCATGTAGGCACTATACGCTGCTAACGCACCCTCTACGCAGTGTGCACGCACAGAAAATAATGTCAACGCACCTTTAACCTCTAATGAGTTTTCTTTACGAATTTTGCGTAGAATTGTTAACTTTTAGCTATCACTCCAGCATATCATTCTGGTCACCATGTTTTGTCAATCGCAAAATGTGTAATAAAGGTATGAGTGATTTCACCAATGTCTGACAGGTGGTGCCACCGGATGAGCTTGACTTGCTATGGGATACAAAAGCCTCTGATTTTATGCTGGGCAAATCGAACTTTTACTGAATTAAACGTTTGGTACACACACTGGCCAAATGGTGATAAAGTAAGTAGTAATTTTCAAATGTTAGTGGTAGAAAAGGCACATCAAATATACAAAATTTCTGGAATGAAGGAAAAGGAGTACACAGAATCAGAAACAGCAAATTTAATGTTCAAAATTAAGCAGAAATCACCAACAATTATCCAATGAAAAGAGCAATAAAGATTGCATAAATACAGATTGGTGTTAAAGGTTGTGAATAGTTTTGCACATATGTATTTCCTATGCACCGCCAACACAAAAGCAAACCAGATGATTTAGCACAAGAAGGGGAATGTGTGGTAGTTTTGAGCAATTACAGATAGCAAACCCGTTCATTTAAATGAAATTATTGTACTTTTTAATGAAAGCACGATTTATGAGGAACTTGTATACTCTATTTTTGTAGTAAATCAAGCTGAAGACACTAGTACCTGCCTCAAGAGACCACCTCTTTACTATGTTTAGCTCATGACTTTAAAGAAGGGCATAAAAAACAATCTCTTTAGAATTTTTCATGTAATATATGCCTCCTTTGAGACACCATAGTTTGGCAGTCCTTGGGGTTGGTACAGGTTTCACTGTATCAAGTACAAATGAGGGCTTGGTATGAAAATTTGAAGAGGATATAAAACATCTTTTGCTCCTTGTAGTGAGGATAAAAAACATCTTTTACTCCTTGCAGCTTCCTGATGTTTCAGTTCCTGCTTCCGTCTATACAGATCATTCTCTTTTGTCTGTGTATTATACAAGAGCCATATGGACTCTGCATGGCAGTGGTCAATAATGAGACGCACAGTCCATTCCACATGGGAGCAAGATTCCTAAAATATATTGACAATGCACCCATAATCCAAGGGGGGATATTTAGCTGATGCAAATGTAATAGCGTGCAGCTTTTTCTGACCAGATTCTGAATAGTGTCCCATCCCTAAAGCATTTCTCATATATTGACGTTGACAACAGTTGTAAACCCAAACAGTTGGCTCTTTTTGGCTGCAAAGAAGGACATAAAGGATAAAAATCGGCAGTTAAGTATTGTGCTGTATTTTTGTCCCTTTCGGTCAAATCTTTGACATTAAATTAGGCATAAAAAAGCCTTCCTTGTATGTGAATTAGATTATGAAAGTTGCTTCAAAACACAATTTTGAGTGTTTTCGATTTCATAATTTATATGCTTTTGTGGGTGCTTAATAAGCGGGATTACTTTAAGTCAGGGTTGATTCATTCTTGATTGCTCAAATGTGAAGTTATGATGCACCATGCAAAGGTGGCTATTTTCATAGTTAAACTCTTTCAGTACCAAATTTTGAACTGAGTCAACAGCTTTTCTCGGCATGCATTGGGCGCAATGCGTGCCAAGAAACGTTGTTGACATGGGTTATTCTCTTTGGAACCATAGACATACTGGTACTTGAATAAAAGGTCCCTTTACGAGGAATACAAATCTGAGACCCTTATGATAATTTAAACTGGTTTGACTTTAGTAGGTCATATTTAGACATGATTGGCACTGAAAGAGTTAATTTTGTTGTTGTTTTCCAAACATGTAGGCCTGACCTAACTGGGCACCAAATGTTTGGTCAGAGCAAGGCCTGTGTACCAGAAATATATGACATGAAATTATGATTTTTGTAGCAAAAGTACACAGAGATGAGGGCCGCAGTGGACAGCGTGAGACGAGGGGAGAATTGGGGGGTCATAGGCATCGGGGAGAATTTTACACAAGATTTGACAATAAGGTGAGAGTGACACATAAGATACGTAAATTTATCACATGTTTGCACTGGGATATCCTAGTTCAGTCCGATATCCAACTATCATTTCTATTGAGCTGTGTTGGATCCTTGCACTCTTTCTTTTCCTCAAATGACACATGGCATAAGACAGTTCTTGTATGGCACATGACATAAGTCAGGTATCCTGATATGATAGATGACCAAGGTCAGTTATTATTATATGGAATATGACCCAAGTCAAGTACCCTTATACAGCAAATAACAGGTAAATTATCCTTATTTAATACAAAGAGAAACTTAACAAACCTAATTCTGTAAGCCCATGTACCGTTTGAACAGTGTTAAGTCCGATGTTCTAAGAGCAAAGTTCTATTCCGTACCATTCAGTGAAAATACTGCATAGTTCTAAATCATTATAGCAAATTAATTTGGGAAAGGAACAAATCATAGTCATAAAATTTAAAATTTAGAAGAAAGTTTTAGGCTTTATTAGCCTTTATAAAATCGAGTCATCAGTGGGGAACCAGCACAAGACTTGTTTCCGTGCCATTAATCCCCGAACAAGTCATTCTGCTAACTGGCGGCACCATTCCAATGCAAACATCCTGAGCTGATGTATATTGGAATAAAATGAATATGATACTCCTTTGTCACTAGGCCTACTTAAAATGTAGCCCACATTTCATAAATATAATTTATATGATAAATGATACAGGAGTTTTCCAAAGCTTGAAACAGGACTGTTTTAATAATTCTAAAACTACTCTCTTTATGAATTTGCATCCATCATTACAACAATTAAAAGTCCTATTAAATCTTGTTTATTTTATGTTTAGGTGTAAGACAAATAGAATACATGTAGATGTCTCCTAACTGGATATAGCTTAACAGATGATACTTCTGCAAGTTCTATCCAAACAATACATTATTGCATTCAACCTTATAATGTGTTACTAGGATGGAACTGGCTCGTCTTATCTGTGAGGTGCAGCTACATGACATCAATTCTGTATTGATTGACATATACGTACGTCACACTATACTAAAAGTTTTTATCAGCTAGCAATGACTTTAGGGCTTTTGTGTCCCAGGAAGAGAACATATGCATGTATATGTACATTTGTATTTCCAAAATGTTTTACAATGGTACAATAGTACCTGTTTTGGGATTTTTCAAAAAAAGAGACCAAGATATTTTGCTCAATACTTTTCATGTTATGAGACCACAGTGACCCCTGGTGGCTGTCTGTCCAAACAGGTTCCACTAGGTTTGGTTATGCTTTGCAGAAAATTAAATTGGCATCATATGTTCTACATCAAGATTAAAATTTACACAAATGAAAGACGTATACATTAAAACGTTATATGATCAAATCAAATTTTTCCAAAAAAACCCCTGTGAATTCTTTAAAATTGTTCTTTCCTAGTGAAATTGTTCTGCCAAATTAAAATGTGTGTATTGATAAAATGCTGTTTGCTTTTGCCAGATATTGTGGTCAATGATTATGTTTCACAAGAAAACAACACTTAATGATCATCAGCATTCCATAACACCCTCACAGCCCTACTTCCTGCATTAGCTGCCAATTAAATAAATCTCGTGAACAGCATCATGTATTTTGCTTTAAAATGACACTCATTGATGCCAAAGTCTGAGCAGATATTGTGGTTATGGTGATATGTCTATAGTAAATTTAGAGGACATCTTTAAATGAGAGAGAGACCAGAGGTCTCATCATTATGTATTTTACTTTCAGATTCTTGAATCCCACTCAGGAGAAATTAGACAACAAGACAGTGGAAGGGGGAACTGTACATCTGTATTTGGATATGACCAGTACATACTCTATATAAGGCCTCAGATAACTCAAAATTCCACTTACAGACATAAACAACTGCATTATGTGTAATTGGGATGGTATAGAAGTTGATTTATTGGAAGTAATCATGGAAAGAATAACAGTGATGTGAAATCGTCAATATTCCCAAGCATTCGTTTTCTGAATTGATCCAGAAACAAAATTTCACAACTTTGTCTGTTCCTAGATTGTCCCTGAGTTGGGTTCAGGTTTTAAATAGAAAACAAGAAGTTTTGGAGTACAATATTCCCAAATGGATCACCTTAGAGTAAAACAGGGAATATCTTAAATATCCCTCAGGAAATTTTAAGATATGATGGTGGGCGAGGCAGCAGCATTTAGTTACTTTTTGTCATTACTGACCATTGGCTGAACACCACAAGCAAGCAAAGTTCCAGAGGAATTTCAAAGTCAGTATTTGATGGCGAGTCAGGAAAAATACAAATAAAATAAAATAAAAAATTGTAATTTACAACACATTTAAAGGGTTTACAGGTTTAAATGTATGCCTATATATTTACATAAAACTAAAATTAGATTTTCATTATTCTGGTTGAAAGTACATACATGTACTTGAAGTTTTCCATATAAGATAAAATCTTCCAGGTGGGCAGTGTAAATTTGGAGACATCATGGAATGTGACTAATATAAATTTTAGCTTTTAATTGCAAACTGAACACAGGTGAAGATGTTTTCTGATTTATTGTGCCAGTATACATGTATATTTTCCAAAAAATAAATTTAGTTGAAATGGCATCTATTTTTTGCTCAACTTAATTTGACATTGTTCACACTGCCACTCAGTGTGTTAAATTTAAATGCACAGAAAAAAAAAGGAAATTCGAGACAATTGAATAACTGGCATTCTCAGGAATTGAATTACTTACTTTCTTAGGAATTGAATTACTGGCATTCTCAGGAAAGCAAGTTATGAAAAGGGTCAATTAGTGGCAATACATAAAACTCATAACATTGTCAGACCAGGTATCAGTAGCCTGGCTTACACTGGCAAGTGACATGCAGAAGGTTTCCTTGTGTACTCTGACAGTGCATTTTAACTATGTATTCCGCATCAGAGCAAAAAATTAAAATGTGCACATATTTTCTTACTTTTGAAGAACAAAGTTTGCATGCAATTGAGGCTGGGCCAAAATTTGTGGATGTGCAGTCAGTTCTGTGTTCTAGTTTTTTATACTTGCTTATAGGAGAAGTAACATAGATTTTAATCAGTCCCAACAGTCACATATTTCCTGCTTGGAATTTTCAGATCAACAAATCTACTTGACCATACAGAGCAAGACATTGCTGGCATTCCAGACTTTTGCTGCAAACATGCTATCATTGGTTGGCAAGAGTCCTGAACTAGCTAGTTTGCCTGTGAAGGTAAGAACTTCATACCAATGTTGTTTCGGTCAGCCGAAAAATTGTTGACTGCACATGTCACAGTTGCTTGGAGAAAAAAAAAAGTAATTTTTACTGCCCAATATGAAAGTACAGTTGTAGTACATCCATGTATGCTACCAAATGGGTTGGCAATAACTTCTTCTTTGACCAAACCATTTTTTATTTGCCTGCGCATCAGTTTTTAAGGCTTCTCTTTAGCTCTGGTGACCATAAGTTGCAGAGCTTAAGCTATCACTCATGTCTGTCCGTCAGCCCTGTACAACTCTCAGGACTTCTCATGTGTATGGAAATTAAGGTTGAATTTGATATTGGTGGCACCACCTGTAGTACTGTGTCATATTTGGGACAGAATAGGAAAATTTCGAGAATGCTCTTTTTGAGAAGTTTTCCATGAATCAACTCAAAACTTGTTAGGAATCTCTGTTTCTCGAAGTCATTAAGCACATAAGAAAAGGACCTTAAGTTCAATAGATTGAGAAGAATAAGGGAAACGATACCAAATATACTACGAATGTGTGTTCTTGTAGAATTTTGATGTTGCATCGTATGGGTGACCTTGCATAATTTCTTAGGGTCATGTAGGGAATGAATTTCAGGAAATGATTTTTTTGTGATGGCCATCAGATTATATATAATATGTATGATCAGCAAAGCATTAGGCCCATGGGCCTCTTGTTTGAGTGTGTGTTTAAAAAGCAATCTGAGATATTTAAGTCATGTAAGTTGTTACTGAAATAAAAGTTTCTACTGTAATTGTGATGATTTTATTTCATTTCAATTCATATGTTGAAGATTGATGAAGCTATCTACGGTGACCTGACCCCAAGTTTTACGAATTTCATGGCGCCTGGAATCATAATAAGGTAAAACAAGTGTCATTGCTTATACTTATTTATTTGTTTTTAAGAGCGAGTATTAACGCTTTCAGTGCCAAGTTCTGGACTGAGTCAACAGCTTTTCGTGGCGCATTGTGCTCAATGCGCACCGAGAAAAGCTGTTGACCTGAGGTGTTCTCTCTGGAACTATAGGCATACTGGTACTTGAATGAAAGGTCTTTTACAAGAAATAGGAATCTGGGATCCTGATGATAGCTCAGACTAGTTTGACTCAAGACGAGATTGGCACTAAAAGACTCAAGGTGGCTGGGGAAACCTGGCATTGGAGTACCACACACTTTGATGTGATATGGTCTCTTTTTTTTTTTTTAATCTTCATCCACAGTAAATGATAGATATTGGTAGTAAGATCAGGGCTCAACGTTAAGGCAAGCCTGCCAGCCCAGGACAAGTAGCATTTACATGTAAGTCAGGGCAGCTGAAAGTTGGAACTGGCAAGCCTGACTGGATTTACCAAGTTTCCTGGTTGGACAAACCTAACTATTTGGCATTAGAACTTTTCAGGACAAGGTTCATTTGAAAAGACATATTTTTCGGGGAGAAACATCAATCAGGGTCTGAATTCCTGAACAAGCAGGGCATAGATGATTCACAAATGTTAAGGATGAAAAATGAGATGGGTGACAATAGGGGTTGAGGATGGGACAACCAGCTTTCTGAGGGGAGCAACAAATTTTGATATCGCAGTTACCTTAATTTGGACAACTAGGCAAAATCCTTAATGTCAAGCCATGAAGATGTTAACACTCATATTGCAGGAAATAAAATGTGCCAATGAAAGCTTTTGAACCAGACACATTTATACCGATAAAGGGTTAATTTTATGCTACAGTTAACAGGTTAAAAGTCTGAACAATTACAAACAAAGGAAAACCTGTCACTTGGACAGAAAACACTAATTGAATTTTTGCTCCGTTGTTTCTTCTAGTGTGATATATTCTTCCTTGACACTGGTCTGACAGCCTTGTCGTTTTTCTTGGAACGCAAAATGGGCCTGTTGGACCGTACTTGGGTGGCGGGGGTTAACCCGGTAGAAATCATGATTGCTCATATAGGCGTGCAGTTCCTCATCATGGCTGTGCAAGTGGCTTTGTTGCTCATCTTCTCACTCGTTGTATTCCAGGTTGGTGTCGAATTCACCATTTCATGAACTTAGAAATAAAGGTATCTGTAGGGAAAACTTGACTGGGAGAGTTCTAGTGGGAGTCATAAACATATCATGCCTTAGTATTAATATTTGCAGAAGGAAAAAAATACAGGCACCTTGAGGAACTCCTGCTTTTATTGAGCAAAGCAACATATGATAGTACAATCTCCCATTAAGACCATCCCCATAAAAGCCCATTTCTGCATTAAGACCACCAATTTACAGACCCATTTTTGTTTATCCTTGATTAAATTTTATCCCCTTTAAGACCACTCCTCTTTTATGACTACATTTTTTCAGTCCCTTGGGGCCGTTGTTGGGGGTGGGTTTGGGAGTCATAACACATGGAGCCACCAGAACCCCTCTGCCAAGTAACCAAGAAGTGCAGGTGGAGCCACCTACGGGATAACAAACCTACAGTTAAGCCTGTGTTAAGCTGAACAGTCACAAAAAGCATCAACCTTTTGCAACCTTTTCCCAACCATTTGAGTGAATGCAAGCCTTTTTCAAACACTTTCCAAACCATTTTCTCTTATTGCATTAAAACCCCTTTAAAGTTAAACACTTTTAAACCTTTCTCTTATGGTTTACAGCCTTTCTCGACCTTATTGATGAAAATGTTTGCAACCGTTTCAACCATTTGAAACCCTTTTTCAAACTTTTGCAAACCTTTTACATCCTTTTCAAACCCCAGTACAGTACAACACTTTGCAACACAAAAAATGGATGTGGCTGTTAAGTTTTAGACAGGCTTAACTGTAGCTCCTCTGATTGGTCAGTTGTTGCCAACAAGAAATTGTGGGTCATGCAATAAGTTCCCAGGTGCTGATTGCTCTAACTATCATGGATAAATATATGGATTTGAGTTTTTAAACAAATTTACAGTGCATATAATTCAGTGTAAAAACTTCTACTTTTCATCGCCACATGGCACTTTTGGAAACTTAACTCTTCAAGTGCCAAAAAGTCCCCAACTGTCACAATGTCTCTCGGTATCAGCTTAATTAGCATAACTGAACGATTGACAGGCAGAGACTACAGATGACATCTTCACCAAATTAGGTCTTTGAAGTACATGTACTGAGGGCAAGATTGTTACAGTAACCCTTTGCCCCATGAATTAAGACTGAGTCAGCAGCTTTCCTTGGCATTGGTTGGGCACTTAGTGCCCAACCCATGCCAAGGAAAGTTGTTGACCTGGGGCATGTGATCTTGAGAATCTCATTGTTATCCATTACTGTTGACATTAGGTAAAACGCTGAAGCAGACGTCATTTGAGCACCAGCTGGTTTTAGTTGGTTCATCTCTTTCAATGCCCCATTTTTTATTAAGTCAACAGCTTTCCTTGGCACGCTTTGTATGCGTTTTGCCCAAAGCACAGAAGGAAAGCTGTTGACCTGGTCTAGTAAATTTTATATAGCTTCCGGTGCACTAGTACTTGAATGAAAGGTCTTTTCACATGGAATATAAATCCAGCACTCTTATCATAATTCAGAGCAGTCCATTTTAAGTGGTTTGACTTTAGTCACAGTTGGCAGAGAAAGAGTTTACGGGAAAAGAGTTAAAGCATGTTGAGATCATTGTCTTTTAGCACCAAAGTGATATCCTCGGCTGTTGCCTTCTAATGAAAGCCCTGATCTGCAAACCCGGTCCTGTGTACTGTGTTGTCTTGTTGTGCTAGGTGCCGTCACGAGGGCCGGTGTTGCTGGTGATAATCCTGACTCTCTTCCAGGGATTCCTTGGCATGCCTCTGGGTGAGTGCAGAAAGCTCGATGTTTGTGGGGAAAATCATGAGTAACCCGCAGCTCAGGAGTGATTTTTTGCCACCAACAGTGATCGCAAATGAGAGAAAAATGGTAACTCACTCTCCAGCCATGCAAGATTTTGTTTATTCTATGTTAATTGAGTATTCATCTCAAAAAGTATGCCCTAGGCCTGGGTTAAATGCCAGCCTGGTGTGTTGTGTTTGTATACATGTGTAGTAGTTAATTAATTTGACCTGTGGCATTTAATCAAATTTATTCCATTATGGGGCCCTTGGCAGGGTGATAAAGGTATGTGTTACGGCTATCACGTGTGCTGTTCTGTATACGTATCAAATTGTACTGCTTTACATTTCTAGAAAAATAGACCCATTCATCCACGCTTGGCAGTGTTGGGTGGTCATGTTTTTCTACATATTCCTTCCCTTTTATTTGCTTAAAACTATCGTTTGTTATCCATTTAAACAGAATATTACATAGAAACATTATAGGATAAATGAAAACCATCATTCGGATGTATTGGGACTACATGAGTTTGGACAAGGAAAGCATATGCCGCGAAGAGCAGCTCGAGGGGTCCTGCCCAGAATCATTTCGTCCCAGTCAGAAACACAGCTCATGACAGTTTGTACACATCCCTCGCACACATTTGATTTTGTCTACATGTACTACATGACTGATTCAGGCAAGTCAAAATTTAGTTGTAACAATGCTTTGGTTGTGTGATCTCCAGTGAGTTACTACTTTCGATTTTCACTCTAGAAAATGATAATTTGCCCTCAAACATAGAATAAAGCTTGTTTTGCTCCCTTTTTTCTGTTCTATTTTTTAAGGGAAGTTTTCTCAGCAGTTTTCAGTTGTGCAAGCTATGAAGTATGTTTAAAGCTGTAAAAGCTAGCAACACCTTCCAAGCTTCTACTTGCAATCCAGTAAATTTTGAACACGAGACCTCACAATATCAAACAGAGAAAGGAAGCCTTCCACATCCCCACCACACAAAAATAAAAAATAATAATAATCTGCAGCAATTAGAAATCAGCCACTTACGTTTGAATGTAAACTTATGATTTAAACTCGTGACAGCTACATTTTGAGTGAATAGCAATTGAATTAGCACTAATCAGGAAGCGGCACTCCCCAATTTGCTTTTTGTTTAGATTGGGACAAATGGAATTCCAATCGTGCAGTTACATCTAGCATATTGGTGTAGAGATATGAATATTATCAAATTGAATGCTATATTGGAATTGCGTTGTTTGTCTGAAGCTTTTTCCTTGTAATTCCTAGCACTAGCTGAACTCCCAAGTTGTGTGTGTAATTTTTCTCCACAGGTTTGCTCATATCAGCAGTCTGTGACGAGGAGAACTCGGCTATCCAGCTAGCCTTTGGGTCTGTGTATCCCAACCTACTCCTTAGTGGTGAGTTTTAGTGCAGTGTCGCGTACAGTTAAACCTCATTATTAGTGACACTCAGTTATTCACTTTAACAATGATACAAATTTTATGGGACTTAAGTCAAATTCCATCACTGTTTGAATTGTTCATTTGACATATTCAGATACTGGACACATTTTGCAGAGAACAGACGGTGGCAGTATAACTAGGTTTCACTGTATTATCTTAGAACAAATATATAATTATCTTATTATATTACATTCATATATATATGTATATATGTAAATGGATATATATACACACATACATACATAAATACATACACATATACATATATATATGTATATATATACACACATACACATACACATATACATACATACATACATATATATATAATATATATATATATATATATATATATATATATATATATATATTAGAGCCTGACCAAGCATGCATTTTGAAAGCAAACTGGGTACTCGGTACTTGGTACACATTACGGATCCTGAACCAGGCACCGTTCAGGTTCGGCATATGCAATTCAAACATGAAGACGTTCGACAGGGAAAAATGCCCTTTTGCACAGAGACATTACTATTGTTAATGTAATTAAGGTGATTAATGCAATGCATGTGACACACGTAATTGCAACGTATTATTTGTTGCATTATTTAAAGTGTATACAAGTACAAAAAGTAACCTCAGTGACCTTTTAATTTAACTTTATTGCCAACGTTGAGAGTGATAACCGAACCCGAACGTTTAGTGATGGCTAAAGCCGAACCCTCGCCAGGCTTCAATCCTGAAAGCCGGTAAGCTCGGATTCGGTTGTTCGGGTTCGGTCAGGCTCTTATATATTCATTGTATATAAGCGTATACAGTGGTACCTGCTGTATGTGGCAGGTGACCTGTTACCACGGGTAAATTTTACAAACAAATTGACTGCGATGTCCGAACCTAGTGGCCACAAAAAGTGGTTGCATACAGCAGGTACCACTGTATATTATTATAGAATAAAGTGGGCAATAGGACATGGAGACACCTAGTCAGTGGTGTCTTGGTACAATGGCTGTGCTGTTTACAGCAGATATGTGCAGAACAAACAAACATGTTTCCTGATAAAGGTGAAGAGACCAGGCGAATCATGCAGCCGCAACAAGTCATATCAATCATAGAAAAAATCCTGATCTGTTTCATTTTCAGAGGACTATTTAACACCAGACTAGTGCCTAGGGGCTAAAAAGCCTGCTGAAAATTATATTATTTTTAGTAATAATAGGAGACATGGGTGTGACAGTATAAAGGATGGGGGTGGTGGGATATATTGGTTGTTTACACTGTATATATACAGTGGTCCGCTGTATAATAGTAAAACCAACCACTTGGAGCATACATGTATGAGTCCCAAGACTGCCCAAGGCCTGTCATTTTGACAGGTGTATTCCATGCAGTTGGTTTTATTTATATCCAGTAACTGGTTCCCTGTCCTTTTCCAATGTTCATACCGGCTAGAGCATCACCAGGGGAACTAGGCTATCCTGACCCTTGCACTGTAGTGATACAGATAGGGTTACTTGCCAGTCTGTATTTTCCACCTATTCTGGGTGATACAGCTACTGGATAAATACAGTGGTTCCCTTCCCACCAAGTGCACCCCCCCCCCCCCCCCCCCCCCGCCTCCAAAAAAAAAAAATATATATATGTGGCTATGTCAGAGAGATAGCCTCTCTTGTGGGAGGAAATAAAGTGCAGATACCACGATGCCTGCCTGGGGAAGTCACGTCTCCCTATCTGGAGGGACCAGTCTCGCATGTAAGGATTGTTGGCTCATGCCCCGGGCCCACTCTACATGCACATATGACTGTAAATTACTTTAATTTTGCTGTGGCACCCACTTAAACCATTTAAGGGATGAATGGTTGAAATTCGGGTGATGGTATCAAGACTGTGTGTAGTGGTATATGAAAAAGAAGAAAAAAGAAAGAAAGTGTGGGGGGGGAGGGGAGGGACACCTAGTGAAATGCTAGCATTGAAGGTTGTGGCGTTACGATCAACATATCATGAGAGACCCTGATGTGCAATATCAGATGTTACTTTTGGAAAACTTTTTCAGGAAGAGAGGCGGAACAGAGTAATGTCAGGCAAATAGAGAGGCAACAAGCTGTCAATGCCAGCCATAGGACAGGTAGACCCCACCCCCAACCATAACATGATATATCAGTATCCAACCATGAACATCATACAGTGAAACTCATTTTAATGACACCATCTGCTCCCTAAGAAAAAGTGTGAGATAACTGAATATGTCAGTTAAATTAATCAAACAACAAAATGTACAAACTTTTTCCCATGAAAATTTGTGTCATTATATTAAATATGTTGGATATTTGAGTGTCGTTATAATGAGGTTTCACTGTATATCGATATAAAATGGACTGTTGAATACAAGTGCCAGAAAAACATTATAGTATGTGCCATGCGAAGTATAAAAAGCCATTGGAGTGTCTGTAGTTTATATCCCTAGAAATTGGGCAAATGCAGGTGTTTTGTATATGCAAGAGTGTATGTATGTGTCGAGGTGTTATCTCCTCATCTCCAGTACCAGGTCAATTCATATCCTAGTATGTCTCATGCTAGTTGTCATTTATGAGGGTCAGGCTTGGATGGGGCATAGGTGACCTTGACCTGTTTTTTAAGGTTACAGGGCAATAATGCTGAATTTTGCATTTGTGCATCTATGGTATTGGGTACATATGGCAGTGTTGGAGCCATATAGACTGTGTATAAGGAGACCAAAAGGACACTAAAATAATGTCAAAGTATATCGTATGAAACAATAATCCAGTTAAACCTCCCTATACCGAACACCTTTGCTACCGGAAAAAAGTGTTGGGTTTAGTGAGGTGTTCGGTATAGGGAGGTTTGCTTACATTCAAATGTATATATTTGGAACCGAGAAATGGTGTTCAGTAAAGGGGGGTGTTCAGTATATGGAGGTGTTTGGTTAGAGAGGTTTTACTGTATTCAAAGATGATTTTGTTCTTTCCAGGTATCATTTGGCCACTAGAGGCGATGCCAGTGTGGCTACGATATATTGGAATTTGTCTGCCAATGACTTTGCCGACTGATGCTATGCGCAGTGTGTTACTAAGAGGTAAATTTTACTCTTCACATCCACAGGTGTATCATCTTACTTGACTTGTGACTAGACTTCTGTCCACACATTGCCCTCCACGCAGACAAAGTTCTGTGCTCTGGAATAGATGAAGTAACCCGTGCAATTTTCTCCTTTTTTCCTTTAAAAATGGTCAGGTCAGATTT
Organism: Hermodice carunculata; assembly: GCA_964020975.1. Taxonomy (NCBI): domain Eukaryota; kingdom Metazoa; phylum Annelida; class Polychaeta; order Eunicida; family Amphinomidae; genus Hermodice; species Hermodice carunculata. Next base: position 69,026,780 of record OZ026628.1, on the reverse strand, counting down.
TCTGATCAGATTTTTGTTCCAATGATTAAAGCTTCAAGTGAACTGACAGAATAGCCCAAAAATTCAGGAGAGAAATTTTTCACTGTGCTGAAGTGTATGTAAACGGAGGTCAATTTAGTTTATTGCACCTCCCTGATGTGAGGGTGTGGGCGAAGGCTGTCTCAAGATGCCTCAAGATGCTGCCATAAAATTGCTTGACTTTTTGGCAATTACAATAATCTCTGTTTGAAACTTGTGGGCACACGAGTGGTGGACAAGCTGAGACGACTTGAATCACTAGAGGGCAGCATTGGGCATGATGAATTTTGTGAAATCTGTAAACCTGCAGCTGTATTTTTCAAATAATCTGTCATGCTCATAGATGCCCTCATATGGTTGAAGTGTGCAAGGCTTATTGCATAATAGGTGATTGGTTTATAAGAGATGAGTGGCTTGTCCTGCACTTCACCCAATGCAGCATTTACTTTTGAAAAATGCAAAACAAAATACTAGTAAATTTTAAACAGATATAAGTATCACCTTTGGTTGAGTAAATTCCGTTAAGGGAAAAAATTAGGGAAGCAATGAATACATGATCAACTGTAAGATACAGATTAAAGATGGGAACTTTGGTACAAATTGTACACTAGGATGGTAAAAAGCAAAACAAAATACTAGAAAATTTCAAGAGCTATAAGTATCACCATTGGTTGAGTAAATTCCCTTAAGGGACAAAATTAGAGAAGCAATGAGTACATCATAAATAATATAAGATACAGATTAAAGACAGGAACCTCGGTAGAAATTGTACAGGAGGATAACTTTGTCACATGGGACACATTACTGACAATTACACTGTGTTCAAGTGTCATCACACATTACAATCTCAAATGGTGCAAGAAAAAAATAATGCAGGTGTCCCTAAAAAATCAGGGCCTGATTTGCAACTTGTTATCAATTGTGCACATACTGTGTCTAACTTTGTTCATCTATTTTTTGTTTGCATGACCTTTCAGGCTGGGACTTGACATATATGCCAGTTTGGCGAGGATTCTTGGTCAGCATTGGCTGGGGCTGGGGCCTTATGGCCATCTCTGCAATTATTCTGAAGATCCGAGGAACGTGATACATAGCATACAGCACCTGTCTTTCAACCAGATATTTGGACATCAAATTTTTTGCAGAGTTTTTTTTTTTGAAACTTTCAAACTGTTGATTATAAATTTACTTAATTTTGCTACAGTATATTTAATGCTTATTTTGCTGATGGTACAACATGAAATCACAATGAAATAGTATTTTAATGTGTATTTCATAGGAACTATGACCAAAAGTGTTAAATTAAACTGCAGTCAAATGCCGGAAATGCAAAAAATTTATACACATAAAAATAAGCACATTCACTGTCTTTTGTGAAGTGTGAAATGCATTTAGATCTTTTACAAATAAATAAAAAAAATACATTAAAAATATTGAAATTAAATGCATGTGTAATTTAAGGTGTTATAAAAAAGGATTGATTGTGCCATGCAGATTTGTAGGACTGGTGCCATAGTGAAAACTTGACAGTTGTTTTTCTGCAGATGCGTGTTTTTAAACATGTGATTTCTGATTTTAAACACAATGCCAGCCTCTGTGTAGTAAGCAGACTATGGCATTGATGTTAGTATTCTGAGACCAGGATTTTTTTTTTTTAAATGGAGTGATACACGTGTATGTAAAGTGTATATTAATGTACTTTATAAACACTGATTTTGCGACTTGACTGAGTTAGGGAAGCAATGTGTAATTGTAGACAGCGTTAACTGATGAAATATAGATGCAGCGGTTTTTAACTCTTTCACTGCCAACTGGGACCAAAGTCAAAGAACTCAAAATGAACTCTGAATTATCAAATGGATACTATAATGGTATTCTTTGTGAAAGGACCTTTCATTTAAGTACCAGCATGCCTAGAGTCCCACAGAGTATAATGGTCCAGGTCAACAGCTTTCCTGCACTCAAAGTGGGCTCAGGGAAAGCATTGACTCAGTTCAAAACTTGACACTGAAAGAGTTAATGTAAGCAGAAACAGTGGTCCCTGTCTTGAGAGAGTGCCCCTTGGGAAGGTCAAAATGTGGTCTTCGTTAACAGGTAGTCTTTCATTACAGGTATAATAACATGGAAAAGATAGCACAGTGTTCTGAGACAGCAGTCTTAGAAAGACATGTGGTATTTGGGGTGGGGGGGGGGGTCTGTCAACACAGGTACCACAGTACAGTCAAACCTGTCTGTTACAGACAGTCACAGGACCTGTCAGATTAGTTCCTCATGTACAGATGTCTGCATTATATGACGTTTATGAAATACACCTAAAAAGGGGGGAAATTATTACAATTTATTAGTACAGGTCACATGGCCAGAACCAAAACATATTAAATGATAGTTGAGCTAATCATGCAGCTGAAAGGAAAGGCTTTTGAAGAAAATGAATTACAAACAGCAAGTTGCGTGAACTCCAGTGTTTTTGTCTCGCCAGCGTTAGCTGTTTGCGAGACTAAGCAGTCACTTTCCGTCCCTCCGTCCGTCCGTCAGTCCGTCCGTCCGTCTGTCAACCAAAAACTTCGGAGTGGCATTATTTCACTAACTAGATCAGATAGGGCTATCATACTTGGGTGGATGATTGATTGTAATCATCACTAGAGATGTGGGCCATCAATGTTACACTTCATTGATTACTTCATGCTTCATTGAGCATTGGAGAAAAACTTTGGAGTGGCATTATTTCAGTAACTAGACTACATAGGCCTTTCATATTTGGGTACATGATTTAATGTAATCATCCCTAGAGACGAGGGTCATCACTGTCACACTTCATTGATTACTTCATGCATGATTGAGCATTGGAGAAAAACTTCAGAGTGGTATTATTTCAGTAACTAGACTACATAGGCCTTTCATATTTGGGTGGATGATTTATTGTAATCATCCCCAGAGACGAGGGTCATAACTGTCACACTTCATTGATTACTTCATGTTTGATTGAGCATTGGAGAAAAACTTCGGAGTGGCATTATTTCAGTAACTACACTACATAGGCCTTTCATATTTGAGTGGATGATTTATTGTAATCATCCCTAGAGACGAGGGTCATCACTGTCACACTTCATTGATTACTTCATGCTTGATTGAGCATTGGAGAAAAACTTCGGAGTGGCATTATTTCAGTAAGTAGACTACATAGGCCTTTCATATTTGGGTACATGATTTAATGTAATCATCCCTAGAGATGAGGGTCATCACTGTCACACTTCATTGATTACTTCATGCTTGATAGAGCATTGGATAAAAACTTCGGAGTGGCATTATTTCACTAACGAGACTACATAGGCCTTTCATATTTGCGTGGATGACTTATTGTAATCATCCCTAGAGATGAGGGTCATCACTGTCACACTTCACTGATTACTTTATGCTTGATTGAGCATTGGGGAAAAACTTCTGAGTGGCATTATTTCACTAACTAGACTAGGAAAGGCTTTCATGCTTGGGTGGATGATTCATTGTAATCATCCCTAGAGATGAGGGTCATCACTGTCACACTTCATTGATTATTTCGTGCATGATTGAGCATTGGAGAAAAACTTCCAGAAACTTATATTATGTACTATTGATGTGACACTTCATTGCTCATACAATACATGTGATGTCTGTATTTACCAAATACAGTGGTACCTGTCTTGATAACCCCTCCAGTGACACAATTTTTTAAGGAGCACTGTGTTATCTTTTGCATGTTATTCTACCAATACAGGCACCACTGCACAAAAATAATCCTCACCCATACAATTACAATGCTGGCGAGACATTTCATGCCCCCCCCCCCCCCCCCGGGGCATAGCTCTGGTCTTGACAAGTACACAAACTAAAACATGATGATAATAATTTCCTGAGCTACAGAAGACTGAGTTCAGGGCTTATGTTGGAAGACTGAGTTGAAGGCTTTGCTTGGGAGACTGAGTCAAGAGCTTTTCCTGGGAGACTGAGTCAAGAGCTTAACTTGGAAGACTGAGTCAACAGCTTTTTCTGGGAGACTGAGTTTGGAAATTATCTTGATGCAACTTGAGTATGCTGTGATATTGTCTATTAACAAGAAATTTAAGTAAAAGGGTTAAAGCAGATAATGTGCATGCGGGTGCATTGGGAAGATTCAAGCAAGAAAAGGTTGAAAAACTGGATGCCTCAGTTTGACCATATAGATGCATGTTCGAAACAGATTAATCGCTTCGGGGAAATTCATGGGCCACCTTTACAGCATCAGCCTTTTGACGATACGTGTCATCATTTTAGACATTTTAGCTGGCAGGAATAGACATGCAGAGCTTGTTTTGTAACATACAAGTAGAAAGCTGTGTACAACGTTCATTATACTTAATAAGTATTACCTTATTAATTTGCCAGTTTATGTTTAATAGGCCTTTAACACAGGAAAATCTATAACAGATAAAAGGCTGCCACAATTATAGTATACATATCTGCACATTTGTAGGAGATGGTATAACTGATGAACAATCTTATAATTTACATATTTTGTGAAAGTGTTTTTCTATTGCCAAGAATTTGCAAGTTTTAAATATCGATATATATTACTGAGAAAAAAGATATACTATTTACGTGAAGTTTAGTTGCTCAGCAGATTTTATGGAGAACAATGTTCTGGTGCATCAATGTAAACTTTATTTGTACAGTAAAACCTCCCTAACCGAACACCTCCACATAGGCTACTGAGCACTTTGATCGGTCCCAATTTTTTTACCATATACTTCCTTTATAAGAAACCTCCCGATACTGAACAACTCTCCATGCTGGACATAAACACTCCAAATTAACACCATTTTTCCATAAAAGCCTCCCTATACTGAACACATACTCAGCACATTTTTGTGCATTTTCAATGAGTAATTTAATACTGATAAGGCTGCAACTAAACAGATTAACTTCAAAGACAGCCTTAACTGCTTATACCAGCAGCAGCAGAAACCACCCACAGCTATGTAGTTAGCATACGTATCTCCCACCATAATTACCTCAGCTGGTATCTGTTGAGTATGGTTGGTAAAACAAAAGGCCACAATGTGGAAAGCTTCCTAAACCAAACACCTCCCAATACCAAACACTTTTGTTTGGTCCCAAGTACATTCAGTATAGGAAGGTTTTACTGTATTTATTTTTAGGCAGCGATGAAGTGTAATGAAAGTTTGTCATTTGAAGCTCAAAGCAAACAATCAATTATGAATATAATGCAGTGAATGCATTTATCCAAATTTAAAAATGATGATGATGATGATGATGATGATGATGATGATGATGATGATGATGATTGGACAAAACATGTTCCATAGAAGTCGATTGCACTGTGCATAGATAAACGAGTGGGTGAAAAATTACAATATTTATGTATGTGGTGTTGCCCAGAACCACTAAAAGTGTGAACGCACCAGGTTCTGAGTTTAAGGAAAATTTGAATCTCTGTAGAGCATGCTCAGTGAGGCTTGTCACTGGTTATCACATGCTGTGGTACCTGCTGTATGTAACCACCCTTTCAGCCAAGAAAAATCATCAACATACATCATTCACCTGTCTGCAGGTAAACTAGCAAAGGAACTGTCTCCTATTCTGAAGCCCAGTGGCCCCAGTAAAGCCGTGTGGCTGTTCATGGCAGTGGTTGCATACAGTAGGTGCCACTATGCATCTATTTCTCCCTTGATGGAGAATTCTGCAGTGATCACACTTTAAAAGTATGACTGTAAAGAATTGTTTTGGGGGAGAATATGGCTTGCAATGTTTTTTATCATCACTTGATCTCAAAGAGCTATTTTTTTATGAGACTCATTCAAGAAGGTCATTAAAAAGAAAAGTTGGACTGCAGTTAACTATAACAACTTTACAAATTGAGTGGGAGAAGGTTATTTCCTGCATGAAATAACTTCTGACCTAAATCGTCCTATGGATAGCAATACAGAGACAGCAACTTGGCTTCTGTTTAGCTCTGCTGACCACTGTTCACAAAGCTTATGCGATCACTCATGTCTGCCTGTCCTTCTATCCCTAAACTTTTTGCATTTGAGTGCTATATGTTCCAGCTTTCCAGATGGCCCATTGACAGTTTGACATTGGTAGTGCCACTTGCAATATTATGTAACATATGGGTCAAAACGTGAAAATCTTGTGACCAATCCAGCATCTTTATTGCTTGATAGATCTTCATAAAATTTTGTGGGACTGCTCAAAGGTCAAAATCACAGCTGCGTATGATATCACTGGCACCACCTTTAATTTTGCACAAATTATTAGCCAAAGTGTGTTTAAAGATATAAAATTCCACACCTCATAAAGTTATTGAATCACACTTGACGAATTTGTAGGATAGATAAACCATGTCTAGTGCTTGAATGTTATGTAGTATCAGTGACTTTGAGAAATTCATGTTAGGTTAGCAGGCCTAGGCCTGTAAAGCTGAAAAGAGATAATTTTGGAATGACTGGCAGCTTGGGCATCAAAGGCAAAGAGAATTGAGCCTCCAGATCAAAATTGCACTTGATTACATAATACAAAAAACTGTTGGTGACCTACTTTTTGGGTCACTGTGACTCAACGATTATTAACTTTGGTGGTTGTCCAAGTTTATTGATTTTTCTTCAAAAGCTCGTAATAATGTTTCACCCTATTTGAACAAACAGACCACATATGGAAAGGTGGAAGCAGGGCACACAGTTTCAGCATAATAATTGCTCAATGAAAGTTCAAGGTCAAGGTCAAATGGCCAGTTAGAATTTTGGGGTCATCTTGTAACTGCTGTGCACCCCCCCCCCCCACCCCCGTTTTTCAGTTTTGTGTCTAATTCACTTTCCTTGTGGCCACCACTGGCTCCTTACCCTGGATTTAAAGGCAAACCCCAGGGTGATGATCAGTGTTTGCTTGAGTCTCTGGTGTTTGTATATGGTCAGTGGTCAGATAAGATGAATTAACACCGTGGGTAGCTACTATTATTAGCTGCACATATGTAAAAAGAGAAAGCATACTCTGTGGACATGTCATTGTTTGCTAGGCCTGCTGGGAGTAAATCTTCTGTGTTTTTCGCTATTTACATAAAATGAGCTCATCATGATGGGGGGGGGGGGAACTAATGTAGATGCAGTTCTCGGTCTTGGTTTTTAAAGTGACCTGTTTTCCGGATGTAGGCCCATATCACTTCAATGTTGATGGCGCCATATGTGTGTTGTGTAATATATGGGTCAAAATGTGAAAATCTTCCAACCAGTCCAGCATCCTAATTTTCTTATGGATTTTCACAAAGTTAAGTAGGATTCTTCAAGATGTCAAAATCTAGGTTGCTTATGATATCAGTGGTGTCACCTTAATTTGACAGGAATTATGAGTTAAAATATCTTGAAATATATAAATAACATATCTCTATAAATGATTGAGTAAGACATGCCAAATTTATAGGATACAAATCTTGTCCAGTGCTAATATGTTGTAGAAGATCAGTGTCCTTGACATATTTCTGTTAGGTCACCAGAGCTGTTTAGTTGGAAGAGGTGGTTTTGTAATCCATTGTAGGTGGGTGCAGCTGGGACATCAATGGCACATAATTGAGCCTCCAGATCAAAATTGCACTTCAGTACATTTTATATAAAAGTACATTTTATTTTAAACTTAACTTGGTGACCTACTTTTGGGTCACCTTGACAAAATTATTCTGTGACCATAACCTATTTTTCAAGGTCATAAAGCAATTCAAGGACATAAATCAATGTCTTGATAAAGAATAAGGCGACGGATGCAAAATGTACCACGAATGTGTATCATGGAAGTTTCATACATTCCATAGGAAGGGTGACCTTAATGAGTTTTTCAAGGTCATTGAGGGAATACATTTCAAGAAATGGTTTTTGGTGATGGTTGTCAGCAGAGCATTAGGCCCATGGGCCTTTTGTAAATTACTGTAATTTCACTTCATTTCACTTGATCAATTTTGCTTATTTCACTAATGGTACAAAATAGTGCAGAGATAAGCATAATTATATAGTATTTCAACAGTCAGGTTTAACAGGAATTGTGTCCAAAATAATGGAAGTAGAATAGCTATTAAACGCTTGAAATGCAAAAACTGAATTATTTTTGTACATGAAAATGTACAGGTTGCATTGGAAATGATTGTGAAAAATGGAAATTGTTTCTATGATGTTACAACCGGTGACAAGGTACACCTTCATAAAAAATATAATAATAATGATAATAATAATAATAATAATAATAATAATAATAATAATAATAATAATAATAATAATGATAATGATAATAATAATGATAATGATAATGATAATAATAATAATAAATAATAAAAATTAAAGAACTGTTGGTAGTTGGTGCTTTTTCAGTCCAACATATTGCTCTCAGTAGTTGCCCTGACTGCCGATAAAAGTCAGTTTTCCGAGCCCCTATTGTCCATGGATTAACATTGTATTTTCATGGTTATACTATGATGTTTTGTGACAGATGGGGAATACAGTCTAGATACATGTAAAACTATTAAACGTTTTTAAAGCCACAGATGGTGAAGGGACACTTAATGGAAAACGGGCACTCGCTGGGGGTAAATATGGTAACATGGTATGTTTAGGAAGTTGTCGATGTGGCCTTTGACATAGTTTTAGCTGAGCTGGCCGACGAGTCAGCTGAGCTCAAAATGTGTGCCAATGCTTATAAGATGGGTGGCGATCTGTCAAATTTCTGAAAGAACTGCCAATCTACTCTAAGACATCATTTCAACATAAGCTCGAGGAGGAAAAAAAAAGAGAAGATTAAAGCAAAGAAGAAACAAATAAATCCACAGTTATTATTCAGTGTGAAAATCTAGCCACAAAATACATAAATCCCCAAATTATTCTTAAAGATGAGGAAATTAAAAACTTGAGATGTAATCCAGGTAGTATACCACTACACACACAGTATTACAAATAAATACTCGACTTGCAACACTGTGATGTAAACCTTAGATGTGGACAAGAATAATCTGAATTGTGAAGGTAGCGTTTTGTTTAAAGAATACATGTACATTGTATATGGATAAAGAACATATGCATATGATCACAGGAAATATGAGTACACGTATTGTAAAGAAGAAAAAAAGAACTGAGGAAGCTGTTCTACAAATGACCTAATTACAGGTAAAGAGGAAGCATCAGCTTTACTAAAGCAAGAAAGGCAATAAAAACGCCTCAATAAGTACATCAAGAGACTAGAAAAGATTTGCTACAAAGCAAATCTGTGTGTGCCTCCAAAATTTGTGTAAATTTAAATGCTAAAAGTTTTTTGTCTGGTTTATTTGATGCGCCTTCAGCACAAATTTATGAAATGAATAGGAAATAGCAACTCTTAGAATAATAGCTTTGAAGATATGCAACATTTAAATGTTTTCAGAAGTCCCAATTAGCATACAATAAAAATTTTGCAACTTTCGTTTGTGGGAGATTACATGCACCCACAGCACAAGTCATTCAATGGAATTTGGAATACCATCTCTACTTGTTATAGCGTTGAAGATTTTCAACATTTAAACTTTCAAAGGTTCCCTTATTAACATAAATTAAAATTCTACAACTTCTGTATGTGATTAAATATGACGCACCTGCAGGACAAACCTATAAACTGAAGTTGGAATCGCATCCCTACCTAAAATACTAGTTTTGAAGATATTTGAGATCCAAAATTCCAAATGCCCCTAAATTGCATAATTTTAAGTGCACTGAATCCGCTTTGTTAAAAAACATGACTTCATGTATGGATATATAATCATACCAAGTTTGGACTTTCTAAATGGAATATTGTCTGAGAATATCATCAGACAAAGTTACTGGTAACGAAGAAAAATCAGAAGAAAAAATAAAAAAAAAGAAACCCAACAAGAACAGAATGTCTTTTAGCACACCGACATCAATACATGAACTGCTGCTATATGCTTGAGCAAGTCACAGTGATGCCACTGATCCACAATCCTGTGTTATATATCACATGGATCCCATCAAGTTGTCAAAAGAGTCATTGTGGACTTGGAGACTTCTGCTTTGGAGTGGTCAAGCTATCTGGGCCCACACCTTCATTATGTAATTGGGATAATAACATTACAGACCTCTACCCAGAGATCCAGGGGTCTCTCAGGACCAAAGGCTGACTCCGATAGAGCTGCACAATGCTCCTACCACTGCACTGTACACTGTACATGTATAAATACAGCACTGCAGCTTTGTGATTGGTGCCCCTCAGTTGCTTGGGACCTAGAGATCTGCTCAACTTGAACACTATGTGAAGCTCTGTATTTTGTGGAGAACCAGAGTTACATGTATTACACAGTCGTTCTGAGTTTTTTTCTCATTTGCTGGAAGGCCTAAACTTGGAAAGCAGGCAGTCAACCATGAATAGCAAAGTTCAAATGGCACCTTTATAGAAGATCTGAAGCTATGCAAGGTTCAAATTATGCACATTCACATAATTTGCTTAAATTAAAATTCTACAACTGTGGTTCATGGTTCATTGGATGTGGCTTTGCCACAAACATACAAAATGAATTGGAACAGCTATCTATAATAGTTTTGGAGTTATTCAACTTTTAGATTTTTCAATGCCTCAAATTAGCATAATTTAGAATTTTACAACTTTCGTTTACTGCCCATTATATTTGCAGGTGTCACAAACCTATACATGCACATTGAAATTTTGTGTCTATCTGCATTAGTTTGGAAGACATGGAGCTTTTAAAATTTTAGTCGTCCCTAATTTGCATAATTTTAAACGTCATGACTATTCCAAACAATATACACAATTTCACTGGTAGGTTAGTCACCGTGGCAAGTTTGGATATTTTCGTTATGATAGTGTTTGAGAAAAACTCCTGACAAATTTGTTCTTAAAGAAGTACAAGAGAAAGAACTAGACAAGATTTGCTATACAGCAAATCTGGGAGCTTTTAAAATGAGAACAGTTTAAAATGCTACACTTTTTGTATTTTTGCATATGTGCCTAATTTGCATAAATTAAAATCCTACAACTGCTTCACGGCTCAGTGGATAGGGCTTCATCAAAAACCTATGAATTTAAGTTAGAATGGTATCTCCATCTGTAATAGTTTGCAGGATAAAAAGCTTTTAAAATTGTTATTGCCCCTAATTTGCATGATTATGAAAAACATGAGAATTCAATAGCCAGGTGGACAACTTCACTAGTAGATCAATTTATGTGCCAAATACGGTGATTGCAGGTGCCATAAGTTCTGAGATCGAATGAAGATGAAACAGCTTGCTGAGCGCTGTATGGCACAAACTCCCGTTGCACTGATTTTTTTCCTCAGTTTATGCTTTTGGCACACAAAACTAGAGAACATCTTTCTGAATGCTGTCTGATAGATATTTCTGCTGCGAAACGTTTTCCTTAGTTTCCGTTTGTGCCAGAAATTTCTTCTCTACGTACTCAACATCAGGGTGGGTGTATGCCTTGGACAATTTTATACAATACCCTATCTTAATCCTACACCAGATGTGAAAAGGTACCCTTTCTTAATTCTGTGATGTGGTGAAAGGAGTGCTGCATTGCTGCATTTTGGAAACCATCACTCCAATACTAAAAAGGTTTTAGCATGTTCTTACTTCCAACAAAAATTCCCGCAAAGAACTTATTATATCTCCAGCTTATATCCAAGATCTATACATTTGTTTGAAAAATGAATAAGGCATTCAGTTCAATCAAAAAATTATTGCACCTATCCTAATCCAGCTGTCTACATTACGGGGGGGGGGGGGTGACAATGCATCAAATTGTACATTGTAGGTTCTGAAGGAGAGTCAAAAATGACATAAAGTGTTCATGGTGATTATACAATTTTATTTCTTTGAATTATTATAAAACTAAATTGTGGTTGTCGTGGTCAAGTCCCCTTGCAAGCCAGTCTACCACACAGGCAAATAACATAGCGCAGGCGAAAAGCCACACAAGAATGTTGTTCCATGTGGAACACTTCATTTGGAATTGGTACAAGTATTAAAACACTGTAATAAAGATGAACTTTAAGTTTAAAGAGCCCCGCAAGTCATCAACAAAATTTTGCAAGACAAAATCATGTTCAATATTTTATGAACTCTCTTTACTAGTCTGCAAAACTTTTCTAAGACAAAACATCAAAAGCTTTATAAATGACTGACAAAAAAAAAACCCTCTAAAGTTTACCTGTGGAACTCTATAGTGAACCACTCACATCTGTTACAAAAATATTCAACTTTCTGCAACCCTCTAAACTCTTTAAGTCCCAACTGTGACTTACGCTGAACTACTCAAAAACAAATTCATTGAATTATCACGAGGATACTAGATTCATATTTCTCACACAAAGACCTTCTCTTCAAATACCAAAATGCCTATATTTCCAGATAGAATACTCCAGGTCAGAAGCTTTAGGGGCACGCATTCGATACATTGGCCCAAACGTTTTCTGAGAAAATCTGTTGATATTGTCCAACTGTGGCACTGAAACAGTTAAGTTATGCACAAGACTGAATAAAAAAAATTCCAAAACTTCGTAAATGCAAGCCCCCAAAGCCTCAGACTTTTAGTAATGGAGATCAGTAGCAAATCATCCTAAGTTTTTATAGTCTCTGCACCTTATCTGCGTAATGTGTTCCATGTAGAATATACTGTTTCGTTTCATATTGTAATCAACTCATAACACCAGTAACTGTTATGTGATACAGATTTGTTCCATCCAATCATTATTATAAAATTTAAAGAATTAAATTTTCGTTTCAACAGCGGGTCTGAGCCAACGTTATAACTAACCTACATAGTTCAAAAAGACCTGTCACTTCTTTTTTTATTGGTTTGCAATGACTATTCTTTCCTAGGCAACAGGAGCAATGCAGTTAGCATCCTAAAAAGTTCGGAATACCGAATGCACAAACGAGGGTAACGAAGGGCACATGCAAAGTGCAATGAGAAATAAAAATTTAGCATGAATTATATTTCTGATTTCTGAAAAAAAAAACTATCCAGTTTCCTTATTTTCAATAACAGTAGTACGTACGTCAGCACCACGTTAAGCAACAATGCTAAAGTTTTTTGTTTTTTTTTTGTTTTGTTTTTTGTTTTTGTTTTTTTGTTTTTGTTTTTGTTTTGTTTTGTTTTGTTTTGTCTTCTAACAAGTAAATAAAGTAATCAAAAGTTGAAGAATGGCTACATTTATCATTTTTTCAGTTGTAAATATACTTTTCATTGGCCTTTCGTTACCATGTAAAATGAAGATGATCTAACCGGAAGGATAATCACATAACATCATGTTAATTTATTCTACACTTATATTTGATCTCCACATCTTAACGCGCCAGGAGCAATTATCCATATGTTAATATAGTTTTGACTTGCAAACATCCAACTGTCTAAATAAAAGAGAATACGTTCACGATTAGGAACAACTACATTATTAAATCTAAATGCACTTAAATATAAGGTGTTCAAATACACTTGTTAATTACGATAAAGCATATGCCACACACGAACTGATTAAAGCTGTACAACTAAATCACCAAAATTGTTACAACAATTATTTGAAAAGTGGTAAAACTTAAAAGGCTAGAATTGCCTTAATGGAAAACGTTGTGTGTCATAAAGTGTGTTCCTTGTATTTTATTATCAAGGGGTATTAGCAGTTTATGTTAAAAATGTTTTTAAGTACAACGTAACATTGTTAACAAGGCAAGGTCGCGATGTCCACTCTGCACTGTAAGAAAACACATCAATAACATTCTCACGTACTATATGTGTCCAACGTTTTCTCATTATATGCATCACATAGCAATCAGGGCACATTGACGTTTTTAAATATGCCAAGACTGAATATGCAGTAGAGTAAACATCAACAGGTACAGTGTTTCTATTGTTTTTGTTAAGGCTTAGGTATTCACGTTGTAAATGCAAAATAGACTGTTGAGTGGGTGGTGTGTTCAAAATAAAATGAACTGATTGGGCGATGATATTTAGGTCATTTTCCACCTAATGGATCGATGCAAATAGGGAACTATAAAACAATTCTCGTACTGAAACATGTCACCCATACCTTTAGCTTTCATCTGCATGTGTATGCAAGCATACCTCCCCAACTGTATCTGCGGCGTAGGGGTTGGGTGCTATTCAAATTTGTCATTTTGTTTTTATGCAAGCTATGGGTAAACACGCGTGTTAAGCTTCGGGATCAACTACTGCATACGTATCCCTCTTGGCAGGAGAAAAAATACAGTGACTGCATTATATTAAATACCCAGGCGCAATTACAATACTGGGAGCTCTAGTATGACTATTATTTGACCTCAAAAAACATATACATACATAGTACTGACAGTCATTATGAGCATCACGGTATGCGAATTTTCTTGGTATGCTGCATAGAAAATGCTCAAATTCTTATCCTTATATACTGCTAGGAAAACAGATGTCCCCGTCCTCAACATTATGTACAGTTTATGAGGTGTGTGGGGAGTGTCTTTACTTTATTATACAATTGCTTTTCACATTTCTTTTGGGAGGAAATGGTGGTCCTTGAATGGCCATTTTTGGCTGTTGTTGGGAGGCAGCATGCATCAGTAGCGGGTGTGACCATCATGCTTATGTAAGCAAGCTTGGATCAGCCTTAGCATGTTGCTTGTCAGAGCGGCTTCTTTATACTCAAGCCTGCTTTGACAGCCTAGCACGTCCCACAAATGCTTTATGAGGGACGGGTCATGAGAACAGGCTGGTCATGGCCCGCTTATAAATCACAAAGACACCCCTATACCACACACACTTTTTGTACCATTCTAGTTGCTCTCTTGTTATCAGGACATCTTTTGTGCTTGTGTGATTTCCCAGACATACTAACTATCAACATCTATTCTTTTTTTCTGTGACATAGTATTCCATGCGACATCTATATTTTCCATATAAAGGCATATTTTGAGCGGCATATGTTTAGCCAATGGGGGTGGCATCTTTTTTCCACAGGAGTATATCTTGAATAAAAACAGATAAAGCTCAATGTTTATATTACGGTAGTCGGGTGTCAAGTTAAAGTGAAATATATTGCGTGTTATTCGACCAAAATATTAGCCCCTGTCAAACACTGTTGTGCCTGATTCTTTATCTTGTCTATTTTCTCTTTGTTACCACCAAGCTGAATAACAGCTGTTTCTGCTTCTTTCCACAATTGTTCGAAGTTGCTGTCAGAAATGGGCTTAGTAATTGTATTATTCACTTCTTCATAAATTCTTTTGAAATCCTGTATTGAGGCCTTATTTTGTCCCATGCCCTGGAGTTGGCCCCCACAGAGTAAGTCCAGCAATACATCACATGACAAGTCATACACTTCAACCACTTGCGCTGATCCTGGGTATAGTCTACCATAGGTTTTTAGTGGTCGGTTCTTCAGGATCCGATGCACATATGGTTGGTATGACAGTAGCCACTGATCCAGGTTCATGGGCTGTATCGCAGCCTGTAGCATCTCACGCAGCATCTCTGCTCCATACCCGTTCAATAATATGCACAGGCTTTGGTAGTTAGTATGGCCTGTGCCTACGTAGGCTGGTTTACTTGGCGGGTGAATTCCATCCAAATCTACAAAGCAACCAAAATTGAATTACACAAGATTTATGACGTTAAAAGCTAACTTGTTTGTAATAAGACCCTGACTCATGAAATTCACATGGAGAAACTAGGGGTATGTATGGACTTAACTTATTCTATTATAGCCTTTATGGAACGCTTGGTGTTCAGCGCTTTCAATAGTCATATTAAACAATAAGTCCCAATTTATCAGTACATACCCAAGTATATGCTAGGTATTGTCCATGTATCCCTAGAAGCTGGGCAATGGTGTATTTCACTCACTTTACAAACACCTGCATATGTCCTAGGTTTCACTTCGTATCAGAAGTAAGAACTGTGAGCGCTAAATAGCAGACTTTTACTACAACTGTACACTGCGTGTTTTCTTTAAAGTATAATATCAGCATAACATTCTCTGTATTTTGCTATATTATGCACGTTGGCCAGATTTTACAACTGTATCACTTTAGTTTGGTATGTGGGGAAGGGAAGTGTAGCCCAGTACCTGCCATCAATGGTAAACCGAGGAAATAAACTGCCCATTATTACTCTATGTAAAACAGAGATGATGGCTATGAATTTGTATTATTTATAAATTAAAATAATATTTAGCTGGTTTTTCCCACAGAGGGGTATCTTATCAAGCAAGCTGGTTTGAAATAGAGCTTTACATTAGGATGACTGGGAACCAAAGAATTTAAGCAAAGTGATTCTAAAACAGACCGGAAAAATTAATGTTTGATAATTTTTTTTTTAGTGGGAACGTGATTGATGAATATACTTAAGGGCACCCTTATTTCTCAAACTTGTCATTAAAATGGCATGGGTCTACAGTATAATGATACATTGGAGGGAACTTGCATCTCAATAAAACTTGCTACATCAAACCAACCCAACTTCTTAGTTGGGGTACATACATGTACATGCTCACTTTCGAGTACTGACATTGCAGACTGCATGTAAGGCCTTCCTACGTTACATGTGTTGTATACACTGTGTTAAATTACACAGTACGTTTTGGTAGTACAATATACGTTGGACTTACTTGCCATTGTATTTCCGTCAGGTTCAGTTACTTCATTTGTTTAAACGAAAATTTAAATTTTTTTGTTGTGCAGCAAGAATATTATTATCTCAATTAAAATTGAATTAGTTTAAATTTTTATACCCTCTTGAAAATGTTTGTGATAATACACTTAATGTTACTATACATAGTGTACAGAGAGTTTACAAGCCTATTCGCCTTCCACTCTCTTATTGTTCTAGTGTGCTGCATTCTTAAATGTATCTCAAGAGACATGACTTGACTTGGAATAGTTGATCTAGCGTTTCCACTGATAGGCATTTCTCATCGATCCCAAAGTGAAAGTCAAACACAGTGGTTACTCATAATCCATCAGTGGTCTTACATATATACTCAATGTATTTCCAGGAAACTGTGGCTTACCAGCTTCCCATTGCATTTCAAGTTTGGCCAAACCATTATTAATATATCCAAATTTTCTAATTTTCAGGTCTGCATCTGGCATTGCGGACGTGTGTAAACTCCATTCGTATTCCATTCGTCAGTGAAACACGTCACAGCGTATGCTCATAATACCACGGTTATTGCATACATTTTCCTCATCTTACAAGCTAAACTGCTTCCAACCGTTATAAAACAGTATAACATGTAACACATTCCAGACAGAAGGCGTATGGAGTAGTTTGGAGGCTGTTAGAATTTAGTTGTTTAAGTCTGTCACCAGACGGTACCACATAAACTTTAATATTAATATTTCTACTTATTGAAAACATATTTAACTATTACGTCTGAAATGTCCTTTACGAAAAAGGAGTCACTGTCTCTGTATGTATGAGCTTAATATTTTAGAATGAAAGCAAAAACTTGCTTACCAAAATTGATTAAAAAATTTTAGCCACTGCCCATTGTTTCATCGAAATTGTAAGTTTTCAATGAATGTATTTAGAAAATTTGGAAATGCTGGCAAAAATCTGCTGATGGTCCAGCTGCTACACCATGTTCGCCTCATACATACATATATGTAGGCCTATACGCATAAATTTAGGCATTTGATTTTCTTTAGACAGGTCTATTATTATTATTATTATTATTATTATTATTATTATTATTATTGTTGTTGTTATTGTTGTTGTTGTTGTTGTTGTTGTTGTTGTTGTTGTTGTTGTTGTTGATGTTGTTTTAGAATAGGTTCTTGAGGAAGGTGACAGTGTCAAATTTTCGACAATATCCTCCAACAAATTGGCTGATCATTCACACAAATTTTATGGTGCTTTGCAGAGGAAAGATGGCAATGCTTGTGCCTTGTGAATATGCGCATCCTTCAGCAGATGCACCATGTCTGCCTCTTACAAGAAAAATATCAAAATTGCCCCATTGATAGAGATTTTCAACACAGCAATCTGGTGTTTGTAGCGTTCATGAGGAAATCAAGCGTTAAGGAAGGGATACGACAAAGCATGAAGAGCCCTTCACGCCTGAAATCGACAAATTATACACAAGTGGTGTTCTTTCAAACAACACTGCAGTAGCTCTTCAAAGAAAAATTTATTTCGAGTTGGCTTATATTTTTGTTTGGCGAGGACGCGACGATTTTCGTGACTTCAAATAGGACAGTTTCGCTTTCTGGAGGTACTCTTCTGCCACTTCAAGCCACTTGAAGCAAACTGTACATGCCAAGATGAATGGCACATCCGCTTTTCCTGATCTACAGCGATATCTGCAAGAGGAGTGGCAGCATTTGCCACGTAGACTCACACGTCAGTTTGTGAACAGTATGAGGAAGCAATGCCAGGAGTGCATTAAGAACCACGATGGCCACACAACATACTGACTGAAATATCAGGAATGGAGAATGGCAAGAATGGCATTCTTATCAGCCATAAATTCGTAAAAATTTCCTAAATTGTTTACCAAATGATCCCTGGTGATCTATGTTGTCTGTTATAACCTTACCATTAGCCTGCAAAGGTGTTTTTCAAATCTTGTTTCGTTCTGGAGCTTGTGCAATAAAGTGTAACTTAACCTGTTGTACCATTCTGCTTCTTATCACATCTAACGAGTATTCTGAATTTACATTAGTCACAATTTGCAAAATGCATGTGTCTGTCTTTTCCACACGGTATATTCTAAGCGGAGAGTTACTTTTTTTACTGAGTGTATTTAATAGGCCTACAACATCTAACCCGAAACACAGAAATTATACCGTCTTTTTACATTATTTCCTTCTGCACATTACATATAATGAGACCTTCCGTCACACTTAAATTCAGAGCGGTAATTCGGCAGTACGCATAGTGATTTGGCTGGGCCTGGCGCGGCTTTTTGAATATTAGTTTCAAATTTTGACATTATAAGTGTTGATTATATATATATATATATATATATATATATATATATATATATATATATATATATATATATATATATATATATATATATATATATATAAATGAGTGTGTGTGTGTGTTAAGATGAATGTGTGCTCTGTGGTTTATGTGTCATATTCCAAGAGGTTAATGGTACTGAGCGTCGTGGGTCAGGATTGGTTAAGTTAAGGAAGAGCGTCTGGTTCAGTGCTATTTTGAGGGTGCTTGTAAAGATACTGTCACAAAACAATCAACCATTGCTCGGTGTGTTTGTTGTCCTTTGTTTATACACCAATCTTATCAAGTGCCGTCTCTTTTTCAAAGAACCTTTAAGAAACTTTGATTCAACTTTTTTCTTGTTTTCAGATGTAAAGACATCAGAATCTTTACAAGGACCCCCCAAAAATGCACTGAACCATACGCTCATCCTTAAAAGATTACCCACATGGTTGAATACGATCAATAATAAACCAAAAATATAGATGTCAATATTTTACAGCTTATGCCAATTGTCCATGATAAAAAGATACATTATGTGAAATGGAAATCTACCAACATCACTGCTTCACATTTTGGGTTCATAGTTGAGCACATGGACTGATAGGACTTAAATTTTCAAAAAAATGTAATTAACACAGATGATATTCCTCTTCTAACTAATACATTTTGGTCATACAAGTAAAATAAAGAAATAAAAATGAACGACCCTGACGGGAGGTTGGGTCTAGCGTTGAGTGCATTCATGAGTTTGACTGAATTTTTTTAACATTGTGTCAACTAAGCAGATGATATTTCTCCTTGAGCTAATTCATTTCCGTTAGATGCATGGTATATGAAGATAATGTATTCTGCGCAGAGACCAAATATTAATAATTTTTCATTGCAGTTGTCAAACGCCAATTCTCGTTTCTGATGGCTTGATAAAAAATGAAGGAATAATATCATTTCTTTTTTCGCATGAAAGAGGTGCCAGAAGTAAAGTTGTTTCAAAGTCAAGCTGTTTTCATAACTTTATAGATATATTTGCAGGACCACTGATTTGTTGACAGGAAAGGAATCTGACTTATGATAGTTTGATTTATGATGGCTTTACTACAGACATGCAAGAACTGTCTTTATACCCGGAGGTGGTACCTTAAATATGACAGTACATCGACTTTATTGACCTAGTTTCAATTGTTTTGAATGACGAAACGATATCAAGCTTTAAAAAGGGCTATGTTAAATAGCAATCACACTTAAATCGAAGACTTAAATAAGGAACCCCGCATTGTAACATCTGTAGCATACTGCATAAATTTCACTTTCTGTACTTAACACAAAAATCGTTGCCTAGATCAAGCAAATGATGATATTCACATGCAAGATAGCCTTATTCTTTTGAAGTCCATCCTTCATTCTGAAAGATCGTTTGTGCGTTAAGGGTAATGTGTTATATTTATCTCTTAACAACACAATACCTTACCAATAAATCAGTCTTTAGTAACCTTACTTCAATGTTGGAAGAAGCAACTCTGAGGCAATACTGGGAGCTTTAGTACTGAACGTTTGAAGCAGCATTTGCATGCATTTGCAGCTTATTTTCAGAACTCAGGCAATACTTTGCACTGTCATAATACCATAATAAGTTTGCTCAAATACCACTTAATGTCAACTGGTTTAAGTATGTATAATCTGCATTTAAAGGACAGGAATGATTGTGCATTACTTGGCAATTCGTTATGTTGAAATCAGTTTCATAAGGTTTAATCCGTGTAAGGAATACTGATTTCAATTATATATATATTATATATATATATATATATATATATATATATATATATATATATATATATATATATATATATATATATATATATATGTAAACTGTTGTTACATATTATAGTTTTAACATATGTTTTCAACATGTGACAATGCAGAATAAAACTCAAGTTTCATTTTATGACTTGTATCATTCCATTGTTGATAAACTATTCAAAAACATATTAAAATTATCATAACCCACCTTTTTTTGATGGATAAAGAAGCAATAGGTCTACATGTTGCATGGTGCTAGGACACCTTGGTTTTGGTTGGCCTGGATAAGGTTTCCACAGGTACTCAGCCGTAAAGTCACACGGCTTTGCTTTATCCAAAGGACATCTGGGACATGGGACATAAAAGGTAGATGAGAGTCCAGGCCACTTACGAAGCAGGTCCTGCATCTCTCGTTGTATTGGTAATGCCAGATGCCACATAACACCCAATTCTGTTCCACGTACTTTCAGTAGAACTATATCCCTGCCATGTGTGCACATATGCTCCAATAGGAATATATTTCCTGTTTCATCTTCGCCACATACACCATTGCTCCAATGTTGTCTTTCTCCCTGCTTTTTCACAAATTTATTCATACGCACTGATAGAGCAGGAAAGAAACTGGCAGGACACAGGCCTGTGAAACACATCTTTATCCCTATTTGTCTCTCATCACTTCGTGGTTTCTCATCGAGACAAACAAGTGGTCGTTTTTCTGGAAGAAGCCAGGGGAACATCAGGTCCACTGCCTGCTTGGCATCAAATATATTGTCTGCCCTCGGAATGGCAAAACAAAGATCAAACCTCAACAGAAGTTCTTTAAGGAAATGTATTTCATCACCATTCAGCCTGAAGTCAGACCATAGGCAGCCAAGGAGCTTCATTGATATGAAGCCCTTTGTCAGCATCCTTTCTTTCTCTTTTGTGAACTCATCATTTGTAAGTTGGTTGAATTTTGCCTGATCCTTCCTGATATATTTAATGTCGTGCGTAATTAGAGTTTTGATTAATTCGACCAGTTTATTTGGATCATGAAATACAATATCTTTGAGCATGGGTCCATCATCATACCAAAGTACATCACCACATAAGTGAAGGTATTTCATTGCATATGACACCTGTTCCTCATTTAGATTACATTCTTTTCCAAGTTGACAAACTTTTGTCCATGGTAGATATCTGGCTACCCCAGGTTCACCCATCACCTTCTTCTGGAGGATCTTCCAAACCTTTGGCACTTTTTCTTCAGGAGATTTCTGCACATCTTCAAACACATTAAAAATTTCTTGTCCTGCCTCTTTGATGCTTTCAATTTTGTATGCACTGACAGCATGTATTTTATGTGGTACATTAGGGCGCTGTGATAGGAATTTCTCCAGGATAGCCTTTTTTTCGTATATTGCCTGTATTGCTGTACTATCAAATGATGTTTCAATATCTTTTTTCACTCTAGTTATTTCCTGTTGAATCTGCTCTTTCACGGATTCTTCATGCCTTGTAACCCTCTCTAACATCATTTCTAGTTTACTCTCTAATGCAGTTTTGTCTGGCAAACGGTCGGTGTGTGTTATCAGTACGTGGAAGGTGGCATTGGGGATGGTAGACGTTGTTGTGTCTAGCCATGGTGTAACTACATCATTAAATGTATTCTCATTCAATTTGTCGACACGAACACAAATGACAGGAGTGCATTTCCTACTCAAGAAAAATATGTGAACTTGTTTGTAACATTCATGACCACCGAAGTCATCAAATTGTATTTGTAGTGCTTCTCCAGGGTATCGCTTGGATTGTGGTCTCCATTCTTTATGCTCAACAACATATGTTCGGTCATCTTCGTGTTTCAATTGTGATGTTCCAGTAATTAGAGAATCCACGAAAGATGACTTGCCGGCACCTGTGTCACCCAGCATGGGAACTCGAAATCGCATGTTGACCACTGATGCGTTTTCAGACTCTTTTAAGTAGTTCATAATAGCTTTAACCCCTTGAGATATTACTTCACGTGGTATTTTCAATGGATTACCTGTGAGGGTAATCCTACGAAGTGCATGACAACCGACCAGTTCTGTAGGTAAATCTGTGATGTAATTATCATCTAAGCAAAGCTCGATCAGTTCAGACATGTGCCCTGTGTCAGGTGACACTGTTTGTAACTTGTTATTTCTCATGTTAATACACTTTACTCTTTGAGAAGCAAGAATAGATTCAGGGATCTTTGTGTATGCACACCAGCGTGCATAGAACACTATTAGCATTTCAAAATCTGCCTTGTGGTCCAGAGAACTTGTGTCAAGTGTAGAGTGAACACCCAGTGTGTTATTTCTATGTACATCCAGCACCTCTAGCACAGGAAGTGCAGGTGGCAATTGTTCTAGATCATTCCAGGCCAGATTCAGGAATCGTAGTTGTAAACAAGATGAAATGTTAGCTGGAAGACACTTAATCCTGTTGTGTTCCAGACACAGTACTTCCAGCTGCTTACTGAGTGCACCAGTTTCTATTTCTCTCACCTCATTGTAAGACAATTTCAGTTGTCTCAGTAACTTCATGCATGACAACCTTTCAGGTAAGGTACGGATAAAATTTCCCGATAATTCCAGCACATTTATGTTTGGCAGTTCGTCAAGTGTGTACATCTCATCAGGTATTTCTGTTAGTCCACAGTCTTGTAGATCCAGGGTAGTGATTCCATCCACATTTTTAATTCGCTGCCTCAATTGCTCTTTTGTCCATACCACTGTTGCAGAGACCGACAAGTTCCATGCTACTGCTGCTGGATTCACCTAAACAGTTTAACCACATAACTGATCGGTGGTATTGTTTACTGCTTCCTCAAGCATCATGTCTAAAATATATTTGGATATAAAGTTACCGTTCAACAATATTTTACAGAAAGATAAAATTATATGAAGTTTTAGTTGAAATATTCTGCAAAAGCACATGATTTGGATTTCATTCTTTGAACATTTTTTGTTAAAGATATTCACATTCTTAATACCATTAACATCAAAAACAAAAGACAAAGCAAAAATTGATAATATTGAGATATGAAGTAATATAATTGGCAACATAGTATATAGTTGATATACCTATTCTCACTATGTCCCATTGTAAATAGGGTAGGCAAAATATGATCAGTTGCTGGCCTCTGAACTTTGAAATTTTGTGCAACAAATCTACCTCTTTTCACTGACATCTCAGTTACGAGGGTAATTCCTGGTAAACGCATACTGGAGTTTCTTATGCTCAGCAAAAACCACACATTTTAGAGAAGGCACACATTTTATATTTTGTTTATCACAGAGATCCTACCTTTTAGATTCTTCATGAACTGGTTTCATGTTTGTTTATACAAAAATATTTGCCCTGCTGACTTGCTCCAAAATTTATCTGTAACGAGTTGCTATATCGAGCTTAGGAACATTGCTTTTGCAGGCTCGTCACCAGAATTGAAGCGACATGTCTTGCACAAACCACCCGCATTCGTCATAAAAAGACAACCTTGTTAAGTTTCACATTAAAAGTACAGCTTAGAACTTGAAGTCATTGATTGGTAACAATAATTTCATAGATCTATGGCCAGTGACGCATTTTGCTGCATTTTTACAAACCGCACGGCTTAGCCTATCGAGAACTTGTGTATCGTGCATACTTCCTGCCATTTCTTCTTCTGATATGATAATACAGCACCATATATGATGATAATAATAATTGGCAAACACGTTCTATAAGAAAACAAATAATAGAAATATATTTGTGGCATTAAATAAGTGAAAGCCAAAGCTGTACAAAGCCAAAAGGTGTATAACGTTACTATACGTACCATATATGAAAATTCCGTATCCTGTGACAAAGAAACAGATAGACAATATAGGGGATAAAATTCCTAAATGACCGCAATATTTATTCTGTATATGGAGTTGCAATACTATCTTGGTCAGCTGGCTATAGTGAACCCCAGCAGTTTCTACTTTTGAACTTATCAGAACAGAAGAAAACATGGTTTAGAAAGATAATGGGATCTACCAGATTAACTTTGCTGGAGCTATATCATGAATTTTGAACACTACAGAGGTACCATTGATACCTTAAACACTAGATTGTGGATCAAAATGAGATATAAGGGTCATTATAAGGTTGATATTCACTATATGTATGTAACCTTGTCTGATACAAATTTTGTGGATAGTATTGCTGTTGCAACACCATGGTTACCATCCACAAAGGTCTGATTATGTCTAGGCTAAGGAATTTCAGTGCACTTCTTGCTAGAATTACCCACAGGTTGACTTTACATTCTTGCAGAACCGACAAACACATTAGTTTGTACAGCAATTATTTCTAGGAAACAAAGTGTAGATTTACCGACATTGTTGTAAAGATGTGACAGAAATGCCAGGTTTCATAGCATATGTGGCAGTTAAGTTCAAAAGATATCCATTAGATGGAAAGTTACATCCACACCCTGGGCCAATAAAAATCCGGGTGGTTTCTTGTTTAAGCCAGTAAAGAAAGGCTGGTACCAAACGAACAGGCGACCTGTCTACAATGGGTTTATTCAACAGGATTTTTTTATTGTATTTAGTTTAATACCATGGGGCCAATTTACTCATTTAAATCTTAACATCAACTGGTTGAATCTGTCTGACATGCATAAAATTCAGTTTACTCATTTGTGAATCACGTCTTGGCAGTGGGGAGCTATTCAGTTCCATGTAAGGCTCCGCAACCTTACTTAACAATAATATTATTTTGCCATTTTGGGGACTCTTTTTTTTGTTCAGCCCTGATCAGCAGGTATAATTCTGTATACTCTCTTCCTGAGAGCACCAGCCTTTCTGACATCACCATTGAGATGCTGATGAAGGATATTTACCAATGAAACGTCAGTATTGGCCACCTGAATAGCAACTCCACAAAAACATTTGGCGGTGGACTTGAATTTATTCTAGTTTCATGGATATAGCAAGTGCCAGTGAAATTAAGATGGCCTCTTTACTTCCACAAGCCTAATTTCACGTTAGAACTACCCAGTACATAGGAGACAACATTAAAGAGGAATGGTCCTTAAAGATATGTAAGACTGGACATGCTTTTAAAACTTCCAAATGTATGCACAACATATATTGAAACATATTGTGTAGACAACAAGGACTGGTTAAATGGTTGACATTTTTATGCTACAGGTCACCCAGCACCTCCATTGTGACTGTCATACGAAAATTGACAGATATTGACCTTGTGCTTTCTGGAATTAATCTGATGATTTAATGCACATAAGCAAAGCTAAAATCATAAAAGACATGATAGATTTATTTTGTAGGCTAAATCAGATCATTGTTGCCACGTGCTTTTTCAAAACGTGTGATAATCTGTCAGATGTAATTCTGACACCTGACCTGTGTTTCTCGTTGGGCAAAAAAAGAAAAAGAAAAAAACAAAACAGAACCAAAAAAAACCACCCCCTACTAAAAAAAAAAAAAAACCAAAAAAACAAAAACAAACACACCGATGAGTGAAGCATGTATTGTGCTTTCAGGCATAAAATGAAGTGTTCCCCTATAGAAAAACACAAAGTACCACTCTGAGAAAGAAATTCAGGAACATGAAAGACTGGAAAGTACCAATGTTTAGGAAAGAAATGCCCTGATATATAGAGACTTTATTATACATTATTTTGTTGGTGGATAACTCCGATAAATCGAGCAATATCATTATATGATACAAAATTAAACCTAATCTATCTATCTATCTATCTATCTATCTATCTATCTATCTATCTATCTATCTATCTATCTATCTATCTATCTATCTATCTATCTATCTATCTATCTATCTATCTATCTATCTATCTATCTATCTATCTATCTATCTATCCATTCAACCATCCATCCAGCCGTCTCACTCTCTCTCTCTATAAATATGTATACACACAAACACACACACACATATATATATGTATATATATACATATATATATATATGTGTGTGTGTGTGTGTGTGTGTGTATTTATGTAATATAAGAAAGTCAAACAGAACTACCGACAGTTCAGTATACTGTTTGTTGCGTCGACCAAAAACAACTAACAAGAGGGGTGTGTGAACAGCCCATGCTCAGCTGATCTTGACATTCATCACACTTGCAGCTCTATGAGCTCGGGAAAGGATCAAGGTCACCCATGTTCTGAGTTAGTCTGAATTTCTATACAAGAACACTAGCATGTGCAGCATCAATGTACAAGTAGTTCTCAAGTTATAATGAAGAGTAAAATTCATGAATGTTGCACTGTGACCCCAGAAACGAGGTCAGGGTCATCCATGTACTGTCTAAGCATGACCTTCATACAGACACATCAACATGTGCAGCATCATGGTACTAACTCAAAACAGATCTCAATTTATCAAGTAAACAGTAAATTTCGTGTCAGTTGTCCTGCGAATTAGCATTAGAATACCCATTGACTTACATAGTAATCAATAGGAGAGCTGCTTTGACCCATAAGTACCCGAATTAAACATCCTTCAAAATCCGGAATACAAAGCAGTGCCACCTAGTAAACAACATTGTTTGACCCTTTCACAAGATTATATCCATCCTATTCCAGCTTAATCTGGGTGACGGTTCTGAGAACAAGTGAAAAATAGCAAAACAATACAAAAAATTCATAAAAAAGTAGAAAAAAATTGCAGGGCCACCTGCTGAACAAATTGGGAATTAGGTTTCCCAGGGAGTGTCTATGTACGATAACAAAGCAATTGGGTGAGCGGTTTCCGGGGAGAAGAGTTTTTAAGGGTTTGCCTCCAAAAAGAACAAACAAATTCATAAAAAAATCCAAAAATCAATAGAGCCTGACCATTTGAACAAACTTGGTAGAGATCCACCCAAGGCACATACCCACCAAGTTTGAAGAAAATCTGGACAAAATTATGTAAGTTATAACCATTACACGACATTCCCATTTTAAATTTTTCTATTAAAACTTAAGTATAGACTTTTTAAAAAAAATATGAAAAAATCCAAAATTCATTGCAACATGACCATTGGAACAAACTGGTAGACACCGACCCAAGGTACATCCCCACCAAGTTTGAAGTAAATCTGGATGACAGTTTTGGAGAAGAAGTCAAAAATGTAAATGAGCTTTAGAATACCCATTGACTTACATGTTAATCAATAGGAAGGGTGCATTTACCGAAAAGTAGCCGATTTGAAAAAAATCGTTAAACATCAGGAATCCGCAGCATTCCAACCTAGTAAACAACTTTGTATGTCCCTTCCACAAAGAACATATCCACCACGTTTAAGCTTAATCTGAGTGACGGTTGTGGCGAAGAAGTAGAGAATAGCTATAACAACAACAAAAACAACAACAACAACAACAAACAAAAAAAAAAAATTTACAGGGCCACCTGGTGACCAAATTAAGAACAAGGAGTCTCCAGGTGTCTTCCTGTGTGATGTCAAAGCAATTGGGTAAGTTGTTTCGCAGAAGATTTTTTAAGATTTATGCAAAAAAGAACAAAAAATTCATTTAAAATAACAAAAATCGCTTGACTATGACCATTTGAACAAACCGGGTAGAAACCCACCCAAGGTACATTGCCACCAAGTTTGAAGTTAATTTGGATGACGGTTTTGGAGAAGAAGTCAAAACTGTGAATTAGCATTAGAATGCTCATTGATTTCTATAGTAATCAATAGAAAAGCGGCATTGAACGATAAATACCCGTATTGAAAAAATCATTAAAAATCAGGAATCCACAGGATTCCCACATAAGGAACAACTTTGTTTGACTCTTCTACAAGGAACATAACCACCATGTTTCAGCTTAATCTGAGTGACAGTTCGGGCGAAGAAGTCGAAAATAGCTATAACACACAAAAATTCATAAAAAAATGAACACAATTACAGCACCATGTGGTGAACAAATTAAGAACAAGGAGTCCCAGGGAGTGTTCCTGTATGATATCAAAGCAATTGGGTAAGCAATTTCAGAGGAGAATATTTTTTAAGATTTGCCCAAAAAAGAACCAAAAAATTCATTAAAAATCCAAAAATCACTGGACCATGACCATTTGAACAAACTTGGTAGACAGGCACCCAAGGCACATGCCCACCAAGTTTGAAGTGGTTCTGACTGACGGTTTTTGAGAAGAAGTCGACAATGTTAATTGTGAATGGACGACAGACGGACGACGGATGCCTCACCCTCCTGAAAGCTCAGCTGAATTATCAGCTGAGCTAAAAAAAGTGAGTCATTGCTGACCAGCTGTTATAAGTAAAAGAATGCAGTTCTTAAACTGCATCGCTTAAATTTATTGAATCGTGCGTGCATGTTCCCAGGGTCACTGGTGCTATACACCCCAACTGGCTGCCATTCAAAAGCATGTCACATTGCTTATTAATTTTTAAACCTTGTCTTAGCCATGGCTTGTGTTCCGGGGAATCGAGTCTAGTTGCCAACTTTCTCAACAACATCACAAGATGCATAGCACTTGGCTTAGGGTGCCTGCTGTAAGTCTTAAGGTTCCATTTTAGCCAAAAAAAGTAAATGCCTATTATATAACTATGCTTATGTCAGACACAGTACAGATACATGTTATAAATAATGTCTCGGCTAAAAACATAAGGTAGAGCTTTGTAGTACCTTGATTCCTTGTGTGCGGAAAACCCAGTCAAATTCCATTACATGATGTGAAATAACCATCTTGACATTTGTCTGGGGAGCGAAGCATCAAGAAAGAACTCTGATTACATTAACTGTCCTTCGGTAAGTAAAGACCGAAAGCTAAATATGGATGTACATGTGTCAAACATATGTATGGAAGCCTCCTGTCATACAAAATATGTTGAAAATATATTGCCAGGGTCTAAAGTTTGCATGCAAGCTGGTTATATTCAAGTTCTATGTCAGATCTGTAATTTTGTGCACTCTCATTGTACATGATTTCTACAGCCCGGCATGTTCTAACAAAGTTTTAAAAAGTAAAAAAGGGGCCTGGGGTTGGTTTACAAGGGGGTGGGGGGATAGGTCTCGTTTTAGCACGATGTGCTAATGTTTATACAATGCCTGTACACTGGCCAAGATGCATAGTTGTTGAGGAGCAATAAAATCCTTAACTGGATATGTCCCCTCCCCCGCTACAATTAGTAGATCTACTCAATTTTGAATTTGAAAGAAGAGGAAAAAGCACAAAACCACCTGGTTACAAAACGGTAACTACGTGATGCCAGAGGGTCGTCTTTGCAAAATCAAAACAACTGAGCAAGTCGTTCCTTCATTTTTATCAACACAAATTAACAAATTGATGACTACAAAAATAAATGGAGAAACAATTAGTTATTATACTTTTTTGACAATTAATTAATGAATAAAAAAAATCTTGCATCATTATCTCAATCGCAAGCTGGTAGGACTACCACATGGGGGTCATATGTGTGCAAAATCAAAGCAACAGTCTGTGCGAAAAAAAATCGGAATTATGGATGGACAGATGAACGGATGGATGGCAGATTTCTAAGTATCCCATAAGGTCAGCTGACTGACAATTGATCCAAGTTTACAAGTTAACGTCACTGAAATTTGCTTCCCATAAATAGGTATCTTGCACGAAAACATGGGAACCATTCTTTTCTATTGAATAAATAGTACAACAATCCTACCAATTGCAACACCATCATGTATAAAACGCTGACCTGATTGGGCTCCTGTGAAACTTATCTGAGCTGAAAAAGAATGCCCGAGTTGGAGACATATGAGCTTGACTAACTATTTTGCAGTTTGAAACAGTCAATCGGGATATCGCTGATGTGATTCTGCCATTGTCTGTGAAACGGAGGGATTCTCTGTAGCAGGCATCCTTTCAAAACACTGAAATCGACCTTGGCCTGTCTCACCAGGAAGTGGACGGCAATTGCACCTCGCAGATGCAAGGGTTGTCTTTCTGGAGAACAAATATTGTTTACAAACCATTGAATCCCCTTTGTCAGTTTTGTATTGGGGAGTCAATCTTATTCATGTGGCGTATATATATATATATATATATATATATATATATATATATATATATAATGACAGAGCTGTATTTAGTACAAAATGCAGACACCGTTTGTGATATGTGTCCCATTTCGGAAGAAAGAAGCATTTATTTTCTGCATAAAGATGGCAGACGATTTGGCAATAAATGGGATTATTCATAATGCTAATGAAAGACATGTGGCTATTTTGAAAAATAGTGAAATTCACTTAGCAATGATATTTGTTATTATTATTGTTATTATTATTATTATTATTATCATCATCATCATCATCATCATCATCATCATCATTATTATTATTATTATTGTTATTATTATTATCATTATTATTATTTTTATTATTATTAATAGTAATATTATCATTATTGTTATCATTGAAGTCATCAGCACCAGCATTGTGGTATTTATTTGTTACCCAATTTTACATTTTAGTACAAAATAATTACCCGATAATCTGTAAGTTTTTAAAAATAATTATACAATCTATGGCCGCATTTTATAAACAATCATTATCTAGACGTGGATAATTTATGATACACTTGATTTTAATTTCCCAGGATCGTTCGTGTACAATGCCATCTGGTATGTCAATACTAAATTTATGTCAATTTACAATTAAAGACGGGGTTGTTACAAGCTAACGAGTGTTGTCTATATTTGATAGTACTATTGTACTAAATTAATTAAATTAAATTCAATGCAACTGAATTCAAAGTAGGTATAAACTAAGTAGAAAAGTCTCATTTATTCACTTTCGTGTTCTAACACATTTAATAGATTTCCTCAAGTCTTGCTTGAGTAATGAAAATGGGCTCGAGTTAAACATAAAAAGGATAATGCAAATTAAGTGTTTTTGGGCAGAGGGCCTAATAACAAAATTGGTAAATCTATAAAAACAAAATTGAACTGCACTTTCCATATGGTTGTCCTATTTTGGATAATCTGAGGTAAATTCCCAAGGAGCAAATCGGGAACATTCCCATTACTATAATGCTAGCAGCAAAGTATACTCGAGTGTCTCTTAAGGTGTTTATTTAAAAATAGCACTTTATTATCGCTGCGTTTACCCAGAAGTATACAATCTACAGCTAAAATGTACATCTATTTTTGGTGTGTCTGTGGTGCTGTTAGATGCTAAATAACCACATAACATAACTTATTGAGTTCCTCCAAAGTAATGTATGAGCAGTGGATTTCAGGAATTTTTAAAAACAAAATCAAAGATATTTACAGTCGCGTTCAAGATTGCTGAAGAAATGAAAACGCAAACAATCGTCTAAGGGGCCACATGTAACCAAATATA
Source organism: Hermodice carunculata (assembly GCA_964020975.1). Classification (NCBI taxonomy): domain Eukaryota; kingdom Metazoa; phylum Annelida; class Polychaeta; order Eunicida; family Amphinomidae; genus Hermodice; species Hermodice carunculata. Next base: position 68,994,605 of record OZ026628.1, on the reverse strand, counting down.
TTATAGTTTTATGCAAATCAGAGGTGTTTTTGGAAGATAGAATTTTAGTAGTGAAAGACTTGCACACTACTGGAAGGCACTGAAGTCATAGCTAAGGGCATCCATTACTAAAATTGTAGTGATCTACCTAAGATTGATGTGTGACTAATTGTCACTTGTCCCCATGTATATGCATTTTTCACAGACCCGGTCACAAAAATCCTATGCCTTTCCGATGCAATTCTTCTCTGATTCAAGCATGCATGTCTGTTAATAAAGATGATCACTTCAACATAAACATTGACAGCAGATCGCGGGTTGACACGTACTCAAGAGTTGAACAATTACTTGAATTGTACCAGCTCTTGATTCATACTCAACAGTTGCATACACACTTGATTTATACCCGCTCATGTGTGACGTTGAAGTATTAGCACTTTTGGTGGAAGATAGGTTGAGTGGAGGCACATTATGAGCGCACAGTAAAAAAAATCATAGGATTCCTTTCGCCCCCCCCCCCCCTCTAAAAAAAACGGACTGGTGTATTTATTAGTCAATGTGCATCTACTTTACACATTCGTAAGGGCACAAATGTATCAGGAGTTGTTTTTTTATACATATCAAATATTAAAAGTTTTGCAAATTGTACCAATCCTATACCCCCACTCCACCTTTCCGCCTCCCTTCCATCTCAGACATTTTAATATTTTTGTAGTACCTTTGTGGGGAATAGCACTGTTATGAAACAGCCTTGATACGTTAATGCAGATCAGTATGTACAAGTTTGGCAATTTTACCGTAAATATTATCCCAAGATGTATCCAAAATCGCAAAAAGCTAAAACCACACTTGTACCCCAAACCAGTCGAGTTATACAGCAAGCTTAAATTAATAGTGCGGACACACATTTCAAACTGTTATTAAAATCTTTAAAATATCATTCTCTCTGAAATCGCTTAGCCACTTGCTTTGAAATTGCGAGGGGACACCTCTGGGGATTCGTAAATCTGAATTTGTTCAGTGGGTGGCACTGCTTTTTTTCTTTTCTTTTTTTTTTTTTTCCTTTTGTGCATTTTTTTGTGTTTTTCTGCTATTTTCTACTTCTCCAGAAGTGTCCTTAAAATTGTTCTGAAACTTGGTGGAATTCTACCTCCAGGGAGGGAGAAGCAAAGTTGTTGACAAGGGGGTGATCCTATTGACCCTTGAAAAAATTTTCAATTGAGTTTTTATCAGTTAACGCATGCATTATTGTTGGTTACAGTCTAATTCAGTAGGAATTACAATGGTTGTTTACATTGTCGACTTCTTCGAAAACATCACTAGCTTTTAGATTTTTATAATATTTCCCCTTTTTTAATGACAAAATCATAAAATATCTTTTTCCTTTTAAACTGCATTGCTACTTGCCTCAAAATTGGATTGAAACACTTCTGAGTACCCCTAGACGAGGGTAGGACTTTCTCTAAGTTAAAGGTCAGGCGAGAACGGGCTCATCACTTTGTTTTCAGCTAGGCTGACTTGTCAATCAGCTGAGTTTATAGGATGGTCCGTCATCCGTCCGTCCTCAATTTACATTTTCGACTTGTCAAAAATAGTGCACTTCCAACGTGGCGAGGATGTACTTTTGATTGGTTTCAACCACATTTGTTTAAAGGGCCATGCATTGTCATATTTAGATTTTTAAAAGTTTTTTTTTTGGGGGGGGGGGAGGGGGGGTCATGTTTTGAAAAAAAAAATCATCTATTCTGAAACTGCTTTGCCAATTGCTTCGACTTTGGATAGTCACACTTCTGAGGACCCTTTTACTTAGTTGGACTAGTAGCACTGCGTTTTAATACTTTTTAAACGGATTTTTGTGTGCTTTTACTATTTCCGACTTCTTCAAAGTAGTCACTTAAATTGTTCTGAAGTTTACTGGAAATATACCTTGTGGAAGGATCAAACACAGTTGTCCAGTAGGTGGTCATGTTCTTTATTTCTGATTTTGAACTTTTTTTTTAATATCGATACTTATCAGTATATTTATATACTGAACCCCAATGAAAAGTATCCACATGCCAATTTTGAAGTATTTTATTGTTTATACTTGAAACATTTCATACCTAGACGTGCTTAGAACTTAACAAAGCATTCACTTTTCTGGCGTAAAAATAATGTCACGCTCTACCGACATTAACGTCACTTACAGGCAAAAAATGTCATTAACTGCCCTAATTGAAAGTCACACAAATTTTTCTGTTCAATATGGGATGTGGCCACCTCGAGCATCAACACATGCTATACATCTGCGGCGCATACTGCTGACCAGGGTTTGAATTCTGTGTTGGGGAACATTATTCCATTCTTCCTGCAGAGCTTGGATCAGCTGGTTTCGGGTAGTAGGCCTAGGTGTCCTCCGTTGAATACCTTGGCCTAACTGATCCCACAAATGTTCAATAGGGCTCAGATTGGGTGAGAACGCTGGCCATTCCATGACATTGATGTTGTTCTCATTGAGAAAGTTCATTGTTAATCTTGCAGAGTGTGCACGTGCATTGTCCTGCTGAAAGATCGCCAGATCTTGATGCTGCTCCATAAATGGGACCATGTGCGGCTCCAGCACCTCATCAATGTACCGCCTAGCATTGAGGATCCCTTGAATGACCACTAGGGGTGTCCGGTAGCGGTTGCTGATGCCTGCCCACACCATGACAGAGGGTCCACCCCATCGATCTGCCTGACGGACACAGGCATCTGCATATCTCTCCCCAGTCCGGCGCCACACACGTTCTCTGCCATCTGCTCTGCTGACACAAAAACGGCACTCGTCAGTAAAAAGGACGGTATTCCACTGCTGGCGAGTCCACCTGGAGTGTGCTCTACACCACTGCAGTCGTCTTTCTCTTCTGGGTTGGGTCAGCAGGTTACCCCTGTAAGGTTTTCTGGCTGTTAGGCCACTGCTCCTCAGTCGCCTCTCCACAGTAGAACTACTGACAGGACGGTGATTCACCCCTTGAGTCTCACGGGCTGTTTGGGCTGCTGTACGGAAACGGTCTCGCAGGTGCATCAGCCGGATGTGACGGTCTTGGCCAGGTGTTGTCACTCTTTCTCGGCCAGGCCTAGGCCGATCATCTACGGATCCAGTTTCTTGTTGCCGTTCAATTAGTCGTTGGATGGTGCGCCGAGTACACCCCATTCTTTGTGCGATTTGAGTGATTGGGACTCCACCCTCTGCAAGGCCCAAAGCATGGTGTCTTTGACCTTGGCTCAGACGCGGCATGATCGCCTCAACACACCTGAGACCACTGGCTTTTTTCTTGGCTGAACATCCCTTTTTAAAGCCACTGAAAACATCAGGTCATTTTAGCCATCCAATAGGAGTGGTGGTCAGAAGCCATATTCGGTGCACAAAAGTCACATGCATTATGTAACAACCCAGCAAAAGTTAAAAAGTTGTCCTGAATGACCCTGATGTAGGCTCCAAACCATGCATATATGCACACACAGTACTTAGTAACTTACAAAATTAATGTGTTAATTTTTTTATGTGGATACTTTTCATTGGGGTTCAGTATACATCCCGTTTAAGTATTCTGTTTGACAATGGGAATTACAAAAGGGATTCATATTTTCGGCTTCCTCAAAACTTTCTGCTAGATTCACTTAAAACTTGGTGCGGATAAATCTTGGGAGGTTTCTTCCATGTGTACCCAAATGATTCTTTTCCAGGTATTTTTATCTTGTTTCCATTTTTGGCTCCTTTTCGGATTTTTTTTTTTTTTTGCACGGAAACCGAGTCAACAATTGCTTCCATGCTTCAAAGTTGCATAGGGACACTTCCAATAATCCCTACACCTTTATTTACTCACCACGTGATGCTACGATTCTGCTCCTTCTACTTCTTTTAATTATTATTTTAAGCTCCGCTGACTGAAAAGTCAGCTGAGCTTAGAATAATAAAGCTTAGCTGACTTGTCAGTCAGCTGAGCTTATCTTATGGTTCTCCGTCGGTTGTCGGTGCGTCGTCCGTCAACATTTCCATTTTTAGACTTCTTCTAAAATAAAACTTCAGCCAGATCCACCGCAAACTTAGTAGGGATGTGCCTTGGGTGGATCTCTACCATGTTTTACGCTCCAGTGATTTTTATATTTTTTTGTGATAATTATCTTTGTTCTGTTGAGGGGACCAATCTTTAAAAATCTTCTACTTTAAAACGCACACCTAATTGCTTTCATATTACAGAGGAACCCTCCTAGGGACTCCTAGTTCTTAATTTGTTTCCCGGGTGGCGCTGTGATTTTTTCCTATTTTTTAATGATTTTTGGGGTGTTTTGGCTATGTTTGCCTTCTTCTCCAGACCAGTCACTCGGATAAAGGTAAAAATTTGTGGATAAGTTCCTTGTAGAAGGGCTAAAAATGGGTGTTCACAAGGTGGCACTGCCGTGGATTTTAACCATTTATTTTTTTTTTCAATTCGGATACTTATCGGGCAATCCAACTTTCCTTTTGATTACTACATACTACTTTGTGAATATGTTCCTTGTGGAAGGGTCAAACAAAGTTGTTCCCTATATGGCACTGCTGTGGATTCCTGATTTTTAACAAATTTTTGTTTCAATTCGGGTACTTATCAATGCACATTTCCTATGTGAGTCAATGGACATTGTAATGCTAATTCATAATATATCGACTTCTCCTCCGAAACGTTTATCCAGATTGACCTCAAATTTGCTGGCAATGTACATTGAGTGGGTCTCTACCAGGTTTGTTCAAATGGTTGTGCTCCAGTAATTTTTGGATTTGTTTATAAATTTGTCTCAGGGGGGAGGGGGGGGAGGGGCAAATCGTAAAAAATCTTCTCCAACACTGCTCACCCAATTGCTTTGATATCCCACAGGGATACTCCTGTATGGAGACTCATAATCCTTAATTTGTTCATCGGGTGGCGCTGCAATTATATTCTTTTTTTCATGATTTTTTTTTTTGTCTGTGTTTTCGCTATTTTTGACTTCTTCTCCAGAACCATCACTCAGATCTAGCTGCAAATCGTAAAAAATCTTCTCTAAACTGCTCATCCGATTGCTTTGATTTCACAAAGGAACCCGCCTAGAGACACATACGTCTCAATTTGTTCAGTACCACCTGATATTTGGCAAAATCGTTAAAAAAAATCTTTTCTGAAACCACTTGGCTAATTGCTTCGAATTGGACACTTGTGGGTACTCCTAGATCCTAATTTGTTTAGGAGCTCTGATTTAAAACAACAACAACAACAACAATAACAACAACAACAATAACAACTTTTTAAAATGATTTATGTGTGATTTTGCTATTTTCGACATTTGCTATAAACCGTCATCTAGATCATGCTGAAACTTGGAGGAAAAGTTCCTTGTGGTAGGGTCAAAGAAACCTGTACGCTAGGTGGCATTGAGCACTGATATTTTTTAACAAAATCTCTAAAATCACTTGGGCAATTGCTTCAAAATTGCAGGGGGACATTCCGGGTAACCCTAGAACTTAATTTGTTCAGGAGGTGGCGCTCTTATTATTTTTCTTTCTTTCTTTTATTTTAATGAATTTTTGTGTGTTTTCGCTATTTTGGACATCTTCTCCAAACCGTCATTCAGTTCATACTGAAACTTGATGAAAATGTTCCTTGTGGAAGGGTCAAAGAAAGCTGTTTACTATGTGGCAAATATCACTCCGGTTTGCTCATGAAGGGTCAGCTATGCACAGGACTGTCACAGTCCTCTTGTTTTATAGTGGTATGCATTGTCAGGGTTTTTTTTTTCGAGTTCTTGCTTCCAAACCATATATTTTATTCTCTGAAAACTCAGTACGGATGTACCCGTTCTTAACATCAACCAAATTTGGTCACTACATGATGCAGTTGTCAGTTTATTGGTTTTCTACAGATTATCGGAATTACATGTAGAAAATAAGGAAGTGGTGTGTGAACATATTACCAGTGTTACACTAGGGATTGCAGGGAATCCTACAATAGTGGTGACTGTAATATCAAATCACTATATTATTATCAATGAAGCTCTAAAATTGGGTTTCATGACTTATAGAGTACAATATACAGAAAATGTGCAATTGTGATAATAAATATATGCTTGTATGTATGCTTTGTTTTGTTCCCCTCAAAACAACCAGAAGTTAGGACAACATGCCGAAATATAATCTCCAGAAGCTAAAGATAAATTTAGGACATGTTGTATATTACTGCACGGTGGGGTAATCAAACCCCTAAAATAAAGCTCTTTTTGGGAGTTGGCCGCTCGCCTAAAAGCATTTCTCTTACATTCTGTCCTGGAGGCTTTTTCTGAGTTTCAAAAACGTTGGCCAATAAAGCTGGGGTTTTGAAATTAAAAGGCTGACTTTTGACCGTTTGAAAATAACAGACTTAGTTTGGGAAGCTACTGGTCATTGGGGTCTATCACACAGTGTTTTGAAAGTGCACAGCATTGTTTTAACCTTGCTCCTGTAGAGTAAATTGGAGAGCCCATGCGCAAGGTAGTAGAAACTGTGCATGAACAGAAACACATTAACAAGGGTCACTGTGTTTTGTGTATGTATTGTCCTTAAGAATTTAGCTATACAAAATTTAATTACAAATTAATATTTCTTCTAAGAATGGACATGAATAAAGTTTCCTTGGGGTATAATGTTACATATTGAGATAATCATAGTCATCCAAATTTCTTTGTAACAAGAGGATTGTGATAGTCCTGTGCTCATCTGACTTTGCATGAACAGACTGAGGTCGCCTTGTCAACTTTGAACAAGGCCATGTCTGTTACAGACCATGATCACTGTTGCTCCCATGTACACATACATCCCCCCGCCAATCATAAAAAATTTACAGTAAAGTCGCAGCACCAACTGTTGAACAAATTAAGGTCTTGGGGTCCCCACAAATGTCCCTATGCAATTTTAAGCAATCGGCTGGGTTGTTTCCCAGAAGACTTAACATTTTGCAAAAACAAAGCTAATACATACATGAATAAATAAACAATAAAATTCATTAAAAATCCAAAATTCACTGGACCATGACCATTTGACCAACCTGACCCAATGTATATTCAAACAAAGTTTCAAGTTAATCTGCTGGATAGGTTTGGAGAAGTAAAAAAAAAATTTCCATTGTAAGCGTCACGCGCTTACATAAATAAAATGCGTGCATCAACCAGCGGTCACCATAATGAAAAAATTGTTAAATATCGAGCGTCATGTACAAAAGAAAAAAAGGAAAAGAACCAGGAGTACTAAAGAGTGTTCCTGTGCAATGTCAAAGCAATTGGCTGAGCAGTTTCAGAGAAGATTTTTTTAAAATTTGTCCCCCACCGCCACCCCCCCCCCCCAAAAAAAAGTCATAAAAACCCAAATCAGAGGAGTATGACCATTTAAACAAATTAAGTAGAGACATACCCAGTGTTCATTGCCACCAGGTCTGAAGTCAATCTGGGTGATGGTTTCAGAGAAGGGTAAAATGTGAATTTTCATTAGAATGCCAATTGATTTACATAGTGATCCATAAGAAACGGACATTAAAAAAAATAAAAATAAAAATCAGAAATATTCAGCAGTGCCACCTAATGCACAACTTTTTTTCATCCGTTCACAAGGATTACATCCACCAAGTTCCAGCTTAATCTGAGTGATGGTTCTGAAGAAGTCCAAAAAAGCTACACGCAGAAAAAATCATTCTTATGGAGAGTAAAGAGTTTGAACTGCGGAATAGGATATTGACTACTAGGAAGTGGTTCTGGGCAAAAAGACACAAATACAACTCAGAAATTGCAGCACAACCTGGTGAGCAAATTAAGAACTAAGAGTCCCAGGGAGTGATCCTGTGTGATATCAAAGCAATTAGGTGAGTGGTTTCTGAGATTTCTTTCACATTTGCACAAAAGAAAAATTAAAAAATCATGTGAGCATGACCATTTGAACAAGCTTGAGACCCACACGAGCTACGTTGCCGCCAAGTTAGAAGTCAATCTGGATGGAGGTTTCTAAGAAAAAGTAAGAAATATGAATTTGCATTAGAATGCCCATTGACTAGAAAAACAATCAATAGGCAAGCTGCATTCACGGCTAAGTACCTGTGTTGGAAGACTGGTTAAAAATCAGGACTCCGCATTAGTGCACATGGTGAACAACTTTGTTTGACCCTGTTAAAGAGACAGATCCACAAAGTTTCAGCTTAATCTGAATGACGGTTCTGGAGAAGAAGTCAGCAACAGCAAAAACATAGAAAAAATCATAAAAATGAAAAACAAGTGACAGCGCCACTTAGTTCATAAATTAAGAACTGGTAGTCCATAGAAATGTTACTTTGTGATATCAAAGCAATTGGATGAGTGGTTTTGAAGAGGATGTTTTAAGATATGCTCTCCCCCCAAAAATATCCACAAAACTACATAAAAAAATTCCAAAATCACTGGAGCATAGCCATTTGAGCAAACGTGGTAGAGGCTCACACAAGGTATATTGCCACCAAGTTTGAATCTGTCCAGTGGTTTTGGAGAAGAGGTTGAAAATGTGAAATGTGGACACCGACAGAGGATGGACAGATGGGTAGACGGACCACGGATGCCTAACCACCACTTAAATCTCAGCTAAATGAGACAGAAATGCATATTTATGTAAAGGATACTTGACTCAGACAGAGAATTTCTTTAGCACTTACCCATCGCCTCTTCTCCTCATCCTAGAAATAAAGTCAAAACGTTTCTTATTGTCTAAAGATTTCAGTCAATGCATTTGAAAATATAATTGTACTGGGAATTTTAACAAATCAACAAGAGCACATAATTGGATGGACATTATTTATTCAACAGAAGTCGACCACGGTATTTACAATACCTATATTATACACAATAAAATTATCTTTATCTTTCAGTACTGCAACTACCTTTAATGTCACTTAGCATTTCATTTGATCATTAATTTGCCTATAATTATGAAAAACAATAGTGTTTGCCAAAATCATCAGTATTCACTGTTGTCTAGTCTTTTTATTTCAGTTCAATTACTGTATTGCACCTTATAAAATGTCATCTGAAATTAAGTGTGTATTCAGATTATTCATTCCATTCTAAATCTAGTGTGTCCTCTTTCCATTTTAATTACAGCCTTCCAACATTTATTCATTGATTTTAGTAATTTCTTGAGCAAAGAGGGCTTGATCTTGCCCCGTCCTTTTCGGCCCACAATTTGAGCTGCTCCATCGTGATGGGATGCGGACTGCTAAACACCTGCCTGTGCAGAGTCCCCAACAGTGTTCAATCAGATTGAGGTCAGGTGAATTGGGAGGCCAATTCCTCCTTATGTGCTCATCATACCACTGCTGAGTCCCCCGAGGTATGTGAGCAGGGGCACCGTCTTGCCCCCAAGACCAATTCCGAGCGCCTGGGGACCATTTTCCTGGTGGCTACGGGATATCGTTTATTCCTAATTGTCAGAACTGGGAGTAGGGGCTGCTGGAGAATAGTTTTACATAGTACTGAACGTTAACTGTGGTGTCTTGAGGTACCAGATGAAGCTTTTAAAGAGCTGATGCTCAAATAGTCTCCCGTACCAATATGTGGGCACTCAACTTCACTTGTTCAGCTGGATGAACGTTTTCACAGTTATCAATGTGGATTCGGTCAATTTGACTTTTGAAGTTTGGAAACAAGTAAAGAGGGCACTCGTGAGAAAAAATTGACATAATTTTTGCTAACACTAATCTTTTGTTTTTCCGTACTTTTTTTAAGTCATGGATGTTTTTGTCTCTTGTAGGCTCTGAGTCCTAGTTTCCCTCTTAAATAACAGTGCACTGTATCATTGGAAACATTTTCTCCAAGAGTTCCTTGCCTTTGGCTTAGTTAACAACAATACTGGTGTCTTTTACCCTTGACTTTGCAGATCACTTCCTTGGCCCAGGTGCTCAAGGCTGACGGACGTCACGATCTTGGCTTATCATGGAGAGAATTTCCCAACTTGTGTTGTTTCGACCACTTCTTAACCCATTGTACATTTATGGTTAGGAGTCAGGCTACATTATGACAGGATTTCCGAGCAGTTTAAAGGGCCATGGATTGTGCACAAGGCTCAGATTATGAAAATGTGGCCTTTCCAGATTTCCTTCCCCCAGATTTACTCCCATCCACTTTGACACACGTCCCATTGACTTTCAATAAATGATCAATACAGTGGTCAAGCAAGATATTCATAACCTGGAACTGGAGAAGTGATCTTAATATACAACCATACCACACCTGGTTGACCAGAAGTGTCCTCCGTGTAAGACAGACAAACAAATACACAGTGACCACTGGGGTGAATTAACTTTAAAGACACCCTGTAAATCTTCAGAAGCACGAGAGCACCACAACTGTATTTGTTTAAAACAAAGCCTTGGTAATGAAAACCTCAATTCAATGTGGTGCCAATGTGAAGCGTCTCTGGCCAAAAGTATATGTTCAGTAGATGCAAACATCTAAATTATATTACGACTTTTCACTTGCACGTTTCTCTGTTATCCTTTTAAATTTGCTTAATTTTTATTTACTTTAGTGCTATGAAGGAACGTATTTTAAATTAACAATTAAAATCCAAACTTGAGATTCAAAGCACATCTTAATAGTTGAAGCTGATGCTACAGTTTTGAATCATTTTTGCGCAGATTGATGGCGCATATAAATGTATGGCCTCTTACTAGTACTGGAGGTAAAAAAAAGCGGACAAAGGTTCTGACAACTGAATATAATGGAAAGGCATGAACCAATATGCTAACTGTGATAGTGTATCATCAACGGGTTACAACATTCATAATTTGTGTTGTATTTTGTAGAAAATTCAAGTTTGGCTGTGTCTCAGATTAACAATGGCTTGCATGGTCAGTGTTATAAAGATTGTAAGTTAGCATAATATATATATATATATATATATATATATATATATATATATATATATATATATATATATATATATATATATATATATACATATATATAGCGGGGTCACTATTTCAAGTTCCGTGACCAACCTTTGGGGACCAAAATTTTATGATTCAGTTTTGTTCTGAAGCTTATTCGTTACAAAATAGGCAATCATGCGCCTCTGGAAAAGCTTGAATGAAGAACAGGAAATCCAAGATGGCTTCACTAGCAATACTTAGAAACTAATTTGGTAGCCATACCGTTTTAAAATGGGTATAATACCTCTCTTTTGGGTAATTTTAGGGCAAGCATTCAGTCTCAATGTATTTGTTTAAATTTAGTCACCCCTTGATGATGTAATCCAATATCGTGACGGATTTTTGGTGCCAAAACATATTTGCAAGAAAAAAGGACATATATCTCAACATAATCTAAGATTGCCATGGGTCATGGTGGCCAAAGTAAAACTAAGATGCTGTAAAAGCATAAATTGATAAATGATAAAGGAAATACTGGAAATTTGCAGCTTGTTTATGAAATATCTCCATATGTAAGACTTTTCTTCTTGAATGGATCTCGTGTGCTCTTTCCTCTAGGTCGGCTGGGATATCTAATTTGGGACTGCTTTCAAATGCACTAGGCCAACGTTATTCATAGTTGTGGCAGGGTTTTGTTTTAGTAATGCATGATGCTCACATCAACTGACGAGAGCTGTAACTTCCCGAAGTCACAGAGTGCAAAGCCAGCTATTGTGGGATTGGCCGAAGCCTGCCCACAAATATATAACACATTTGTCTCTTAGTTCTTCACAGACATGCGTTCGACTCTCTCTGCAGTGGAATGTTTTGCACTCATTGTGTTTCTCCGGGTCTAACTTTAGTTGGCAGTTCTTTGCTTTCGAATATAATTTAAATGTGATTTAGAGTTATTAATGGTTGTGTATTTTTTTCTGGCTTTGGTGCTTGGTTTAAAAAAAATAAACGGATATCCTCTTTTGAAATAACTAATAATGTTTTTTGTGGGGTTAAAATGTCCCCTGCAGTGTAGCAGCCCAACTTCTGCATCAGATGCAATAGATAGAATGTCCAAAGAAGCATCAGCCGGAATCTAATCTAAAGCTTTGTTATGGAAGCGCCTTGACAGGTTTGGGGATGCCTATGATACTCTGACTTGGAAATTGAGGCCCCATGGTAAACATATGCACGGATGTTGCAAATTGTCTCTATTAAGTTCATGGAGGCTGGATCAATCTGAATGTATGCAGCAAAAACTTGAGCTGCAACCTACTTCCCTTGATATAGCTGATAGATATTTGCCAAGTAAACTTGACCAAGGGTTTGCTCATGTTTGCTCCGAAGCATCTCAATCAAATGTGGGTAATCTTTAAGAAAAACAGATGTGCATTTGGTTCATGAAACCAGATGATTGAAAACATCCAGAAAGATAAGAGATATTGGTTCATATTTCTTCCTTTAAAAATTGTACGGCAGTAATAGAAAATGATGACATAAAGGGCAGAATGGACTGGCTGATTGATTCTGTCATTAAACCTTTTGCAGCTGACATAAGGTACCATCGAAAGTGCTGAAAGAAACATGTCACATGCTCTCATAAGGTGTCCTTTGAAGAGAAACTAGCCCTCCAGAATCATGTCAGTTTTCGTGAGGCACAGAAAATGTTTATAGACCATGTTCCACAGATTATTATAAGCTGATCATGAGATCAGGACACTACATGGCCTGTTACATAATTGTGACCCGATCATGGCCAATTATGGCTTTACTACATCAGCCACCAAATCAAGCTACATAAATCAAATTCTACTAAAAGAATATGGAGATCAGAGAGGTTTTAATTCTCGTCGTCAAAGAAATCAAAACGAAATAGTCAATGATAAATGTGGGAGTGTTTCACATATTGAAGCTGCTATATCTTCTCATGGTATCAGTCCTGAACAAATGGGCAGGAATATTGCAAGCAGATTTAGAGGGTTCTCCATACTCTGAACGAACTAGAGATGTTAAAGTTTTATCTTTCACCCGAAAAGAGCTTGTAACTGGCATGCAGACCCATGGTCCTTGTGTTACCCAAAAATGGGGTGAGCCACTGGCCAGCAATAGAGTTATACGAGATAGTTCTGGCATAAAACCACAAAGAAAGCATGGTGTTATTCACTCATTGTTACGAGCAGTTGACTCCGGTGAATTGTGTGAGCCTAAAGATGGGAGAGCTCCTTTTATTTCCTGGCTTCCAGGCTCCTTCAGGGAGGGGCAACGCTTGCTGTCTTATGACATATCCTGGTCCACCTAAATGTCTGTACTAAATGATACTATGGAAAAGGCGATTGGTAGGGATGCCATGGCAAAAACCCCTATTTGAGAAAATGGAGAATAACCCCGAAGCATGCCACCTCCTCTGAAAATGTGGAGAAAACCTTCCCTAGAAGATAAAGCAATTGATGACTTAAAAATCTATGTCACCTGCTGTCATAAGTATGGTGAGTTACACAGTATATCTCTGGACATGACATGATCAATAAAATGAAAAAAAGCAGAAGAAGAAAGCAGATGATAGTATGCAGCACCATATTTTTGCACACCAGCTTCTTGGACATATTCAGCGCCGTTCAAACCTTAAAAGGCATGTGTCACCTACTGGCAATTCCTGGAAACTGGTCAATGGCCGCTGTAGGGGTTTGCGTCACACAAAACCTGCCGTTCTCCCTGTATATACAGCCCTATACCTTCCACAGCATGATGGCAATTAGGATGGACTGGGCACAGACTCTTGTGAATATTCAGATGAGGATGTATGATGCATCAGTGCCGTAGCATGTATATTTCCATTTTAATCTGGGAAGACAGTAGCAATTTGGGTCAACGTTAGCATGGGAATAATTAACTTAGATATCACAAATTTTCACAAAAAGATGAATTAATTATCCTCAAATTAGGCAAAACGAATTCGTCTTGTCTAAGCGTACTGGCCTTTGAGGTTATTTTGTAGACATTTATCATATAATGTGCAAACATAACTCCCAATTCATGTGTATATGCGAATTATTTGCCTCATACTTGTGTTTTGGCTATAGAAAAATGGATCCTACAGGTTACAATGAGGGGAAAATTTAATGAAGCTTTTACCACAAATGAACTTGCATCACTATGTTACACAAAAACATAAAGTACATAGGTCTAACATTAACTGAATGCCAAACTATTTTCGCAACGTTGTTACTGGTGACCATGTTATGTTTTATGCTGTCATTATTGTTTCCAGTTTTGTCACAATGTCCTTCTGCCAAATCATGTGCACATCATTCGTAAGTTATGCCAAAATCACTCTTATTCCCTTGACTTAGTGTCCTTTATTCATCAAAATTGTGTTTTGGTTACAAGAATCAATAGCCATTTTGGAATACATCATCACGGTGTGACGTAATTTCAAGGAATACATTCGAAACGAAATCATTGCCTTAAAATTACCCCCAAAGAGAGGCATTATACACATTAAATAACATTTCAGTTACCAAATTCATTTCTCAGTATTGCTAGAGATGGCCATTTTGGATTCACGTTTCTGTCGACTTCAGCCCACCTATTCTAGAGATGCATGAGAGCTTCTTTTATAACTCAAATGCTTAAGAACCAATATCAATAAAAAATGTTGGTCCCCAGAAGTTGGTCAGAAGACCTGAAATATTGACATTACAAATACTTTTGTATCTGGGTATGTAAGTTACATTTCCAGGGTAATTACTTTGTGAATTTTGTTGTAGACAACTTTATGAATTTTTGGCACTTTTCCTGCCTCAAAGACACACAAGGTTACATTTTTAACGTACTTCATATGCAACTCTCACAGTGGGTTGTTCTATGTACGCTTGGACACATGAGGAAATGTGAAGTTAATATGCAACACTATACATAGACTTTGTGCAATGAACATTTGTATATTGATAGAAATTTTGATCAGCACATATGTCCGTTCTTTCTGTTGACAAATGGATCATTTTAATATATGATGCCGACAGGTGTAAGCCCGTATGATTAAATGAATGGACAAAACCTGTGCCATGTAGTTGTAATCAATACAAATTTCCAACATTAGTAGTGGTTATGATGGGATAAAGCTTTGATCCATGCCATCATATGATACATAGCATCTAATCTTTTGAGTTCTCTGGGGGCTTCAGGACTCACCAAGAGTGTGTGTATGGCTTGCAGGTGTTCTGCCCATTTAGTCCTTGTTTTTCCTTGCAACTGAAATAGCGTCACAAACATTTGTAACACTGTTACAACACTGTATGCATAATAACCGCAGGGAGGACAATTAAATGTATAAACAATCCAGGAGCTTAGGTGAAAGTTTTCGCTTTTAACAGGGCTCAGTCACAAATTAACTTTCGACAAAATTTTTTTTAAGTACAAATCGATCTGACCACATGAGCACAATAAGACACGACATATGCTTCAGGTAAATTGTGCCATATTAAAGCAGCATGAGGTTCCAAAAATGAGCCGCCATGGACATTAGCTCTTTTATGTATGACCAATCAATACTGAGCCTTTCTATAACTTATTTTACCTAGAAAGACAAATGAAAACTTCTTTTACCATGGGAGTGCTACTATCTTTTTCTTGCAGTGTCGAGTTAGATCCTTTTCTGTATTAAAACAAAGACACACATTGACTTAAATAGAATATACTAGGTTTTTCGTTGGTTCGTAAAACAAATGACCCGCCCCGCCCCCCCCCCCCCCCCAAAAAAAAAACAAAACAAAACAAAACAAAACAAAACAACATCATTTTCAAGATTCCATGAATACACACAACACAGGAATACATTTAGTAAAATCTGGATATCTTTATGAATTATCTGTGTCTTAGTTAAAAGAAATGTGATCAAATATTATATGATGTGTCCTTTTGTAAACGTGACTCTAAAACATGGGTATACCTTCCACATTGCGAATTTTTAAAGGTACACAGAGATGGGCAAGTTATTATCTATGTACATCAGTATTTTTAAGTATGGCCACCTTGGACCTTTGACAATGAAATACCTCCAAGTATAACAAAAAAATGTACAGGTTATACCATTCATGTAAAAAATGGAGTGAATGATCTACAGACTACATTGAAGTAAGGCCTAGAAAGTCATAATGTGTCAGTCGAAAAATACTTACAGACAGGCCTCCAGATACTCCTTCAAGGCAAAGAAATAGCAAGATTACATGATGATTATATAAAATGTATAAATAGATTAATTATGGAAACAAGATCATGTTCGTTGGGATGGATTTTCATTTGGAGACTCCAATGAAACATCTCGTTCTAGACATTGACGAAATGGGTACTTTTTCACAGAAACTCCTTTTTTACTTGACATATTGAAATTGGAGATGTATTTGCTAGTACAAACAATCTGTACATTTATAAGCTTAGTTTTGCTTCCCACCAAGAAGGCATTATAATGTTTACAAAATCCACACTTTGGAATTTTGCACGTCTTTAGTTCCTTTTTTCAAGATAGGGTCATTAATAAGAATTATTTTGAGAGAAGCTTTATTTCCAATACAAGCAATAAATAGATAAAACGATGCGTTATTGTTATTTTGACTTTTCCCAAAAGCATAATACAAGTACTATAAAATGAATTTGTTATAAAATAGTGTAGCCTATTCCCGTTTCTCAATGCCAATTGAATCTGAACGGCAACCTACAGATTAAGAGTAAGCATCACTCTTTGTAGCTATAACTTGTTTATGTGTCCGCAATTGAGCTGAATGGGAACAGGAGGAAAGTAGAAACATAATTAGTACCTATACACACAGAAAACCTATACGTGGAATGCTCCATGAACATAGGCATACCTACTCACAGTCAAAAGGTCCCATAACAACATTACTGTCAATTATCAGAGTGAATCTCAACTTCGACCTTACGATTCAATCAACAATTATATGTATCTGATATTATTGGGTGCATACATACCATAATGTAGGAGACTCCCCACTGAATGAAGAAAGAAGAGCTGACAGTTATTCAAATTGCACGTGGTGAAGTTAAATAGTCGACAACGAGTACTGAGTATGCTTCAGTTGCCCATAAATGGATGAAAGACACACATCACGAGGCAAGGGTAACACTAGAGTCTGGTTTGGGCTTGAGCAGATTGGTATCAATGTTGTCCATTTTCGGTATAAAGGTTTACACAGAAATCCAGGGATACTACTTTCATTTATCACAATTGCCACGAAAAAAAGCTTTTTGACATAACCATGCCATATGAATGATGTGAACTGAATTGGTACGGTTAAAAGTTGTTGCGGCAAAACCTAGTCACCACTCAAACTGGAATTTTTCAAACCAGGAGACAGAATCTATTAATGACAAGTCCAAAGTCCAAACATGTTGAGAAAGACCCCCCCCCCACCCGCCCTTAAAAATGCAGCTCTGTGCTTTCTTCAGATATTTTTACTAAAATAATCTTTCACGCCCTGCATTTCATGTGTGAGAGATAGAGGGTAGTCAGAGATGCGTTCCCTTATTTAAAGATAAGTTAAGAAGCAAGTGAATTTTAATTTATGATAGTGTTCTTTTTTGCATCTGAATCCACAATTACATCTCTCATTTGATCATAACTTGTTTCAACGGGAATTCACATTTGATTTTGCTGTGATTTAAGGTAATAAAAATGTAATACCAGAAGGGCAACTTTTAGCCATAACGGTATGGACGTCTAAAACCATGCCCTGCCCACACTTTTATGTAGCCTTCAACATTTGATTTTTGTAGACAAGACCTACAAAAAATTATTAAACACTGGCCTTTAATATCTGTTTTGCTTCATTTCTAGTATATCTAATCCACACAAAAAAAATCCTTTACCACTTTGACATAGGATATTGAGAAGCGTGGTAATTTCTGAATAGATTTGACCAGAAAATAATGTCTTTTAAGGATGATACTGAGAAGTATGGTATCTTGCCGATACATGCTGTCATAGTGCTTTCCTGGGTAAGCCTACTTACCGTAACCCATTTAGGTGCATTTTTCTGTGCTGGATAATGCTGCAAGCCAAAGGGAAAATATGGGAAAGTGTTTCAAGCCTTTATAGATTGGACAGAGCAACTCACAGGTACTTGTGCATTATTACTATTATCATCATCATGGAGAAAAACTTCATAAATTACACAAGATGAACAATACATATACACACGTTTATCTAAAACCCAAACAAAAGAATATTTTACCCATGTGTTGTTCAAAGTTCAATTTTCAAAGACACTGCATTTTCATTCTGGGCAGTCAGCACAAATACCAACTTTCTTATCAGCCACTGAAACTTGTGTCAATAAGTTACTTTCAACTGTCCGCAATACCATAATTTAAATTACCAGTAGGTAAGTAATTTCCAGCACAACCCACGGGGAACATTCTCGATATATATATATATATATATATATATATATATATATATATATATATATATATATATATATATATATATATGCATTTAATGTTTGTCCATGCTGGTTCCACAAATGTTTATTCAATCACTCTGTCAAAATGTCAGTGGCATATACTGGCCAGTTTACTTCAACTAACAATATTGAACAAAGACATATCCAGTTTGTACATTCCCAATAGGGTATTTTCAATATACTAAACTGCAATATGGGAGCACATATTTCATTGATAAACGAAGCAACTGCATTTTTCAGTGTAGTGTGTAACACTGGAAATCTATGGTAAATACCTGCGTTATCATTTAATGCCATCCCTGCTGGTGAAGGAAGGTAGCATACTCCTATGTAACTATGCATTTTCAGCATTGTTCTTCTGATAGGATGTCAAAATTGCTCTGACCAAATCCTCTTTTGATACGAGTATATGTTTATGCAACTGATTTGGTGACTCTTGAAACTCTTTGGTCTCATAATTGGGTTGCCTGCTAAACAGACTTTCTAGAGGGCGATAGACTGTTGGCCTCCAGTGAAAGTCTACCATAATTCTACAAGCTTACTGTGCAAAAGCACACAGCATCCCCCAGCCACCGCAGTCGGCATTTGGCTAGATGGGGAGTCATGCGCAGTGTACTCACAGATAGTGTCACTCCGGTGCCATCTTTTTGCTGGGCAATTTCAATACTCAATACCTATTGTAATCTTGATTGACTCAATTACCTTAGTTAACTCACACCTCCGGGGGCCAAAGGGGAAAACAGTTGTGGTTTGCAATACACAGTGCAATGGCATGAATGCAATTGTTTTTTCCTGATTGTTTCACTGGTTATAACCGCTCGTTTACATTTCTTGCAGAGAACATTTGTGTGGAAATCTTCCACTGCGTTCCTTGGCCTGCGTGTTTTTGCCATGGATGTTCCGACAGCGATGATGTGGCTTTAACTTTTTTTTTGCATCTGTTCCCCTGCACACAATCCCCACAAACCAGGCAAGTAAAATTTTCCAGAGCTGGCAGGTTTGTGGCCAATCAGATACAGGTTACTGCATACAGTAGTCCCTATTTTGAGCAACCACCCCAGCTAGACTATCACACGAAGTTTTCAGCTTTTTTGTGTTGGTTGGTTTGACAGATATTCTTTCCCTGATGATTTTTATAAACAGAAGAGGCATCACGTATTCATATGAAGTGATCTAATGTTGGCACGCCGTGCTCGGAGCAAGTGTTTTCTTAGACATGAAAAGTAAAAACTGGCACTTTTAATTCTGTTTATGGACTCGCCTTTTTTATCTTGCATGTTTTCAATGAAAGTTGTCTGCACAACACCAACTGCATAATTTATTTTAAAAAGTGAGGCAACAAAAGTCATACATATTTATGCTATTGCATATATCAAAATACACAGTAAATATAATGATGTTTTCATTCCGATGTGGTGTTCTACAGATTTCTGACATTTTCAGCAGACTTCATCTTTCTGCATGAAATACCAGCTGAAACGTTCCCTTCTCTGAATACGCAGCATCCTCCTCCCCCATTCTGACATCTTGGACTCCAGTAGATCTGTTATGCAGGAATACACCGTGGTCGTGGAAGCATCAGCCATGACGCAAGAAGCAATATCTGATTGGATGAGCCCATGCTCTTTAATAACTGAGTACCAGCGATCCGTTAAATACCCATTGAAACAATCAGCTGTAGAGCTAGGACAGACTTCCGCTGGGGACCAGAGAAAGTCTGCTAAAGGGGTCAAATTTTTAGTTTCAAATTTATGAATGTGGGTAATGCTTTTGTGACCTATTTGATATATACTCCATTAACTATGCTGAACCGTGGGCTATGTTCTCCGACTCATTTATATTATGGAGGTAGAGCACCTTATAATGTTCCACAATCATAAATATCACAAAAACGATGTAGGCCTACTTCCTTCTTCTGTTGTATACTAAGCTGATTCTCAAGTCAGGTCAACAAAAAATTGACAGGCCCACAATGTCCCTTTTATTTTGGAGCAAGTGATAACTTTTAGGTTTGAATTGGTCAGGCCTATATGTTTTGGTGAACCGTAGTTTGTAGTTAATAAAAAATATTACAAAAGTTGAGATGACCAGTTTAAACCACCAGGTGCGCTTTATGGGTGACTACCTGTCTCAGTTAAAAGTGAAATTGTTTCTTTAAATTGGCATTGGAAGATGAATGTTGATGTTTATGTAACTCTTGGAAGTCTTTTGTTTGAAAATTGTGAACATGCCTTACGTTTTTTCTGAAAAATTGGGTGAAAACCAAGGATATAGTTGCTGCACCCAGTTAAAATTTAGCTTTATTTATTTTAGGAAAGCATATACAATGTATTATTTATTTTCTGGTTTAATGATTTTTACCATCGTAGCTGCAAGTTGTTTAAGAATTAGACTGTTTTAATTCAAACATCAAAGAAACACACAATTTATAATCAACACTAATTAAAACTGCAGAAAGTGCTCACAGTAGAATCATATCACTGAACGTTAGTGGGAACGTTGGACTGACTGGACAAAAAGTAGTTCTGTTCCGCTGAAAAGGGTTTATTTCCAAATGAAACTTATATGGCACGCAACATTTGCACATTGTGCCTGAACTGAAGATATCAAATTTGGCGGTCCTATTCAGTGCATGTTAAGTGTGGCTACAGGTAGTCTGCAATGATGCATATACATTGAGCATATTCCTAAACAACTATGGAAATGTTGCTTGTGCTTAATGGCCTTTTATGCTGATAGGTTTTAGTTGCTTATCAGCATTTACTGGGTTTACTGTCGTTGACAGTTCTGAATCAACTTATGCACTTCAAACATCAGTAGAACTTAGCTGGCTGTGGTGTAATGTGGCTGTAAAATATTTTAACTCTGATTTTGTTGTTAGTTTTATGTGTGTAAATATTTTTCAGTTTTAAACGGAATCTGGTTGTGGTCTCATTGGATCGCATTATAACATCTGTCGGTGGAAGTACATATACATAACTGAACATTATGCAGACCTTGTTAAATAGTTTTCTGCAGTCTGTAGTGAGATGACTATTGCTTATATGGGCTACATTCGACATTAAACAACAACAACAACAACAACAACAACAATAACAACAACAAAAACAACAACAAAAAGTCGGTTTTTCTTTTGGAGAACGTTATAAGTTCTTGTAATCTCAGCTGGCTAAAGGGGAATTAGGCTTCATCTATCCTTTAACACTGAAATTAAGATCATCTGTGGAGTGGAAAATGTCACAATCAAATAAGAATAAAAGTATACATTAACTTAGCAGACTGAGAAAAAAAAGACTGGTAAGTGGTGACGGGTGAAGTGTCGTGCCCTCAATGTATGTGACACAGTTACAGAGGCACCGTAACTGGATACACATGGTAGCTGTGAAGTTCCACGTTTTTGACTTTATCATGTACTGATAATGAAGTAGTGAACAAAAATAATTACTTTGGTCTGACTTACAAGCAATAAATTAACATTTCTACTTCATTACTAGGAATTCATGGCACAGAACACTTGCCCCCGAATTGAACAAAGTTTTAGTAAAGTTTAACATATGCTATTCATCTCTAGATTTCATGAATATCATGTAAGCGGCTGTTCATAGCCTTAATGGTACATAGTTAACACAGTCACATAGCCGTGACTTTTCTGACACAGTAGCCTTTTATTTAAATTTTATAAAAGTATGTAACTTGACTCTCCACACAGTCCGTACATGCGGATAAATATACGGAAAGAAAGAAAATTGACTTCTTACAATGTGCAAATACAGATTTTTAGGTAGTATGCCAATCTTCAAATCAGCTCAACTACTAACACAGAGTACATTTTGAAAGACAGATACAACCTGTATTGAATACAACTACAAATTCTAATTGCCGTAATTGAATTTGTTCGTATGCGACAAGTTGAATTGTAATATATACATGTGTGTATACATCCAACATTGGCAATTATTGCTGACCTGTACACAACCCCCCAAAAATGAAAAAAAAAAAAAAATCTACGAATTTGGTCAACATAGCGCTTGTGGTTAAATTTTTTTTTTTTCATTCAACGGCTTGATATACATAATATTTTTTGCATACTGTTGTTTAAATGACAACCTGATCCATCTAACTTTTTAAGCTCGCAGGCCTCTAGTGGAGAAACATGCATTTTTACCAACATTCTCCCAAGTGGACATATTTGTGCGTCTTATGTGTCCAATGAGTCTGTGTAAACATGAGACAGTTTGCTTCCTTGATGTCATTTTTTGTGACTTTATACTGCCGTAACAAATATCTTTTCAAAACTACCTAAAGGCGCTGGAAGTCAGCAGAGTCAAGCACAATGGGCGATGCATTATATGTTGCAAGCGGTTCGGAAGTCAAACGATTTGTACATCATGACCACAAAAACATTGGACAGTAATTGTATGTGTATGTTCATTTGATTCACTGCATCCATTGTGTATTCCCGCATAAAAGATAGGAAAAAAATCTGTTTCATAAATTTTACAATGATAGATGTCTAATAAGTATGCCAAAACTACAACGGAAGTCGACTTTGATTCATATATAAATGGAGTCTTTGCAACATCAAACATCAATTTAAGGTTCATATTCTTGTTTCTGATGGTAAGTATATATGCTTTGTTTTATAAATGTACACTCACTGTGTTTTGCCCATATTGATTCCACAGGTCTTGAAGAGAAGGATCTTTGGGCATATTTCTCTGGAAAAAAGAAAAAAGTTACTTTATCATTGGGAAAATGTCAGACGAGATTAAACCTCTTTTAAAATATATGAAGAATGCTTTACATTTTGGCAAAGCCTCTACATGTATGGGACTACGAAACCAAGCTGCCTAAAGTGCAAATGAGTGGCATGGTACTTGTATTGCCCAATGACCCAGTCCTGAAGTTCAGAATTCGGGATCACGATATGATGTCGAATATATCTTGCATCAGGAAATGAATGCATATCTGGCACTTTGAATTTCCTTCAAAATCTCAGCATCATGGTTTACTTGGATAGTCTTCTATGTTTTTAACAATTGCTATGAAGCCAATTATTAGATACTTCGAAGATATGATAATACGCTTAACACGGTATTTTTTGGGACAGTATTTTATTTTTTTTGGGGGGGGATTTATTTTATTTGTTCCTTCAAGCATATACATGAAGGACAATAAAATTAGTTGTCATAATTGGGGGAAAAGGCACCACCGTTTAGAAGAAAGGAGCACAGCGAGCAGATTGGCCCAAACATAACGCACAATGTGTCACAATACTGTTAGGCAGCCATGTGGCAGTAGCAGAAATTCGAAGTCAACCAGAGTACAATACATCATACAGAGGAGCATCATTTGTGTCACTATGCCTTTCCTCCAAACCTCTAGTTTAACACATGCAAAGCGTGTATTGGATCCTCTTCCCCAAAGAAATTACCATGTAAGCGACACCCTCTGGTGAAAATCTACGGGAAAGAACATTTAAATCTTAGGCTGCCATTAAAGGTTGGGAGCTTTCCCAAAGTGCGTTATTAAAAGAGACACTTAACACGGCATGCAACATA
This sequence comes from Hermodice carunculata, assembly GCA_964020975.1. Taxonomy (NCBI): domain Eukaryota; kingdom Metazoa; phylum Annelida; class Polychaeta; order Eunicida; family Amphinomidae; genus Hermodice; species Hermodice carunculata. The sequence goes on along the minus strand of OZ026628.1, from coordinate 68,970,662 downwards.
GAAGGGGCACAATATTAAATAATCTTGTGTTGTTTAGAGGTTCAACTACCTGCATCAGTTTCATTCTGACTTGTACCACATATATAGTGTGTTTGTGATCAATTTTATTTTGCTGTACAGTTTCAAAGGATGTTTTGCAAAGATAAACATACAATTCTAAAACAGCTGCTGCTGTTAGCAAAAGAATGTTTCACTTTTACAGATGAAAGAAGTTCAACTGAAAATGTATTATCATTTTCTATGGAACTTGCCAACTCAAATATAAGTTTCGTTGCTGAAGTCATTATTGTAGTAAATTATATGTTAGATGTATTGTGAGATATTTTGTATGAAACACAAATTTGAAACAGGATATTTATGTCTTTATCCCCGCAATAATTCTAATATTTTATGTATATGTCATATATTGCCAACATTTTGGTTCTGTACTTTGCTTAATCTTTTGAGTCTGAAATACAACAGAAAAACTCGTTTGTGCCTCAATGCAAGTATATGAATACATGTCGTCATGTAGCAAAATGTCAGGAATCGTTGACACTAAAATTATAATATACATTCAAGCTAAAATACAAGCAGCCCATTATCGAAAGGGAAAATACAATATAACCTGATACAGTATAGCCAAAGTTGTTATTATAAACTGTGAGTTAACAAGAAATGGTATAATAGCTGTTTTTTTTTTTTTGTTTTGTTTTGTTTTGTTTTGTTTTTGTTTTTTTTAAAAAGAAATTACACTGTGTTAGAATACGAAACTACTGGAATGGACTTCAAATAAAACATGAGATGGTCCCATTGAACTTGCGATAACTAAATATATACTTATTGATTACTCTGGGTCAAAATTGGTAATGTGGTTATTAATTTACAACACACATAAAGAGAATACCAAATTGAAAAATTATTAAACAAAAGTAACACCAATTGAAAGCCTTGCTTGCATTGGTATTTTACTTTTCTCTTTGTTTTGCATGAATTTCTATTTCTTTAATACATCAAATGCCAAAACCACATTTGGCTGCAAAACTATTATTGATAAATTTATTAGGACATCATAGTGGAGACGGTTCAAATTATAATAATAAAATTTTCGCAGAAGTGCACTGTTGTATTAATCTGCATAGGTCAAAGGTAAAGTTACGAAGAAGCTTCCATTACAAAAATGAATAGCCAGTCTCTGCATTTACTTTTTTACAAGCAGTATTCAACATATTTAAAATCTTTATAGGAAAGGCAACAGTTGCAAATAAAGCACCCCTGTTTTTGAAAGTTGTGCCCCTCTATGAAATTTGGATCACTGTTAATCATTGTTCTGAATATGTATCTTTCACAAGTTGATGAACTGAAACTACAAGTATAGTGTAACAAAAAGGGAAAAAAAGTAACAACACAAGCATCAATTGAACATCTTCCCTGCGTATGGACCTTTTTTCTGTATGTTCAACATGCTTTTTCCCTAGCACATCAAAAGCTAGGTCTAGATGTACCTGCAAAACTATCATTGATTGCAAGAAAACTTCCCATGGTTGAATCGTGGATATTCCTTCCAAAGGATCTGCACAAATGCATTTTGGAATCTTGTGAAGTAAGTCTAACATAAAGAAATACAATGTACATGTACTATGAGCAATACTGGCCTTCAGGAATGTTGATGGAAGTAAAACTCTACGTTAGTCAAGAGTAGAGTCACGAAAATGCCTTTTATGCTCAATTGAATGCACAGTCCCTGTACTTTACCTGCCTACAAAACAACCCCGTCAGAGCACCACCGTATGCTTCATATGCATTACAACATTTAAAATTTCGTACTTCCCTTAAATACTGCCCATTAAAAGGACAGGAAGTAATCAAAAAGGAAGATTAATACAGCAGGTTTTTTGGTGGAAGTTAAAAAACACATAAATATTGGTTTAGGATATCAAGCAAAATATATAGCATGAGTATCACAAAAAAAGAATTTTCAAATTATTTCGCACGACATGTAAAGAACTTTCATACATAATTGTGTTTCAGTGTCACTTATTGCACTTCCAATTATATTTGCAACTACGAAAATTGAAATGATCCAATGCACACAGGGTGTACCTTGGTGCCTTCACATGGCGTATTTGGAGAGAAGTTTAATATATGAATTGATGGCGTATTTATCTATTGATCTGACACACCATCCTATAAGTATGTTGCCTTAAGTGAGGCTCAAATCAGAACACTTATCTCCTGTTGTCGAATTGTGTCATTGATGTTGAAACACGCAAAAGAACAATAATTCCACTTATTATTGAAATACAGTTAGTAGCTGGGTTTTAGGCAAATACATGTAAAGGTAGAGGCCAAACCTTTTTCATGAAAACTATTTTAATACCCCTGAAATACATTGAAATGCAAATATTTTTTTCTATAATTCACACCAATCAAAGCTTTAGGTTAAATGGCTCTGCCTTTGGTTCAGGTCAAACTTATATTATATTCTAACTTGTACATAAAGTATAAAATCTCCTGTTACCATGTGGACCCATTGAACATGAAATGAAAAAAAACAAAAACAAAAACAAAGTAAAAATTGTAAGTACGAATAACAAACTGTCAATACCTTTATTGCAGGAACAGTTACAATTCAAAGAGATAACCAAATTGATAACTTTATGCAATTATCTTAAAACGTATTGAAAATGTCAAATAACGCTTCATGGTTGGAAATCATAAAAGGCTTATATTCTAGAATTTTTCATTTCCTTTTTTTAAGAGCCATCTTATTTTAGCTCCAAAGCTGTGAATAGGTGCTAAAGGTCACTGTCTGTATGCAATTGCTAAAGGAACGTAGATTTATGATAACATATTTAAGAGGTGAAGATAGCATAATATTGGTGATACAATAAAATACGATATGCTGCATTACAACCTGGCAAACATTTTACCTTTTAAACAATAGGTAATCAAAAAGAGCACAAAGACTGGCACTTAAGGTGGAATGGAAGTAATCATTCATCACACTTAAAGTTTTTGTTTACTGCATAAAAAGAGCATTTTATACCTGTGTTCTCTTTTTAATGAGAGGTCAGCCAACGAACTGTTTTTGATAAAACGGAAAATAAATCTCGATAAAACTCAAAGTATAGACGCAAACTATCATTACAAACTTACACGACGACTCTCAATTTTTGCTTCCTACACGCAGCCGAACTAAAGACATAAAAAGTACTATACTTGCAATAAAAGAATTGGAGCTAAAATACCATTATTCATAAACGTAATAAACATTTTATGGAATTCGAATCACAAGTATATGGTTATACAGAAGACGTTTGAAAAAATGCTGCCTGATCAGAATTATGGATTCATCTGTTTTCTGTGTCTATATCTCTTTTGCGTTTTTTTTGATCCTTTGCACACCAGTTGTTTTTTCTAGCATCATGTTGGAGTGTTTCATGTGTATATAATGGGCTCTACTTGCGTGACTAGGAAGAATGTAAGCATTATGATGGATATGCAATTTGCCTTGACGATGTCAAGCAACATGGTTGGACAAGAGTTCAATCTATTATAGAGGTGAAGCTAACAAAATATTGGTGATCAAATAAAACATGATTTGTCACATTACAGCCTGGAAAAACATGTCGCCATTAAAAAACTAGGTAATCAAACAGAGTAAATATACCGAAGCTGAAAGGTGGAATGGAAGTACACATTCGTCAGGTTTAAAAGTTCGTTTTAGATAAATTGAAACAACATTATATATCCATGTTCTTAGTTTAATGAGAAGCCAGCCAAGAATTTGCCTCTTATAAACATGAAAATGGAACTCTGTAACAAAGTATAGTTACAAGCTATCATTACAAAATTGAATGCCGGTTCTTTACATTTATCTGGCAACAAACAGCTGAACTCAAGACATATAATAGTTATGTACTGTCAATACAACATTTGGAGCTAGAATAACATTTTTGTCAAAAAAAATACATGGAATTTGAATGACAAGTATGTCATTATACAAAAGAAGTTCGAAACCCCTGCTGGATCAGAATCCTGCGTCCATGTGTTTTGACTGCCTACAAATCTTTTGTGCTGTTAGTTTTTTGCACATCAGGTGTCATTCCAAGCATCATGCTCGAGTGTTTCATAAGCATATTAAGAGCTTTAGGTGTGCGGAATCGGAAAATTGTAAGGGTTATAAAGGATATTAATGTTTTATCGACCAAACTAAGGAAATCTGGTCAGAGACGACTCATGCATAGGTATTAATAACTTTTTGATATAGGCATTAGAGAAGACAGTGTATAAGTACGTTACTTTAATAAAGATTGAGGTAAAATATTCACTATCTGTTATCATGCCAAACCATTGACAATAAATTGACAAAACAACAATAATAATAGTAAATACGCAGTCACAGGCAATCAAAAATTACTGATCCATGCCGCCATTGCCTCATTTATAACTTTGTTAATCACAGGTTTCATTTTGGAATGACTGTAGTCAATAAAAAAGGGATGTCATCATGAACCAAAGACTTGACTTTTGACCTACTTTTATGCATGGCACACTCTTGTAGTCAGATACACAAGTGTGTACCATTTCCTGATTTTAAGTCAAAGGACCACAGAATTGAAGCCAAGACATGAAGTGTAATATAGTTGGATATGGATGTGTCACCGTGAGCCAGTAACCTAACCTAGTAACCTACTTTTGTTTCATGACACGCCTTTAACTTAAAGTCAATACATACGTGTGTTTGCAAAGTCTCGTGAAACTAAGTTATATAGTAAATGGGTTATTGCCCGGACAATATTTAACACGAATATGTCATTATGATCCAGATTTTAAACCTAGCGACCCACTTTCAGTCCATGCAGATTTTAAACCTAGCGACCCACTTTCAGTCCATGCATACCCTTACGTCTAGATGCAAATGTGTATAAAGGCTCATTAATCTGACTTGAAAGCCAACAGAATTACAGACCATAAAAGAAATGTTTTGTAGTTTACAAGGTAACCTAGATACTTCTAGATACTTGACCTAATTACCAACTTTTGTATCACGACACACGTTCGGGTCAAGATATATGTGTGTGTGAAAATTTATGGAACTAAGTTAAATAGTGAAGGAAGCACAGCCCAGACATGATTTTCAGAGTATATGTCACGGTGACCCAGATACCTGACTATTGACCTTTATTTCGTACCCGACACACCCTTATTAATCTTAGTTACATAGTACACGAATTAAAGCCCAGACACAATTTCACAAGATAAGTCTCACAGCGACCCCACCACCAGACTTACTAATTTACTTTTGGTACATAACATACCCTTATGTATTGATGAATCTGTGTATAAAGTTTCATTAATCTGAATTAAATAGTAAAAAAAAATGGTCTGGACAAGATTTTACAAGAATATTTCACTGTGAATCAGATTCTTGACCTATTGACCTTGGTTCATAACACATTTCTACGACCAGATCTACCTGTGTGTAAAGTTTCATTATCTAAGTTAAAGGGAGAGTGATCTATAGCCCGGTCACAAATAGCAAAGATCCAGATACCTGACCTAGCCTCCTACTTTAGTTTGATGACACACCATTATGCCAAGATACATGTGTGTTTTAAGTTTTATGAAAATAAGTTAATGAATAAAGGAATAACAGCCCAGATACGATTTTAGGATAATTTGCCACTGTGAACCAGATACTAGACATAGTGAGACACTTTTAGTACATGACACGTCCTTATGTATATATGCAACTGTGTGTAGAGTTTTATTAGTCAAAGTCAAAGAGTATGGAAATTAAAACCCGGACACAATTTCACAAGGAGAGTCTGACTGTGACCCATATTCCTGACCTAGTAACTTACTTTTCGTAAATGATACACCTTTATGTGTTGAAGCATCTGTGTGTAAAGTCTCAATAATCTAACTTAAATTGTGAAGGCACTATAGCCCAGACAAGATTTCACAAGAATATGTCACTGTGAACCAGATACTTGACCTAATGACGTACTTTTAGTACATGACACACTTCTATGCCCAGGTGCACCTGTGTTGAATGTTACATTAATGTAACTTTACAGGCAAGCGAATTATAGTCCAGAAAAAAATAGCGCAGACCCAGATACTTGACCTAGTGATCTATAATTCTCTCATGACTCACGCTCAGATCAAAACATATGTATGAAGCTAAGTCAAATAGTAAAGAAATTATAGCCAGCACACGATTTCACAAGGGTATGTCACTGTGACCCAGATACTTGACATAGCGACCTAATTATGGTACATAAAATAAACACATGTCAAGATGCAACTGTCTTAAAAATTTGATTTATCCTAGTTGAAGCACAAGCAAATAATAGTCCTGGCAGGAAAAGCATGTACGCATGGACATCTTATGGTACAAAGAGGGGAGGGAGCATAATAACACACTAGACATATCTCAATATTTTGGAAACATTAAGTACAATTCTAAAAAATTAAGCGAATTCACAAATTTTAGGCTATTTTCCTAAAACATATTGAAAATATGAAATAAACGCCTTATCAGTGAATTCAGTAACAGCCTTTGTTTTAAGAATTCTTGTTTCCCTTTGTTTAGTGCCATCTTACCTTCAAAGTTTTATATAGGTTATCAAAGTCAATAGTCATTTTTATTACCAAAGTAACATACATGTATGTTTATCTCACTTCAGAGATAAAGAGAACAAAATATTGGTGATATAATAACATACTATCTGGTATATTACCGCCTGATAAAAATATATTGCCATTCAAAGGGAATAAGAAATAAAAAAGTACATGGACTCGGGGTAAAGGAGCGAATAGGAGTATACATTCCTCGACTTTTAAGTTCTAGTTTAGTACATTAAAGAGCATTTTATATTTGTGTGCTTCTTTAATCGCAAGACCTGCCAGCTAACTGCTCTAATATGGAAAGGGTTAATAAAAATCTGTACAAATCAATACTTAATGCCTAACAATCATTAACAAATAAAATAGCCATAGCTACTAGCAGCGGGACACAAGACATTAGTTATATACTGGCAATACAACAGTTGCAGCAAAATATCATTATCAATGAAACTAATACTTTTTTCATGGAATTTGAATCACGATTTAGTCAGGCAGCCAAAGCTGGTTTTTTGGTCTAAGCCTGCACCGACTGATTAAGTTTTTTCTCACTTGATTATATATCCTTAGGAACTTTATAATCAATATCCGGTGGATATCAAGCAGATATACTTGAGCAATCCGAGAAATTCAAGATGGCTGCCAAGATGGCGGTCGGTGCCCCAATAACTTAACTAATGTGCCTAAAATTGCAAGCAATACGATTTTTCAGCTAAATGTTTTATAGGAAATCAAATGTGATGCCCCCAGAAATGAAATGTGGGATGGTTTACTGTTTTCAGCTTGTCTGACCATCGGTGCATGTTTGTGAGTGTGTCTGTCCACCCATCTGTCCATCCCACATCTTGTCAACAAGCTATATCATGAACCACTGCTTATAGGTATCTCCACTAAGTGTTATTGTTATAACTTTGGAATTCTCGACTTAGTATATCTTTTTGACCTTGACCTAGTTTCCAAGGTCACAGGGTCTAATGTTTTTGTTAGGTTTCTGTGATTAGATGGACATTTTTTACCATATTTCTAGGTTTCCTCTATCCGCAGCTGCTGGGCTTCTCTTACAGTGTTAATTCACTAATATTATGTGTTTCACATATGAAGACATCTACAGGAGTGATGATGTTGTGAATAGCAAATAGGCATAGTGTAGAGCAGTAGTCGACTAGTATTAGTGCTTCATTGGTGGTGGGCACTCAGTACAAATAAAAAAATGAATGAACAATGTTTGTTTCAATTTTGTACCATTGCTCTGACAATGATAGGATGCAGGTGAGCCAGAGTGAAGGAGACAGATGGCAAAATATTATAGAAGCCAGTAAAATTCAAGGTGATAACTTACATGTCCCTTATTTCATGTTACTAGCAATAGTAACGTATATATGAACTGTTGGTTGCACAAGGGGATGCCACATAAGCATTAGCAGTTGTATAGTTATTCGGAGCAACTCTCTCCTAGACAGAATTTCAGTCAAAGCTAAGGGACTCCATCTATCCCGGACTTCTACACAAACTCGCCAGTATATTTTTTGTATAGAATATACAAACTCTAGTTGTCCACACAAGTGGATTCGGTTCAGTTCAAAGACAAATAATTTACTTTCATTAAATACCTTTAAAAACACACATGAAGATGAAAACCCCTAGGCTACAGGTACGTGCTAAGCATAACAGAAAACAGTACATATCGGCATTGCGTTCGTGACCTGTTATGTCATCATAATTATGGAGTTCACTTATTAAGATACCAGCAAACCTGACCAACGGTAGATGTAAATCTTTAACTGGTCCTTGAAATAACAAAATTACCACTGTATCATTCAGAGGGCACAAATGATTTGAAGTAATTAACGTGGCCGCCTACAGTAACAAACAAAGAATAATATGCGGATATAATTAATACTAACTGGCTTGACATTGCATATATATTTATAGCACAAGAACTCCCCATTAACCTTAGGATTATATGTTACTTGCACTCCATCTATCAATAACCAAGATATGCTACCTCGTCAGGCCAAGAAGGTAAGGTGTAAACAAAGCATTCATCTCTACATTACTTACACAAGTAGGCACGAGTATGTAAAATACCAACATGATCCGTGCAGTGTGACCATTAGTTATCAGCCCTATTGGGAGTGTCATTCAGTCTCCCATCTGGGTTTAATGGGGACCCAATGAGTCCCAACAAGCTTGCATAACTGTAAGGCACACTGATACTCAACTACGATCTATAAATGTATATATGATAAGCAACCATGTATACAAGTATAAATTAAAAGTTTTACTTACATGCAAATGTACTTTGTATCATAAAATCACAATATTGTCCATTTAGAGGAGTCCCGAGAGCGGACATATAAGAAGTGTTTGCACCCTCACAACCTTACAACTGTTTCTGAATTTTCAAACTTTGCCACATGAGACTCCATGGGTATATATAATAAGACACTTCTCTGAACGCCTCAGACAGGTGCAGTGAGCGCACTTTATACCACTGTCTAGGTCTCTGCATTGGATTACAGTAGTTGAACTGCATTGTTCAACACTTATGACCAATTCAATGTTGCACAAACGAAGAATGGGGTGTACTCTGTTAACAGCTATACAGTTACTCATTAATTGAATATATCAGTTATATGTTGTTGACACTTTAATGTATACACCATGAATAATCACCAATAAGTGAAATTTCTGTTATTCAACGTTTTCGGGAAGGTCCAAAGAGGACACCGTTAGTATGTGCCAGCTAGATGACAAATGCACATCTGTCATCACTCACTAAGGGGAGCCCCCCCAGCCCATATGGCGACTTCCCCAATGGAGGTATGGCTAGGTCCTAAGGTTGTTTCCATGAAACCCCTTCAAAGAGAAGAGCTTATTCAAGAGCAGAAAGGAGAGAAGTGGGTTGCGTAGCAGAGGTACCCATGTGTTGATATCTGCCTGATATCCTTTATGGAGGTCACAGAGATGTAGAATACAAAAAGAAAAAAAAAAAATTATCAGTCGGTGCAGGGTATAGCTATCTGGCTGCCAGACTAATAATGTCCACACCCACATTGCCCAGCAGAGATGGGTGAAAGACGGGTAAACGTAAGTACGATAAGGTGGCATAGCTCGTTGTGGTGAGGGGGGAGAGGGAGGTTCATCCATTCTAGCTGGTTTCTTTCGCAACTGCGGGGGCACTAGGCAAGTGATAAGGTAATCTCATTTCTTCCAAATAATTATGCCAAAAACTACTGCTATTATCAGTAAAAACAGCAACATGAATAGTATTCCAAATGAGATTCTACTACCATGGTGAGTCCAGTTAAACGTCGGGGATGTAGTGGGCAATGGTTATTGACCTTGAACTGACCTTGGGCATTATTCATGACCTCATATGACTCAAATAACCCTAGAGATGGATTTACCATAGCAAATTTAGTTGAAAAGGACGTATTACTTGCTACTTTAGGCCAATTGGTTGGGAATTTACATTTCTTGAATGTCTCGGCAGCCATCTTGGCAAACAATAATGGATTACTCAAAATGCTGAAGGATATCTTGTTGATATCCGCCTGATATCCATTATGGAGGTCACAGAGATGTAGAATACAATAAGAAAAAAAACTTTATCAGTTGGTGCATGGTATAGCTATCTGGCTGCCTGACTAATTATATCTTGGGTAATTCCGGATACGAAAAAAGTTTCAAAGGACTACTTGATCAAAATCATGCATTCGTCTGGTAATTGTCTATAACTCTTTTACGTCTTTTAGTTTTGCTCATCGGTTTCCATTCTAAGCATCATATCATGTTTGAATGTTTCATATTGTATGTATAATATGGGTTGTAGTTGGGTAAATAGGAAAAATGGAAGCGTTGTTTCGGATATTTAGTATTGACGATGTTAGAGAACCTAGTTGGAGAGGGGCATGGATGCAGGTATTAATGATTTTTTTTTCAAATAGGCATAAAAGACGGGAGTGTATGGATACATTATTTTTATGTAGATTGAGGAAAATTTTGACCTTCTCTTATCGTTTTTACCCTTTAAAAATAAGATAAGAAAACAACATCCTTAATCGTAAATACTAATAACGGACTGGTAATTGCTCAATTCTTGGAATCACTAAGTACATTTTTAAATAAACAAATTCACAACATTTGAGCAATTACCTGAAAGCATATTGAAATGTCAAATAAATACCTTATGATTAAAATCAATACAAGCTTTTATTTAATGAATTATTTTCCTTTCTTTACAGCCAGCTAATTTAACCTTCTAAGTTTTCTATAAGATATCAACGTCAACAGTTATTTCTATTACTACAGGAACATAGGTATATATACAAATATATATATATATATATATATATATATATATATATATATATATATATATATATGTATATATATATATATATATATATATATATATATATATATATATATATATATATATATATATATATATATATACCTATATATCCCATTTTAGACATGAAAAGAGCAAAATATTGGTGATTTAATAACATAAGATCTGATATATTACCACCTGACAAACATGTGGCCAATTAAAAGCTAACCAATCAAAAAAAGTACACAGACTGAGATTAAAAGAGGGAATACAGATACACATTCAAGCAGGTTGCCACTAATGTAGAAAGGGAAATTAGGATTTTGTAAAAGTCAGAATAAACTTGCAAACTATGATTAAAAAATTATATGCCCACTCTCTACATTTATCTTGCTACTGGCAGCTGAACTCAAGACATGTAAAAGTTTTATACTGGCAATACAACAATTGAAGAAAAAAATACCATAAGTCATTGAACTAATACATATTTCATGAAATTTGAATCACGATTTTATCTTGGGTAAGTCAGGATATGAAAGAATTTTCAAAATACAGCTTGATCATATATATTGGAAACACCTGACAATCGTCGACAACTCCCTTGCGTTTTCATTATTTTTCGCATATCCGTTGTCATCTGAGCGTTATAACAGATACTGAATTGACATTGACAATACGGGACACATGATTGCAGAGAAGTTAGAATGTAGGTATTAACGACATGAGGTACACCAAAACTATTTCCGACTTAAGTCACTTATATTCCCAAAAGTATTTTCTGTACTACACCCAAAACATAAATGTGCGTGTTGATCCAAATATGATGTACGTATAGTGATCGGAGTTTTACCTCATTAATTGTTAAAATAAACATTGACTAGTATGTCGACAATGGCAATGTTAAAAACTTATCTCCTCATGAGAATCATGCATTCATCTTATAATTGTATATAACATTTTGGAAAAATTTAATTTTTTGGGCATTTCAGTTTTCATTCTAAGCACCAGGTTTGAATATGTCATTAATACATAATGGGATAAAGTTGGGTGAATGAGAAAAATGAAAGTGTTATAGCGGATATTGAATGTGCATTGACAATGTTCAAAACCTAGATATAGACGAGTTAGACTCAAGATATCAATAGCTTTTTCACATTGGCATAAGAAAAAGGAGTGCATAAATCCTTTACTTTTATGAAGCTTGATGCAAAATACTCACCCCCTGTTATCATGTCAACCCATTGTAAATATAATAAGAAAACAATACCCGTAATCGTAAATACGAATGACACACTTGTAATTACTCAATTTCTAAAACATGTAGTACAATATTAAAAATTAGCATATTCAAAACTTTGAGACATTTACCTTAAAACATATTGAAAATAAGAAATAACGGCATGAAAATTGACATCGGTAAAATCTTGATTACAAGAATTCTTTTTTTTTTTTTCACAGCCATCTCATTTCACATTGAAAGATTCACATAAGTTTTCAAAGTAAGCAGTTATTTCTCTTACCAAAGGTGCACAAATGCATGTTCATATCATTTTAGATGTGAACAGAGCAAAACATTGATGTTATAATAACACATAGTATGTCGTATTACTGTCCGAAAAACATGTCTACATTCAAAAGATGAGTTCTTCAAGAAAGAACATAGACTGAAGGTAAAAGAGGGAATGGAAGTTCACGTTACTCCATTTGACACTTCTGGTTTTGATAAAGAAAACTTTATATTCGTGTGCTTCTTTAAATGGAAGGACAACCAGCAAACTGCCTTTTATACAGGAGGATAAAATAACTCTGTAAAAATCATAATTTGCTTGCAAAGACTTCATTAAAAAAACTGAATTCACAGCATCGGCTTTTCTCTTAGATACTGACATACGAACTCAAGACATGTAAAACTTCTATACTGGCAATACTGCATTTGGTGCTAAAATACCATTATTCATTACACTAATAGACACTTCAGGGCATTTTAAAAACGATTGTATCTTGTTTAGCTCTGGATATGAAAGAAGTTCCACAATACTGCGTGATGAGAATTTTGCTTTCAACTAATTTCTGTATCAATATTTTTCGCAGTTTTTGGTTTTTTGCATATCAGGTTTCCTTGTAAGGAACAAGCTTGAATGGCTCATGTATACATAATAGACTAAAGTTGGGTGAATAAGAAAAATGAGAGTGTTAGAATGCATAATGTATGTGCATTCACAATGTTGAGAACCTAGTCGTAGAGGAGATAGAAAGTACATGTTAATGACTTTTTCACATTAGTATAAGAGAAGCAAGGCATAAATACATTACGTTTATAAAGCTTGAGGCAAAATACTCACCGCCTATTATCATGTCGGTCCATTGAAAAAGAAATGAGAAAACAATACCTGTTAATGTAAATGCAAGCAACACACTGATAATAACCGAATTTTTGGAAACATTTTGTAGAATTCTTGAAAATAAGCATATTAAAAACTTTAGACACTTATCTATCACCAAAGGAACATAGGTAAATATCCATCTCATTTTACAGGCGAAGAGAGCAAAATATTGGTAAAATATTTTAATACAATCTGTCATATTATCGTCGAAAAAATATGTCTACATTCAAAAGATAAGTTCTCAAAGAAAGTACATAGACTCAGGCTAAAAGTGGGAATAGATGTTCACATTACTCGACTTGAAGGTTCTAGTTTAGTAGATTAAAAGAGAACTTTATATTCGTGTGCTTCTTTAAATGCAAGGAGAGCCTGCAAACTGCCTTTTAAATAGAAAGGGGGAAAACTCTGTTAAAATTAAAATATGCTTGCAAAGCATCATTAAAAGAATTGAATGGCCACCATCTCTATTTATCTAGTCACAGGCAGCTGAACCCAAGACATATAAAACTTATATGCTTGCAACATTACAATTTGATGTAAATACCATTATTTATTCCACTAAAAGACACCCCATGAAATTTAATCAAGACTGTATCTTTGGTAACTCTGGGTATGAAAGAAATTACAAAAAAAACCCCACTGCTTGATAAGAATCTTGCATTCATCTGATAATTGTACAAGACATTTTCACAATTCGTATTTTTTTGTACTTCAGTTTTTATTGTAATCATCAATTTAAATTGTCCTATTTATACATAATGGGCTGTAGTTGAGGGAAAAAGAAAAATGAAAGTGTTAGAATGGATTTTGAATGTGCATTTGCAATGTTTAGAACCTAGTTGTAGAGGAGTTAGAATGTACATATTAATGAATTTTTCACATTGACATAAGGGATGGTTCAACATTTTCATCATTTTTGAATTAGTACTTACTTTACGCAAGGGGGGGGGGGAGGGGGTAAATGGGTCTGTACACTTTCACACGATATGGAAAATGATGGTCAATTTTTGGCCTGTTTTGTGCAATTTTGTTATGATTTGGGGGAAAATCATCATTCTTAAAGTACTAATTTGGGAGAGGGGGTTATGAAATTTAGCACCCTAAGTACTAATTCAAAAATGATGATAATGTTGAAGAAGAGAAGCAGTGTATAAATACATTACATTTGTAAAGCTTCAGATGAATTACTCACCCTCTATTATCATGTCGACCCATTGAAAATGAAATTATAAAACAATACACATAATTGTAAATACAAATAACAGACTGGTAATAACTCAATTTTTGGAAACATTTTGTACAATTCTTGAAAATAAGCATATTCAAGACTAGTAGACATTTATTTTATACCATACTCAAAATATAAAATAATCGCATTATGATTGAAATGGTAAAACCTTTGATTGTAACAACTCTTGTTTCCCTTTCTTAAGAGCAATCGTATTTTACCTTCAACAATTTATGTAAGTTTTCAAAGTCAATAGTTATTCTTATTGCAAAAGGTAGACAAGTATATGTTCATTTCATGTTAGAGGTGAAGAGGGAAAATATTGGTGACATAAAAACATACACTCTGTCACACAACTGTCCGAGAAAGATGTCCACATTCAAAAGATAAGTTCTCAAAGAGAGTACAAAGACTGAGGCTAAAATAGGGAATATAAGTTCACACTACTCGAATTGAACGTTCTAATTTAGTAGATTGAAAGAGCCATTTATATTTCTTTGCTTCTTTAGATATAAGGAGAGCCACTAAACTGCCATTTATATAGAAAGGGGAAATATTCTGTAAAATCAAAAAATGCTTACTACGTTTCATTACAAAAATTGATGCCCATCAATCTGCACTATCTAGCTACTGGCAATTAAACTCAAGACATATAAAACTTTTCCACTAGCAATACTGCATTTGGTGCTAACATACCATTATTTATTACACTAATAGACACTTCAGGGCATTATGAAAAAAAACATTGTATCTTCTTTGGCTCTGAATATCAAAGAAGTTTGATAATACTGCTTGCTGAAAATCATGCATTCAACTGATTTTTGTATCAATTTTGTTCACAATTTTTGTTTTTTTGCATATCAGTTTTCCTTGTAAGGAACATGCTTGAATGTTTCATATATACATGATAGACTAAGATTGGGTGAATAAGAAAAGTGAGAGTGTTAGAATGCATAATGTATGTGCATTCACAATGTTGAGAACCTAGTTGTAGAGGAGATAGAATGTACACGTTAATGACTTTTTCACATTAGCATAAGAGAAGCACGGCATAAATAGATTACTTTTATGAAGCTTGAGGCAAAATACTCACATCCTGTTAAAATGTCGACCCATTGAAAATGAAATGAGAAAAAACAATACTCGTAATTGTGAAAACAAATAACACATTAGTAAGAACCCAAATTTTTAAAACATATAGTACAATTCTTGAAAATTAGCATATTCAAAACTTTGAGACTTTGACCTGAAAACATATTGAAAATAGTAAATAACCACATTATAAATGAAATCAGTCAAATCTTGATTGCAACAATTCTTGTCTTTCTTTTTTCACAGCCATCTTATTTCACCTTGAAAGATTTATATAAGTTATCAAAGCAAACAGTTATTACTCTTACCAAGGGTGCACAAGTGCATGCTCATATCATTTTACATGTGAAGAGAGCAAAATATTGGTGATATGATAACATACAGTATGTCATATAACTGTCCGAAAAACATGTCCTCATTCAAAAGATGTGTTCTCAAAGAAAGTACATAGACTGAGGCTAAAAGAGGGAATGGAAGTTCACATTACTCAATTTCAGCCTTTGATTTTAGTAGATAAAAAACTTTATATTCGTGTGCTTCTTTAAAAAGAAGGAAAGCCAGCAAACTGCGTTTAGTACATAAAGGGAAAAGAAGTCTGTAAAATTCCTAATATGCTTGCAGAGCATCATTAAAATAATTGAATGGACAGCATTGGCTTTTCCCTAGCTACTGCCAGCTGAACTGAAGACATGTAAAACTTCTATGCTGGTAATACTGCATTTGGTACCATAATACCATTACTTATTACACTAATAAACACTACAGGGCATTTCAAAATGATTTTATCTTGTTTAGCTCTGTATATCAAAGAAGTTCGAGAATACTGCCTGATGACAATCATGCATTTAACTGATTGTTGTATCATTTTTTTTTCGCAATTTATCCTTTCTTTTTTTTTTTTTGCATATCAGTTTTCAGTCTAAGGAACAAGCTTGAATGTATCATATATACATAATGGGCTAAGGTGGGGTGAATAAGAAAAACGAGAGTGTTAGAATCCATAATGTATGTGCATTCACAATGTTGAGAACCTAGTTGTAGAGGACACAAATGTACACGTTAATGACATTTTCGCATTGTCATAAGAGAAGCACGGCATAAATATGTTACTTTTATGAAGCTTGAGGCAAAATACTCACATCCTGTTATCATGTCGACCCGTTGAAAATGAAATGAAAAACAATACTCGTAATTGTAAAAACAATTAACACACTAGTAATAACTCAATCGTTTAAAACATATAGTACAATTCTTGAAAATTAGTATATTCAAAACTTTGAGACTTTGACCTGAAAACATATTGCAGATAATAAATAACCGCATTATAAATGAAATCGGTAACATTTTGAAAGAAACAATTCTTGTTTTTCTTTTTTCAGTGCCATCTTTATTTCTCCTTGAAAAATTTCTATAAGTTATCAAAGTAAACATTTATTACTCTTACCAAAGGTGCACAAGTGCATGTTCATATTATTTTACATGTGAAGAGAGCAAAATATTGGTGATATAGTAACATACAGTATGTCATATTACTGTCCGAAAAACATGTCCACATTCAAAAGATGAGTTCTCCAAGAAAGAACATGGACTGAGGCTAAAATAGGGATTGGAAGTTCACATTACCCGAATTGAACGTTCTAATTTAGTAGAGCCATTTATATTTCTGTGAGGAGAGCCACTAAACTGCTGTTTATATAGAAAGGGGAAAAATTCTGTAAAATTAAAAAATTATTACTACGTTTCACTACAAAAATTGATGCCCATCAATCTGCTTTATCTAGCTACTGGCAGTTAAACTGAAGCCATTTAAAACTTCTCTACAGGCAATACTGCATTTGGTGCTAACATACCATTATCTATTACACTAATAGACACTTCAGGGCATTTTAAAAAAAACATTGTATCTAATAAAGCTCTGGATATCAAAGAAGTTCGACAATACTGCGTGATGAGAATCATGCATTCAACTTAGATAGTGTGATTACCTTATCCAAACCGTATCAATTTTATTTTCACAATTTTGTTTTTTTGCATATCAGTATTTCTTGTAGGGAACAAGCTTGAATGTCTCATATATACATAATAGACTAAGGTTGGGTGAATAAGAAAAGTGAAAGTGTAAGAATGCATAATGTATGTGCATTCACAGTGTTGACAACCAAGTTGTAGAGGAGATAGAATGTACATGTTAATGACTTTTTCACATTGGCATAAGAGAAGCACGGCATAAATAGATTAATTTTTATGAAGCTGGAGGCAAAATACTCACTGCCTGTTATCATGTCGACCCATTGAAAATGAAATTAAAAAACAATACTCGTAATTGTGATAACAAATAACACACTAACAATAACTCAATCGTTTAAAACATATAGTACAATTCTTGAAAATTAGCATATTCAAAACTTTGAGACTTTGACCTGAAAACATATTGAAAAGAGTAAATAAACGCATTATAAATTAAATCAGTCAAATCTTGATTGCAACAAGTCTTGTTTTTCTTTTTTCACACCCATCTTATTTTACCTTGAAAGATTTATACAAGTTATCAAAGTAAACAGTTATTACTCTTGCCAAAGGTGCACAAACACATGTTCATATCAGTTTACATGTGAAGAGAGCAAAATATTGTTGATATAATAACATACAGTATGTCGTATTAGTGTCCTAAAAACATGTCCACATTCATATGATGAGTTCTCAAAGTAAGTATATAGACTGAGGCTAAAAGAGGGAATGCAAATTCACATTACTCCATTTCAGCCTTCTGCTTAAGAAGATAAAAAAACTTTTTATTTGTGTGCTTCTTTAAAAGGAAGGACAGCCAGCAAACAGCCTTTTAAACATAACGGGAAAAGAAGTCTGTAAAATTCAAAATTGCGTGATGAGAATCATGCATTTAACTGATTTTTGTGTCAATTTTCTTTTCGCAATTTTTGTTGTTTATTTTTTTATTTTTTTATTTTTTTGCATATTGGTTTTCATTCTAAGGAACAAGCTTGAATGTATCATATATATATAATGGGCTTAGGTTGGGTGAATAAGAAAAATGAGAAAGTTAGAATGCATAATGTATGTGCATTCACAATGTTGAGAATCCAGTTGAAGAGGCGATAGAATGTACACGTTAATGACATTTTCACATTGGCATAAGAGATGCAGGGCATAAATACATTACTTTTATGAAGCTTGAGGCAAAATAATACTCACCGCCTGTTATAATGTCGACCCATTGAAAATGAAATAAAAAAACAATACTCGTAATTGTGAAAACAAATAACACACTAGTAATATCTCAATCGTTTAAAACATATAGTACAATTCTTAAAACTTAACATATTCAAAACTTTTAGACTTTGACCTGAAAACATATTGAGAATAGTGAATAACCGCATTATAAATGAAATCAGTGAAATCTTGATTGCAAAAAGTGTCTTGTTTGTCTTTTTTCACATCCATCTTTATTTCACCTTGAAAGATTCATATAAGTTTTCAAAGTAAACAGTTATTACTCTTACCAAGGGTGCAGAAGTGCATGTTCGCATCATTTTACATGTGAAGAGAGCAAAATATTGGTGATATAATAACAAACAGTATGTCGTATTGCTGGCCGGAAAACATGTCCACATTCAAAAGATGAGTTCTCAAAGAAAGTACATAGACTAAGGCTAAAAGAGGGAATGGAAGTTCACATTACACCATTTCAGCCTTCTGGTTTAGAAGATAAAAAAAACTTTATATTCGTGTGGCTCCTTAAAAGGAAGGAGACCCAGCAAATGGCCTTTCATACAGAAGGGGAAAAGTACCCTGTACAAGTCAAAATATGCTTGTAGAGCATCATTAAAAAAATCTAAATGCACAGCATTGGCTTTTCCCTAGGCACTGGC
The DNA here is from genome assembly GCA_964020975.1 of Hermodice carunculata. NCBI lineage: Eukaryota > Metazoa > Annelida > Polychaeta > Eunicida > Amphinomidae > Hermodice > Hermodice carunculata. Next base: position 68,951,117 of record OZ026628.1, on the reverse strand, counting down.
AGCTGAACTCAAGACATGTAAAAATTCTACTCTTGCAATACAACATTTGGTGCTAGCATGCCATTATTTATTACACTAATAAACACTTCAGGTCATTTAAAAAAAAAATCGTATGTTGTTTAGCTCTGGATATCAAAGAAGTTCGATAATACTGCTTGATGAGAATCATGCATTCAACTGATTTTTGTATCAATTTTTTTTTCACAATTTTGTTTTTTTTGCATATCAGGTTTCCTTGTAAGGAACAAGCTTGAATGGCTCATGTATACATAATAGACTAAGGTTGGGTGAATAAGAAAAATGAGAGTGTTAGAATGCATAATGTATGTGTATTCAAAATGTTGAGAACCTAGTTGTAGAGGAGATAGAATGTACATGTTAATGACTTTTTCACATTGGTATAAGAGAAGCACGGCATAAATACAATACTTTTATGAAGCTTGAGGCAAAATACTCACCACCTGTTATCATGTTGACCCATTGAAAATGAAATGAGAAAACAATACTCGTAATTGTGAAAACATGTAACACACTAGTAATAACTTAATCGTTTAAAACATATAATACAATTCTTGAAAATTAGCATATTCAAAACTTTTAGACTTTGACCTGAAAACATGTTGAAAATAAAAAAATAATCGCATTATAAGTAAAATTAGTCAAATCTTGATTGCAACAAGTCTTGTTTTTCTTTTTTCACAGCCATCTTATTTCAACTTGAAAGATTTATATAAGTTATCAAAGTAAACAGTTATTACTCTTACCAACGGTGCACAAGTGCGTGTTCATATAATTTTACATGTGAAGAGAGCAAAATATTGGTGATATGATAACATACAGTATGTCATATTACTGTCCGAAAAATATGTCCACATTCAAAAGATGAGTTCTCCAAGAAAGAACATGGACTGAGGCTAAAATAGGGACTGGAAGTTCACATTACCCGAATTGAACGTTCTAATATAGTAGATTAAAAGAGCCATTTATATTTCTTTGCTTCTTTAGATGTGAGGAGAGCCACTAAACTGCTATTTATATAGAAAGGGGAAAAATTCTGTAAAATTAAAAAAATGCTCACTACGTTTCACTACAAAAATTGATGCCCATCAATCTGCATTATCTAGCTACTGGCAGTTAAAATCAAGACATATAAAACTTCTCTACAGGCAATACTGCATTTGGTGCTAACATACCATTATTTATGACACTAATAGACGTTTCAGGGCATTTTGAAAAAACTATTGTATCTTGTTAAGCTCTGGATATCAAAGAAGTTCGACAATACTGCATGATTAGAATCATACATTTAACTGATTTTTGTATCAATTTTCTTTTTTGCAATTTTTGTTTTCTTGCATATCAGTTTTCCTTATAAGCAGCAAGCTTGAATGTCTCATATATACATAATGGACTAACATGGGGTGAATAAGAAAAATGAGAGTGTTAGAATCCATAATGTATGTGCATTCACAATGTTGAGAACATAGTTGAAGAGGACACAAATGTAACGTTAATGAAATTTTCGCATTGTCATAAGAGAAGCACGGCATAAATATGTTACTTTTATGAAGCTCGAGGGAAAATACTCACATCCTGTTATCATGTCGACCCGTTGAAAATGAAATGAAAAACAATACTCGTAATTGTAAAAACAATTAACACACTAGTAATAACTCAATCGTTTAAAACATATAGTACAATTCTTGAAAATTAGTATTTTCAAAACTTTGAGACTTTGACCTGAAAACATATTGCAGATAATAAATAACCACATTATAAATGAAATCGGTAACATTTTGAAAGAAACAATTCTTGTTTTTCTTTTTTCAGTGCCATCTTTATTTCTCCTTCAAAGTTTTCTATAAGTTATCACAGTGTACAGTTATTACTCTTAATAAAGGTGCACAAGTGCATGTTCATATTATTTTACATGTGAAGAGAGCAAAATATTGGTGATATAATAACATACAGTATGTCATATTACTGTCCGAAAAACATGTCCACATTCAAAAGATGAGTTCTCCAAGTAAGAACATGGACTGAGGCTAAAATAGGGAATGGAAGTTAACATTACCCGAATTGAACGTTGTAATTTAGTAGAGCCATTTATATTTCTTTGCTTCTTTAGATGTGAGGAGAGCCGCTAAACTGCTATTTATATAGAAAGGGGAAAAATTCTGTAAAATTAAAAAATGCTTACTACGTTTCACTACAAAAATTGATGCCCATCAATCTGCATTATCTAGCTACTGGCAGTTAAACTCAAGACATATAAAACTTCTCTACAGGCAATACTGCATTTGGTGCTAACATACCATTATCTATTACACTTATACACACTTCAGGGCATTTAAAAAAAAACATTGTATCTTATTAAGCTCTGGATATCAAAGAAGTTCGACAATACTGCATGATGAGAATCATGCATTCAACTGATTTTTGTATCAATTTTTTTTCACAATTTTGTTTTTTTGCATATCAGTTTTCCTTGTAAGGAACAAGCTTGAAAGTGTCATATATACATAATAGACTAAGGATGGTTGAATAAGAAAAATGAAAATGTTAGAATTCATAATGTATGTGCATTCACAGTATTAAGAACCTAGTTGTGGAGGAGATAGAATGTACACGTTAATGACTTTTTCACATTGGCATAAGAGAAGCACGGCATAAATACATTACTTTTATGAAGCTTGAGGCAACATACTCACCTCCTGTTATCATGTCAACCCATTGAAAATGAAATGAAAAAACAATACTCGTAATTGTGATAACAAATAACACACTAGCAATAACTCAATCGTTTAAAACATATAGCACTATTCTTGTAAATTAGCATATTCAAGACTTTGAGATATTGACCTTAAAACGTATTGAAAATAGTAAATAATTGCATTATAAATTAAATCAGTCAAATCCTGATTGCAACAAGTCTTGTTTTTCTTTTTTCACAACCATCTTATTTCACCTTGAAAGATTTATACAAGTTACCAAAGTAAACAGTTATTACTCTTACCAAAGGTGCACAAATACATGTTCATATCAGTTTACATGTGAAGAGAGCAAAATAGTTTTGATATAATAACATACAGTATGTCGTATTAGTGTCCGAAAAACATGTCCACATTCAAAAGATGAGTTCTCAAAGAAAGTATATACACTGAGGCTAAAAGAGGGAATGGAAGTTCACATTACTCCATTTCAGCCTTCTGCTTTAAAAGATAAAAAAACTTTATATTCGTGTGCTTCTTTAAAAGGAAAGAGAGCCAGCAAACAGCCTTTTATACATAAGGGGAAAATAGGTCTGTAAAATTCAAAATTGCGTGATAACAATCATGCATTTAACTGATTTTTGTGTCAATTTTTTTTTCGCAATTTTTGTTGGCTTTTTTTTTTTTTTTTTTTTTTTTGCATATCGATTTTCATTCTAAGGAACAAGTTGAATGTATCATATATGCATAATGGGCTAAGGTTGGGTGAATAAGAAAAATGAAAAAGTTAGAATCCATAATGTATGTGCATTCACAATGTTGAGAACAAAGTTGTAGAGGAGATAAAATGTACAAATTAATGACTTTTTCACATTGGCATAAGAGATGTAGGGCATAAATACATTACTTTTATGAAGCTTGAGGCAAAATAATACTCACCGCCTGTTATCATGTCGACCCATTGAAAATGAAATGAGAAAACAATACTCGTAATTGTGAAAACAAATAACACACTAGTAATATCTCAATCGTTTAAAACATATAGTACAATTCTTAAAACTTAACATATTCAAAACTTTTAGACTTTGACCTGAAAACATATTGAGAATAGTAAATAACCGCATTATAAATGAAATCAGTCAAATCTTGATTGCAAAAAGTGTGTTGTTTGTCTTTTTTCACATCCATCTTTATTTCACCTTGAAAGATTCATATAAGCTTTCAAAGTAAACAGTTATTACTCTTACCAAGGGTGCAGAAGTGCATGTTTGCATCATTCTACAGGTGAAGAGAGCAAAATATTGGTGACATAATAACAAACAGTATGTCGTGTTGCTGTCCGGAAAACATGTCCACATTCAAAAGATGAGTTCTCAAAGAAAGTACATAGACTAAGGCTAAAAGAAGGAATTGAAGTTCACATTACTCCATTTGAGCCTTCTGGTTTAGTAGATTAAAAAAAAATTAATATTCGTGTGCTTCTTAAAAAGAAAGGAGAGCCAGCAAACGGCCTTTTATACAGAAGGGGAAAGTACCCTGTAAAAGTCAAAATATGCTTGCAGAGCATCATTTAAAAAAATTAAATGCACAGCATCGGCTTTTCCCTAGGTACTGGCAGCTGAACTCAAGACATGTAAAACTTCTACATTTGTAATACCGCATTTGGTGCTAACATACCATTCTTTATTACACTAAAAGACACTTCAGGGCATTTAAAAAAAAAAAACATCGTATGTTGTTTAGCTCTGGATATCAAAGAAGTTCGATAAGACTGCTTGATGAAAATCATGCATTCAACTGATTTTTGTATCAATTTTTTTTCACAATTTTTGTTTTTTTGCATATCAGCTTTCCTTGTAAGGAACAAGCTTGAACGGCTCATATATACATAATAGACTAAGGTTGGGTGAATAAGAAAAATGAGAATGGTACAATGCAGAATGTATGTGCATTCAAAATGTTGAGAACCTAGTTGTAGAGGAGATAGAATGTACATGGTAATGACTTTTTCACATTGGTATAAGAGAAGCACGGCATAAATACAATACTTTTATGAAGCTTGAGGCAAAATACTCACATCCTGTTATCATGTCGACCCATTGAAAATGAAATGAGAAAACAATACTCGTAATTGTGAAAACATATAACACACTAGTAAAACCGTAATCGTTTAAACGTATATTGCAATTCTTGAAAATTAGCATATTCAAAACTTTGAGACTTTGACCGGAAAAAATATTGAAAATAAAAAATAATCGCATTATAAGTGAAATTAGTCAAATCTTGATTGCAACAAGTCTTGTTTTTCTTTTTTCACAGCCATCTTATTTCACCTTGAAAGATTTAAGTAAGTTATCAAAGTAAACATTTATTACTCTTACCAACGGTGCACAAGTGCGTGTTCATATAATTTTACATGTGAAGAGAGCAAAATATTGGTGATATGATAACATACAGTATGTCATATTACTGTCCGAAAAACATTTCCACATTCAAAAGATGAGTTCTCCAAGAAAGAATATGGATTGAAGCTAAAATAGGGGATTGGAAGTTCACATTAATCGAATTGAACGTTCTAATTTAGTAGATTAAAAGAGCCATTTATATTTCTTTGCTTCTTTAGATGTGAGGAGAGCCACTAAACTGCTATTTATATAGAAAGGGGAAAAATTCTGTAAAATTAAAAAATGCTTATTACGTTTCACTAAAAAAATTGATGCCCATCAATCTGCATTATCTAGCTACTGGCAGTTTAACTCAAGACATATAAAACTTCTCTACAGGCAATACTGCATTTGGTGCTAACATACCATTATTTATGACACTAATAGACACTTCAGGGCATTTTAAAAAACTATTGTATCTTGTTAAGTTCTGGATAGCAAAGAAATTCGACAATACTGCATGATCAGAATCATGCATTCAACTGATTTTTGTATCAATTTTTTTTTTCACAATTTTTGTTTTTTTGTATATCAGTTTTCCTTGTAAGCAACAAGCTTGAATGTCTCATATATACATAATGGGCTAAAGTTGGGTGAATAAGAAAAATGAGAGTGTTAGAATGCATAATGTATGTCCATTCACAATGTTGACAACGTAGTTGAAGAGGAGATATAGAGTAAATGTTAATAACTTTTTCACATTGGCATGAGAGAAGCACGGCATAAATACTTTACTTCTATGAAGCTCGGGGCAAAATACTCACTGACTGTTATCATGTCGACCCATTGAAAATGAAATGAAAAAACAATACTCGTAATTGTGAAAACAAATAACACACTAGCAAAAACTCAATCGTTTAAAACATATAGTACAATTCTTGTAAAATTATCATATTCAAAACTTTTCGACTTAGACCTGAAAACATATTGAGAATAGTAAATAACCACATTATAAATGAAATCAGTCAAATCTTGATTACAACAAGTCTTGTTTTTCTTTTTTCACAACCATTTTATTTCACCTTGAAAGATTTATATAAGTAATCAAAGTAAACAGTTATTACTCTTACCAAGGGTGCACAAGTGCATGTTCATATCATTTTACATGTGAAGAGAGCAACATATTGTTGATATAATAACATACAGTAAGTCGTGTTGCTGTCCGAAAAACGTGTCCACATTCAAAAGATGAGTTCTCAAAGAAAGTACATAGACTAAGGCTAAAAGAGGAATTGGAAGTTCACATTACTCCATTTCAGCATTCTGTTTTAGTAGATAAAAAAACTTTATATTCGTGTGCTTTCTTAAAAGGTTGGAGAGCCAGCAAACTGCCTTTCATACACAAGGGGAAAAGAACTCTGTAAAAGTCAAAATATTCTTGCAGACATCATTTAAAAAATTTAAATGTACAGCATCGGCTTTTGTCTAGCAACTGGCAGCTGAACTCAAAACATGTAAAACTTCTACAATTGCAATACTGCATTTCATGCTAACATACCATTATTTATTACACTAATAGACACTTCAGGACATTTAAAAAAAAAACATTGTATCTTGTTAAGCTCTGGATACCAAAGAAGTTCGACAATACTGCATGATGAGAATCATGCATTAAACTGATTTTTGTTTCAATTTTTTTCCACAATTTTTCTGGGTTTTTTTTTGCAAATCAGTTCTCCTTGTAAGGAACAAGCTTGAATGAATCACATATACATAATAGGCTAAGGTTGGGTGAATAAGAAAAATGAGAGATTTACAATGCATAATGTACGTGCATTCACAATGTTGACAACGTAGTTGAATAGGAGATAGAATGTACATGTTAATGACTTTTTCACGTTGGTATGAGAGAAGCAGGGCATAAATACATTACTTTTATGAAGCTTGAGGCAAAATACTCACCGCCTGTTATCATGTCGACCCATTGAAAATGAAATGAAAAAACAATACTCGTAATTGCGAAAAACCAATAACACACTAGTTGTAACTCAATCGTTTAAAACATATGATACAATTCTTGAAAATTAGCATATTCAAAACTTTTAGACTCTGACCTGAAAACATATTGAAAATAATAAATGACCACATTATAAATGAAGTCAGTCAAACCTTGATTGCAACAAGTCTTGTTTTGCTTTTTTCACAGCCATCTTACTTCACCTGGAAAGATTTACATCAGTTATCAAAGTAAATAGTTATTACTCTTACCAAAGGTGCACAAGTGCATGTTCGCATCATTTTACATGTGAAGAGAGCAAAATATTAGTGATATAATAACATAGAGTATGTCGTATTACTGTCCGGAAAAACATGTCCACATTCAAAAGATGAGTTCTCAAAGAAAGTACATGGACTGAGGCTAAAAGAGGGAATGGACGTTAACTTTACTTCATTTGAGCCTTCTGGTTTTGTAGATAAAAAAATTATATTCGTGTGCTTCTTTTAAAGGAAGGAGAGCCAGCAAACTGCCTTTCATACAGAAGGGGAACAGCACTCTGTAAAAGTCAAAATATGCTTGCAGAGCATCATTAAAAAAATTTAAATGCACAGCATCGGCTTTTCTCTAGCTACGGGCAGCTGAACTCAAGACATGTAAAACTTCTACACTTGCAATACTGCATTTAGTGCTAACATACCATTCTTTATTACACTAATAGACACTTCAGGGCATTTTAAAAAACATTGTATCTTGTTTAGCTCTGGATATCAAGGAAGTTATGGGCTTTTGTCTAGCAACTGGCAGCTGAACTCAAAACATGTAAAACTTCTACACTTGCAATACTGCATTTGGTGCTAACATACCATTATTTATTACACTAATAGACACTTCAGGGCATTTAAAAAAATTGTATCTTGTTTAGCTCTGGATATCAAAGAAGTTCAACAATACTGCATGATGAGAATCATGCATTCAACTGATTTTTGTGTCAATTTTTTTTTCATAATTTCTTTTTCTTTTTTACATATCAGTTTTCCTTGTAAGCAACAAGCTTGAATGAATCATATATGCATAATAGACTAAGGCTGGTTGAATAAGAAAATGAGAGTGATAGAATGCATAATATATGTGCATTCACAGTGTTGAGAACCTAGTTGTAGAGGAGATAGAATGTACATGTAAATGACTTTTTCACTTTGGCATAAGAGAAGCACGGCTTAAATACATTACTTTAATGAAGCTTGAGGCAAAATACTCACCGCCTGTTATCATGTCGACCCATTTAAAAATGAAATGAGGAAAAAATACTCATAATTGTGAAAAGAAATAACACACTAGTAATAACTCAATCGTTTAAAACATATAGTACAATTCTTGAAAATTAGCATATTCAAAACTTTTAGATTTTGACCTGAAAACATATTGAAAATGATAAATAACCGCATTATAAATGAAGTCATTCAAATCTTGATTGCAACAATTCTTGTTTTTCTTTTTCACAGCCATCTTATTTTACCTTGAAAGATTTATATAAGTTATCAAAGTAAACAGTTATTACTCTTACCAAGGGTGCACAAGTGCATGTTCATATCATTTTACATGTAAAGAGAGCAAAATATTGGTGATATAATAACATACAGTATGTCGTATTACTGTCCGAAAAACATGTCCACATTCAAAAGATGAGCTCTCAAAGAAAGTACATAGACTGAGGCTAAAAAGAGGGAATGGAAGTTCACATTACTCCATTTGAGCATTGTGGCTTAGTAGATAAAAAAAATTATATCCGTGTGCTTCTTTAAAAGAAAGGAGAGCCAGCAAACTGCCTTTTATACAGAAGGGGAAAACAACTCTGTAAAATTTAAAATATGCTTGCAGAGCATCTTTAAAAAATTGAATGCACAACAATGGCATTTCTCTAACGACTTGCAGCTGAACTCAAGACATGTAAAACTTCTATACTGGCAATACTGCACTTGGTGCTAAAATACCATGATTTATTCCACTAATAGACACCCTGTGGAAATTTAATCAAGACTGTATCTTCGGTAACTCTGATTATGAAAGAAATTAAAAAAATACTGCTTGATAAGAATCTTGCATTCATCTGATAATTGTACCAGACATTTTCACAATTCGTATTTTTCGCACTTCAGTTTTCATTCTAATCATTAATATAATTGTCTCATTTATGCATAATGGGCTGTAGTTGAGGGAAAAAGAAAAAAGAAAGTGTTATAATCGATTTTGAATGTGCATTGACAATGCTCAAAACCTTGTTGTAGAGGAGTTAGAATGTACATATTAATGACTTTTTCACATTGACATAAGAGAAGCAGTGCATAAATACATTATTTGTGTAAAGTTTCAGATGAATTACTCACCCTCTGTTATCATGTCGACCCATTGAAAATGAAATTATAAAACAATACCCATAATTGTAAATACAAATAACAGACTGGTAATAACTCAATTTTTGAAATATTTTGTACAATTCTTGAAAATAAGCATTTTCAAGACTATTAGACATTTATTTTATACCATACTCAAAATATAAAATAATCGCATTATGATTGAAATTGGTAAAACCTTTGATTGTAACAACTCTTGTTTCCCTTTCTTTGGAGCCATCGTATCTTACCTTCAAGAATTTATGTAACTTTTCAAAGTCAGAAGTTATTCGTATTGCAAAAGGTACACCAGCATATGTTCATTTCATGTTAGAGGTGAAGAGGGCAAAATATTGGTGACATAAAAACATACACTCTGTCACATAACTGTCCGAGAAAGATGTCCGCCTTCAAAAGATAAGTTCTCAAAGAAAGTACATAGACCGAGGCTAAAATAGGGAATACAAGTTCACATACTCGAATATAGCGTTCTGGTTAAGTAGATTAAAAGACCCATGTAAATTCCTTTAGATGCAAGGAGAGCCGCTAAACTACCATCTATATAGGAAGGGGAAAATTCTGTAAAATTCAAAAAATGCTTACTATGTTTCATTACAAAAATTGATGCCCATCATCTGTATTATCTAGCTACTGGCAAATAAACTCAACACATATAAAACATATAAAATAGCAATCCTTCTTTCTGAGCTAAAATAGATTTATTCATTGTACTAGGAGACACCTCATGGAATTTCAATCATGATTGTATCTTGAGTAACTCTGGGTGTGAAAGACGTTTGAACATACTACCTGATTAGAATCATGCATTCATCTTATAATTGTATAAAACATGTTTGGAAATTTTGTTCTTTTGCACTTCAGTTTTTTTCTATGCATCAAGTTTGAATATGTCATATGTACATAATGGGCTAAAGTTGGGTGAATGATAAAAATGAAAGTGTTATAGCAGATATTGAATGTGCATTGACAATGTTCAGAACCTAGTTGTAGACGAGTTAGAATCAAGATATCAACAGCTCCTTCATATTGGCATCAGAGAAGCAGTGCATAAATACATTACTTTTATGAAGCTTGAGGCAAAATACTCACCACCTGTTCTCATGTCGACCCATTTGAAAATGAAATTAGAAAACACTACTCGTAATTGTAAACACAAATAACACACTGGTTTCAACTCAATTTTTTAAAACACATAGTACAATTCTCGAAAAGTAGCATATTCAAAACTTGTAGACGGTTATCTTAAAACATACCCAAAATATAAAACAAACGCATTATGATTGAAATTGGTAAAACCTTTGATTGTAACAACTCATGTTTCCCTTTCTTTACAGCCATCGTATCCTACCTTCAAGAATTTATGTAAGTTTTTTAAAGTCAATAGTTATTCTTACTGCAAAAGGTATACAAGTATCTGTTCATCTCATTTTAGAGGTGAAGAGGGCAAAATACTGGTGACATAAAAACATACATTCTGTCACATAACCGTCCGAGAAAGATGTCCACATTCAAAAGATAAGTTACATAGACTGAGGCTAAAATAGGGAATATTACTCGAATTGAACGTTCTAGTTTAGTAGATTAAAAGAGCCAGTTATATTCCTTTTGCTTCTTTAGATGTAAGGAGATCCACTAAAATACTATTTATATAGAAAGGGGAAAAATTCTGTAACAGTCAAAATATGCTTACTATGTTTCCTTACAAAAAAATATGCCCATAATCTGTCTTATCTATCTATCTATCTATCTATCTATCTATCTATCTATCTATCTATCTATCTATCTATCTATCTATCTATCTATCTATCTATCTATCTATCTATCTATCTATCTAGCTAGCTATCTATCTAGCTATCTATCTATCTATCTATCTATCTATCTATCTATCTGGCTGTAGGCAAAATACTCAGGAACTGTTATCATGTCGACCAATTGAAAAAGAAATGAGAAAACAATACCCGTCATTGTAAATACAAATACTACACTGGTAATAACTTCATTTTTGAAAACATATAGTACAATTCTTGAAAAAAGCAATTCAAACCTTTTAGACGTTTATCTTAAAACATACTCAATATACGAACTAATTGCATTACAAATGTAATGGGTAAAATGCTTGATTTTAATATTTTTTTCCTATCTTTAGCGCCATCGTATTTTACCTTCAAAGATTTTTATAAGTTATCAAAATCAATAGTTCCCTCTATTCCCAAGGGTACACAGGTACATATTCATCTCATTTTAGAGGTAAATATGGCCAAATGTTGGTGACACAACAACATACGATCTGTCATATAACCGTAAGACAAACATGTCCATATTTGAAACATAAGTTTTCACAGAAAGTACATAGACTGCCGCTAAAATGGGGCATACAAGTTCACATTACTCGACTTGAATGTTCTAGTTTAGTTGATTAAAAGAGCCATTTTTATTCTTGTGCTTCTTAAGAACCAAGGAAAGCCACCATACTGCTTTTTTATATAGACACGGTAAAAACTCTGTAAAATTCAAAAAATGCTTGCTAGCCTTCATTTAAAAATTGATATCTATCATCTGCACTAATCTAGCTACTGGCAGTTGAACTGACAGATATGCACTTTATATACTATCAATATCACAATTGGAGCTAAAATACCATTATTTACTACTCTAGTAGACACTTGATGGAATTTCAATCAACATTGCATCGAGAGTAACTCTGGATATGAACGAAGTTTGAAAATACTAGTTGATGAGAATCATGCATTCATCAGATAAATGCATATAGCATTTTTGTATTTTTGTATTTTTTTTCCACTTCGGCTTTTATTCTGAGCATCAAGTGTGAATGTTTCATTTTTCCATAATGGGCTAAAGTTAGCTGAATAACTTAAACGAAAGTGTTAGAATAGATATTGAATGGGCATTGACAATGTTGAGAACCTAGTTATAGAGGATTTAGAATGGAAATATTGATGACCTTTCTACATTGGCATAAGAGGCGCTGTGCATGAATACATTGCTTGTATAAAGCTTTAGGCAAAATACTCACAGACTGTTATCATGTCGATCCGGTGAAAATGAAATGAGAGAACAATACCCGTAATTGTAAATGCAAATACCACACTGGTAATAACTCATTTTTTAAAACATAGAGTAGAATTTTTAAAAAGCATATTCAAAGCTTTTCGACATTAATCGTAAAAAACATGCTCAAATATGTACTAATAACATTGCAATTGCAATAGGTAAAATGCTTGATTTTAACATTTTTTATTTTCCTTTCTTTAGAGCCATCGTATTTTACCATCAAAGATTTTTATAAGTTATCAAAGTGGACAGTTACGTCTATTTCCAATGGTACAGAGGTACATGTACACCTCGTTTCAGAGGTAAAACTGGCAAAATATTGGTGACACAACAACATACAATCTGTCATACAAACGTGAGACAAACATGTCCACATTGGTAAGATAAGCTTTCAAAGAAAAACACAGATTTAGAAAAAAAATAGGGAATACATGTTCACATTACTCAACTTGAACGTTCTGGTTCAGTAGATTAAAAGAGCCATTTTTATTCTTGTGCTTCTTTAGATGCAAGGAAAGCCACCAAACTGCTTTTTATATAGAAAAAGGAAAAACTCTGGATAATAAAAAAATATGCTTGCTAACCTCCCCTAAAAAATTGATATCCGTTATCTGCACTTATGTAGCTACTAGTAGTTAAAATCAAGAAATACAAATTATATATACTAGCAATACTACCATTGGAGCTAAAATACCATTATTTATTACACCAGTAGATACCTGATGGAATTTCAATCACCATTGCATCTTGAGTAACTCGGGATTTTTGAAAGAAGTTTGAGAAATCGGCTTGATGAGAATCATGCATTCATCAGATAAATGCATTAAACATTCTCGCATTTTTCATTTTTTAGCACTCCGGTCTTTATTCTAAGCATCAAGTTTGCATGTCTTATATATACATAATGGGCTAAAGTTCAGTGAATGAGAAAAAAGAAAGTGTTAGACTAGATATTGAATGTGCATTGACAATGTTCAGAACCTAGTTGTAGAGGATTAAGAATGGAGATATCAATGACCTTTTTTCATTGGCATAAGAGAAGCAGTGCAAAAATACATTACTTGTTTAAAGCTTTAGACAAGATACTCACATGCTGTTATCATGTCGATCCGTTGAAAATGAAATGAGAAAACAATACCCGTCATTGTAAATACAAATACCACAATGGTGATAACTCAATTTTTGAAAACATGTAGTACAATTTTTGAAAAAAGCAATTCAATCCTTTTAGGCATTTATCTTAAAACATGCTCAAGATATGAACTAATGGCATTATAATTGCAATGCGTAAAATGCTTGCTTTTAACATTTTTTTGTTTTCTTATCCTTAGAGCCATCGTATTTTACCTTCAAAGATTTTCATAACTTATCAAAGTGGACAGCTACATTTATTTCCAAGGGTACACAGGTACCTGTACACATCGTTTCAGAGGTAACAGAGGCTAAATATTGGTGACACAACAACATAAAATCTGTCATATAACCGTAAGACAAACATGTCCACATTTGGAACATCAATTTTCTAAAGAAAGTACATGGACTGATGCTTAAATAGGGCATATAAGTTCACATTATTCGACTTGAATGTTGTAGTTTAGTTGACTAAAAGAGCCATTTTTATTCTTGTGCTTCTTTAGATGCAAGGAAAGCCACCAAACTGCTTTTCACATAGAAAGGGGAAAAACTCTGTAAAATTCATATCTTGCTTGCTAACCTTCATATATAAATTGATATCCATCATCTTTACTTATCTAGATACTGGCAGTTGAATTGAACACATATGCACTTTATATACTAGCAATACTACAATTGGAGGTAAAATGCCATTATTTATTACTCTATTAGACACTTGATGGAATTTCAATCACGATTGTATCGAGAGTAACTCTGGATATGAAAGAAGATTGAAAATACTACTTGATGATCATCATGCATTCATCAGATAAATGCAGACAGCATTTTTGTATTTTTGTACTTTTTTTCCACTTCGGTTTTTATTCTAAGCATCAAGTTTGAATGTTTCATATATATACTGAACCCCAATGAAAAGTATCCACATGCCAATTTTGAAGTATTTTATTGTTTATACTTGAAACATTTCATACCTAGACGTGCTTAGAACTTAACAAAGCATTCACTTTTCTGGCGTAAAAATAATGTCACGCTCTACCGACATTAACGTCACTTACAGGCAAAAAATGTCATTAACTGCCCTAATTGAAAGTCACACAAATTTTTCTGTTCAATATGGGATGTGGCCACCTCGAGCATCAACACATGCTATACATCTGTGGCGCATACTGCTGACCAGGGTTTGAATTCTGTGTTGGAGAACATTATTCCATTCTTCCTGCAGAGCTTGGATCAGCTGGTTTCGGGTAGTAGGCCTAGGTGTCCTCCGTTGAATACCTTGGCCTAACTGATCCCACAAATGTTCAATAGGGCTCAGATCGGGTGAGAACGCTGGCCATTCCATGACATTGATGTTGTTCTCATTGAGAAAGTTCATTGTTAATCTTGCAGAGTGTGCACGTGCATTGTCCTGCTGAAAGATCGCCAGATCTTGATGCTGCTCCATAAATGGGACCATGTGCGGCTCCAGCACCTCATCAATGTACCGCCTAGCATTGAGGATCCCTTGAATGACCACTAGGGGTGTCCGGTAGCGGTTGCTGATGCCTGCCCACACCATGACAGAGGGTCCACCCCATCGATCTGCCTGACGGACACAGGCATCTGCATATCTCTCCCCAGTCCGGCGCCACACACGTTCTCTGCCATCTGCTCTGCTGACACAAAAACGGGACTCGTCAGTAAAAAGGACGGTATTCCACTGCTGGCGAGTCCACCTGGAGTGTGCTCTACACCACTGCAGTCGTCTTTCTGTTCTGGGTTGGGTCAGCAGGTTACCCCTGTAAGGTCTTCTGGCTGTTAGGCCACTGCTCCTCAGTCGCCTCTCCACAGTAGAACTACTGACAGGACGGTGATTCACCCCTTGAGTCTCACGGGCTGTTTGAGCTGCTGTACGGAAACGGTCTCGCAGGTGCATCAGCCGGATGTGACGGTCTTGGCCAGGTGTTGTCACTCTTTCTCGGCCAGGCCTAGGCCGATCATCTACGGATCCAGTTTCTTGTTGCCGTTCAATTAGTCGTTGGATGGTGCGCCGAGTACACCCCATTCTTTGTGCGATTTGAGTGATTGGGACTCCACCCTCTGCAAGCCCCAAAGCATGGTGTCTTTGACCTTGGCTCAGACGCGGCATGATCGCCTCAACACACCTGAGACCACTGGCTTTTTTCTTGGCTGAACATCCCTTTTTAAAGCCACTGAAAACATCAGGTCATTTTAGCCATCCAATAGGAGTGGTGGTCAGAAGCCATATTCGGTGCACAAAAGTCACATGCATTATGTAACAACCCAGCAAAAGTTAAAAAGTTGTCCTGAATGACCCTGATGTAGGCTCCAAACCATGCATATATGCACACACAGTACTTAGTAACTTACAAAATTAATGTGTTAATTTTTTTATGTGGATACTTTTCATTGGGGTTCAGTATACATAATGGGCTAAAGTTTGCTCAGTAACTTAAACGAAAGTGTTAGAATAGATATTGAATGGGCATTGACAATGTTGAGAACCTAGTTGTAGAAGATTTAGGATGGAGATATTGATGACCTTTCTACATTGGCATGAGAGGAGCTGTGCATAAATACATTGCTTGTATAAAGCTTTAGGCAAAATACTCACAGACTGTTATCATGTCGATCCGGTGAAAATGAAATGAGAGAACAATGCCCGTAATTGTAAATGCAAATACCACACTGGTAATAACTCATTTTTTAAAACATAGAGTAGAATTTTTAAAAAGCATATTCAAAGCTTTTCGACATTAATCGTAAAAAACATGCTTAAATATGTACTAATAACATTGCAATTGCAATAGGTAAAATGCTTGATTTTAACATTTTTTGTTTTCCTATCTTTAGAGCCATCGTATTTTACCTTCAAAGATTTTTATAAGTTATCAAAGTGGACAGTTACATCTTTTTCCAATGGTACAGAGGTACATGTACACCTCGTTTCAGAGGTAAAACTCGCAAAATATTGGTGACACAACAACATACAATCTATCATACAAACGTGAGACAAACATGTCCAAATTGGTAAGATAAGCTTTCAAAGAAAAACACAGATTTAGAAAAAAAATTAGGGAATACATGTTCACATTACTCAACTTGAACGTTCTGGTTCAGTAGATTAAAAGAGCCATTTTTATTCTTGTGCTTCTTTAGATGCAAGGAAAGCCACCAAACTGCTTTTTATATAGAAAAAGGAAAAACTCTGGATAATAAAAAAATATGCTTGCTAACCTCCCCTAAAAAATTGATATCCGTTATCTGCACTTATGTAGCTACTAGTAGTTAAAATCAAGAAATACAAATTATATATACTAGCAATACTACCATTGGAGCTAAAATACCATTATTTATTACTCTAGTAGATACCTGATGGAATTTCAATCACCATTGCATCTTGTGTAACTCAGGATTTTTGAAAGAAGTTTGAGAAATCGGCTTGATGAGATTCATGTATTCGTCAGATAAATGCATAAAACATTCTCGCATTTTTCATTTTTTAGCACTCCGGTCTTCATTCTAAGCATCAAGTTTGCATGTCTTATATATACATAATGGGCTAAAGTTCAGTGAATAAGAAAAAAGAAAGTGTTAGACTAGATATTGAATGTGCATTGACAATGTTCAGAACCTAGTTGTAGAGGATTAAGAATGGAGATATCAATGACCTTTTTTCATTGGCATAAGAGAAGCAGTGCAAAAATACATTACTTGTTTAAAGCTTTAGACAAGATACTCACATGCTGTTATCATGTCGATCCGTTGAAAATGAAATGAGAAAACAATACCCGTCATTATAAATACAAATACCACACTGGTGATAACTCAATTTTTGAAAACATATAGTACAATTCTTGAAAAAAGCAATTCAAACCTTTTAGGCATTCATCTCAAAACATTCTCAAAATATGATCTAATCGCATTACAATTGCAATGCGTAAAATGCTTGCTTTTAATTTTTTTTGTTTTCTTATCTTTAGAGCCATCGTATTTTACCTTCAAAGATTTTAATAAGTTATCAAAGTGGACAGCTACGTTTATTCCCAAGGGTACACAGGTACATGTACACATCGTTTCAGAGGTAAAAGAGGCTAAATATTGGTGACACAACAACATAAAATCTGTTATATAACCATCCAGGAAACATGTCCACAATCGAAAATACGTTTTTAAAGAATGTACAGAGACCTAGGCTAAAATATGGAATACAAGTTCACATTACTCGACTTGAACGGTTTAGTTTAGTTGATTAAAAGAGCCATTTTTATTCTTGTGCTTCTTTAGATGCAAGGAAAGCCACCAAACTGCTTTTCACATATTCACAAAGGGGAAAAACTCTGTATAATTAAAAAAATGCTTGCTAACTTTCATTTAAAATTGATATCCATCATCTTCACTTATCTAGCTACTGGCAGTTGAACTGAACAGATATGCACTTTATATACTAGCAATACTACATATGGAGCTAAAATACCATTATTTATTACTCTAGTAGACACCTGATGGAATTTCAATCAACATTGTATCGAGAGTAACTCTAGATGTGAAAGAAGTTTGAAGAAACTGCTTGATGAGAATCATGCATTCATCAGATAAATGCATAAAACAGTTTCGCATTTTTCATTTTTTAGCACTCCAGTATTTATTCTAAGCATCAAGTTTGCATGTCTTATATATACATAATGGGCTGAAGCTCAGTCAATAAGAAAAAAGAAAGTGTTACACTACACATTGAATGTGCATTGACAATGTTCAGAACCTAGTTTTAGAGGGTTAAGAATGGAAATATCGATGACCTATTTTCATTGGCATAAGAGAAGCAGTGCAAAAATACATTACTTGTTTAAAGCTGTAGAAGAAATACTCACATACTGTTATCATGTCGACCCGTTGAAAATGAAATGAGAAAACAATACCCGTCATTCTAAATACAAATATCACACTGGTGATAACTCAATTTTTGAAAACATGTAGTACAATACTTGAAAAAAGTAATTCAAACCTTTGAGGCATTTATCTTAAAACATTCTGAACATATGAACTAATCACATTACAATTGCAATGGGTAAAATGCTTGATTTCAACAGTTTTTGTTTTTCTATCTTTGGAGCCTTCTTACTCTACCTTCAAAGACTTTTATAAGTTATCAAAGTCAATAGCGACGTCTATTCCCAAGGGTACACAGGTACATGTTCATCTCGTTTAAGAGGTAAATAGGGCACAATACTGGTGACACAACAACATAAAATTTGTCATATAACCGTCCAACAAACATGTCCATATTTGAAAGATCAGTTTTTAAAGAAAGTACAGAGACCGAGGCTAAAATAAGGAATACAAGTTCACATTACTCGACTTTAATGTTCTAGTTTAGTTGATTAAAAGAGCCATTTTTATTTTTGTGCTTCTTTAGATGCAAGAAAGGCCACCAAACCGCTTTTCACATAGAAAGAGGAAAAACTCTGCAAAATTCAGAAAATGCTTGCTAACCTTCATTTAAACATTGATATCCATCATCTTCACTTATCTACCTACTGGCAGTTGAACTGAACAGATATACACTTTATATACTAGCAATACTACATATGGAGCTAAAAATACCATTATTTATTACTCTAGTAGACACCTGATGGAATTTCAATCAATATTGTATCGAGAGTAACTTTGGATAAGAAAGAAGTTTAAGAAAACTGCTTGATGAGAATCATGCATTCATCAGATAAATGCATAAAACAGTTTCGCATTTTTCATTTTTCAGTACTCCAGTGTTTATTCTAAGCATCAAGTCTGCATGTCTTATATATACATAATGGGCTAAAGTTCAGTGAATAAGAAAAAAAGAAAGTGCTAGACTAGATATTGAATGTGCATTGACAATGTTCAGAACCTAGTTGTAGAGGATTAAGAATGGAGATATCAATGACCTTTTTTCGTTGGCATGAGAGCAGCAGTCCAAAATTACATTACTTGTATAAAGCTGTAGAAGAAATACTCACATACTGTTATCATGTCGACCCGTTGAAAATGAAATGAGAAAACAATACCCTTCATTGTAAATACAAATACCACAATGGTGATAACTCAATTTTTGAAAACATATAGTACAATTTTTGAAAAAAGCAATTCAATCCTTTTAGGCATTTATCTTAAAACATGCTCAAGATATGAACTAATGGCAATACAATTGCAATGGGTAAAATGCTTGATTTCAACATTATTTGTTTTCCTAACTTTGGGGCCTTCTTATTCTACCTTCAAAGACTTTTAGAAGTTATGAAAGTCAACAGTTGCATCTTTTCCCAAGGGTACACATGTACATGTTCATTTCGTTTAAGAGGTAAATAGGGCAAAATATTGGTGAGACAACAACATAAAATCTGTCATATAACCGTCCAACAAATATGTCCAAATTCGAAGATACGTTTTTAAAGAAAGTAGAGAAACTGAGGCTAAAATATGGAATGCAAGTTCACATTACTCGACTTTAACGTTCTAGTTTAGTTGATTACAAGATCCATTTTATTCTTGTTCTGCTTTACATGCAAGGAAAGCCACCAAACTGCATTTAACATAGAAAAGGACAAACGCTGTAAAATTTAAAAAAAGGCTTGCTAACCTTCATTTAAAATTGATATCCATCATCTTCACTTATATAGCTACTCGCAGTTGAACTGAACAGATATGCACTTTATATACTAGCAATACTACAATTGGATCTAAAATACCATTATTTACTACTCAAGTAGACAACTGATGGAATTTCAATCAATATTGTATCGAGAGTAACTCTAGATGTGAAAGAAGTTTGAAAAAACCACTTGATGAGAATCATGCATTCATCAGATAAATGCATAAAACATTTTCGCATTTTTTATTTTTTGGCACTCCAGTATTTATTCTAAGCATCAAGTTTGCATGTCTTATATATACATAATGGGCTCAAGCTCAGTCAATAAGAAAAAAGAAAGTGTTACACTAAATATGGAATGTGCATTGACAATGGTCAGAACCTAGTTGTAGAGGGTTAAGAATGGAGATATCGATGACCTATTTTCGTTGGCATAAGAGAAGCAGTGGATAAAAACATTACTTGTATAAAGATTAAGACAAAATACTCACAGGCTGTTATCATGTCGACCCGTTGAAAATGAAATGAAAAAACAATACACGTCATTGTAAATACAAATACCACAATGGTGATAACTCAATTTTTGAAAACATGTAGTACAATACTTGAAAAAAGCAATTCAAACCTTTGAGGCATTTATCTTAAAACATTCTCAAAATATGAACTAATCACATTACAATTGCAATGGGTAAAATGCTTGATTTCAACTGTTTTTGTTTTCCTATCTTTGGAGCCTTCTTACTCTACCTTCAAAGACTTTTATAAGTTATCAAAGTCAATAGCGATGTCTATTCCCAAGGGTACACAGGTACATGTTCATCTCGTTTAAGAGGTAAATAGGGCACAATACTAGTGACACAACAACATAAAATTTGTCATATAACCGTCCAACAAACATGTCCATATTTGAAAGATCAGTTTTTAAATAAACTACAGAGACCGAGGCTAAAATAAGGAATACAAGTTCACATTACTCGACTTGTACGTTCTGGTTTAGTTGATTAAAAGAGCCATTTTTATTTTTGTGCTTCTTTAGATGCAAGAAAAGCCACCAAACCGCTTTTCACATAGAAACAGGAAAAACTCTGCAAAATTCAGAAAATGCTTGCTAACCTTCATTTAAACATTGATATCCATCATCTTCACTTATCTAGCTACTGGCAGTTGAACTGAACAGATATGCACTTTATATACTTGCAATACTACATATGGAGCTAAAATACCATTATGTATTACTCTAGTAGACACCTGATGGAATTTCAATCAATATTGTATCGAGAGTAACTCTGGATAAGAAAGAAGTTTAAGAAAACTGCTTGATGAGAATCATGCATTCATCAGATAAATGCATAAAACAGTTTCGCATTTTTCATTTTTCAGCACTCCAGTGTTTATTCTAAGCATCAAGTTTGCATGTCTTATATATACATAATGGGCTAAAGTTCAGTGAATACGAAAAAAAAAAAGTGCTAGACTAGATATTGAATGTGCATTGACAATGTTCAGAACCTAGTTGTAGAGGATTAAGAATGGAGATATCAATGACCTTTTTTCCTTGGCATGAGAGCAGCAGTCCAAAATTATATTACTTGTATAAAGCTGTAGAAGAAATACTCACATACTGTTATCATGTCGACCCGTTGAAAATGAATGAGAAAACAATACCCGTCATTGTAAATACAAATACCACAAATGGTGATAACTCAATTTTTGAAAACATGTAGTACAATTTTTGAAAAAAGCAATTCAATCCTTTTAGGCATTTATCTTAAAACATGCTCAAGATATGAACTAATCGCATTACAATTGCAATGGGTAAAATGCTTGATTTCAACATTTTTTTGTTTTCCTAGCTTTGGAGCCTTCTTATTCTACCTTCAAAGACTTTTAGAAGTTATCAAAGTCAACAGTTGCATCTTTTCCCAAGGGTACACATGTACATGTTCATTTCGTTTAAGAGGTAAATAGGGCAAAATATTGGTGAGACAACAACATAAAATCTGTCATATAACCGTCCAACAAATATGTCCACATTCGAAAATACGTTTTTAAAGAAAGTAGAGAAATTGAGGCTAAAATATGGAATGCAAGTTCACATTACTCGACTTTAATGTTCTAGTTTAGTTGATTACAAGATCCATTTTATTCTAGTTCTGCTTTAGATGCAAGGAGAGCCACCAAACTGCATTTAACATAGAAAAGGAAAAACGCTGTAAAATTTAAAAAAAGGCTTGCTAACCTTCATTTAAAATTGATATCCATCATCTTCACTTATATAGCTACTCGCAGTTGAACTGAACAGATATGCACTTTATATACTAGCAATACTACAATTGGATCTAAAATACCATTATTTACTACTCAAGTAGACAACTGATGGAATTTCAATCAATATTGTATCGAGAGTAACTCTAGATGTGAAAGAAGTTTGAAAAAACCACTTGATGAGAATCATGCATTCATCAGATAAATGCATAAAACATTTTCGCATTTTTTATTTTTTGGCACTCCAGTATTTATTCTAAGCATCAAGTTTGCATGTCTTATATATACATAATGGGCTCAAGCTCAGTCAATAAGAAAAAAGAAAGTGTTACACTAAATATGGAATGTGCATTGACAATGGTCAGAACCTAGTTGTAGAGGGTTAAGAATGGAGATATCGATGACCTATTTTCGTTGGCATAAGAGAAGCAGTGGATAAAAACATTACTTGTATAAAGATTAAGACAAAATACTCACAGGCTGTTATCATGTCGACCCGTTGAAAATGAAATGAAAAAACAATACACGTCATTGTAAATACAAATACCACAATGGTGATAACTCAATTTTTGAAAACATGTAGTACAATACTTGAAAAAAGCAATTCAAACCTTTGAGGCATTTATCTTAAAACATTCTCAAAATATGAACTAATCACATTACAATTGCAATGGGTAAAATGCTTGATTTCAACTGTTTTTGTTTTCCTATCTTTGGAGCCTTCTTACTCTACCTTCAAAGACTTTTATAAGTTATCAAAGTCAATAGCGATGTCTATTCCCAAGGGTACACAGGTACATGTTCATCTCGTTTAAGAGGTAAATAGGGCACAATACTAGTGACACAACAACATAAAATTTGTCATATAACCGTCCAACAAACATGTCCATATTTGAAAGATCAGTTTTTAAATAAACTACAGAGACCGAGGCTAAAATAAGGAATACAAGTTCACATTACTCGACTTGTACGTTCTGGTTTAGTTGATTAAAAGAGCCATTTTTATTTTTGTGCTTCTTTAGATGCAAGAAAAGCCACCAAACCGCTTTTCACATAGAAACAGGAAAAACTCTGCAAAATTCAGAAAATGCTTGCTAACCTTCATTTAAACATTGATATCCATCATCTTCACTTATCTAGCTACTGGCAGTTGAACTGAACAGATATGCACTTTATATACTTGCAATACTACATATGGAGCTAAAATACCATTATGTATTACTCTAGTAGACACCTGATGGAATTTCAATCAATATTGTATCGAGAGTAACTCTGGATAAGAAAGAAGTTTAAGAAAACTGCTTGATGAGAATCATGCATTCATCAGATAAATGCATAAAACAGTTTCGCATTTTTCATTTTTCAGCACTCCAGTGTTTATTCTAAGCATCAAGTTTGCATGTCTTATATATACATAATGGGCTAAAGTTCAGTGAATACGAAAAAAAAAAAGTGCTAGACTAGATATTGAATGTGCATTGACAATGTTCAGAACCTAGTTGTAGAGGATTAAGAATGGAGATATCAATGACCTTTTTTCCTTGGCATGAGAGCAGCAGTCCAAAATTATATTACTTGTATAAAGCTGTAGAAGAAATACTCACATACTGTTATCATGTCGACCCGTTGAAAATGAATGAGAAAACAATACCCGTCATTGTAAATACAAATACCACAAATGGTGATAACTCAATTTTTGAAAACATGTAGTACAATTTTTGAAAAAAGCAATTCAATCCTTTTAGGCATTTATCTTAAAACATGCTCAAGATATGAACTAATCGCATTACAATTGCAATGGGTAAAATGCTTGATTTCAACATTTTTTTGTTTTCCTAGCTTTGGAGCCTTCTTATTCTACCTTCAAAGACTTTTAGAAGTTATCAAAGTCAACAGTTGCATCTTTTCCCAAGGGTACACATGTACATGTTCATTTCGTTTAAGAGGTAAATAGGGCAAAATATTGGTGAGACAACAACATAAAATCTGTCATATAACCGTCCAACAAATATGTCCACATTCGAAAATACGTTTTTAAAGAAAGTAGAGAAATTGAGGCTAAAATATGGAATGCAAGTTCACATTACTCGACTTTAATGTTCTAGTTTAGTTGATTACAAGATCCATTTTATTCTAGTTCTGCTTTAGATGCAAGGAGAGCCACCAAACTGCATTTAACATAGAAAAGGAAAAACGCTGTAAAATTTAAAAAAAGGCTTGCTAACCTTCATTTAAAATTGATATCCATCATCTTCACTTATCTAGCTACTCGCAGTTAAACTGAACAGATATGCACTTTATATACGAGCAATACTACAATTGGATCTAAAATACCATTATTTACTACTCTAGTAGACACCTGATGGAATTTCAATCAATATTGTATCAAGAGTAACTCTGGATATGAAAGAAGTTTGAAAAAACTGCTTGATGACAATCATGCATTCATCAGATAAATGCATAAAACATTTTCGCATTTTTTATTTTTTATCACTCCAGTATTTATTCTAGGCATCAAGTTTGCATGTCTTATATATACATAATGGGCTCAAGCTCAGTCAATAAGAAAAAAGAAAGTGTTACATTAAATATGGAATGTGCATTGACAATGATCAGAACCTAGTTGTAGAGGATTAAGAATGGAGATATCGATGACCTATTTTCGTTGGCATAAGAGAAGAAGTGGATAAAAACATTACTTGTATAAAGATTAAGACAAAATACTCACAGGCTGTTATCATGTCGACCCGTTGAAAATGAAATGAGAAAACAATACACGTCATTGTAAATACAAATACCACAATGGTGATAACTCAATTTTTGAAAACATGTAGTAAAATCCTTGAAAAAAGCAACTCAAACCTTTGAGGCATTTATCTTAAAACATTCTCAACATATGAACTAGTCACATTACAATTGCAATGGGTAAAATGCTTGATTTCAACAGTTTTTGTTTTCCTATCTTTGGAACCTTCTTACTTTACCTTCAAAGACTTTTATAAGTTATGAAAGTCAATAGTTACGTCTATTCTCAAGGGTACACAGGTACATGTTCATCTCGTTTAAGAGGTAATTAGGGCAAAATATTGGTGAGACAACAACATAAAATCTGTCATATAACCGTCCAACAAACATGTCCACATTCGCCACATTCGAAAGATATGTTTTGAAAGAAAGTACAGAGACCGAGGGTAAAATATGGAATACAATTTCACATTACTCGACTTGAACGTTCTAGTTTAGTTGATTAAAAGAGCCATTTTTGTTTTTGTTCTTCTTCAGATGCAAGGAAAGCCACCAAACTGCTTTTCACATAGAAAGGGGAAAAACTCTGTAAAATGAAAAAAACGCTTGCTAACCTTCATTTAAGCATTGATATCCATCATCTTCACTTATCTAGCTACTCGCAGTTGAACTGAGCAGATATGCACTTTATATACTAGCAATACTACAATTGGAGCTGAAATACCATTATTTATTACTCTAGTAGATACTTGATGGAATTTCAATCAACATTGTATCGAGAGTAACTCTGGATGTGAAAGAAGTTTGAGAAAACTCCTTGATGAGAATCATGCATTCATCAGATAAATGCATAAAACAGTTTTGCATTTTTCATTTTTTAGCACTCCAGTTTTTATTCTAAGCATTAAGTTTGCATGTCTTATATATACATAATGGGCTAAAACTCAGTGAATAAGAAAAAAGAAAGTGTTATACAAGATATTGAATGTGCATTGACAATGTTCAGAACCTAGTTGTAGAGGATTAAGAATGGAGATATCAATGACCTTTCTTCATTGGCATAAAAGAACAGTGGATAAAAACATTACTTTTATAAAGCTTTAGACAAGATACTCACATGCTGTTACCATGTCAATCCGTTGAAAATGAAATGAGAAAACAATACCCGTCATTGTAAATACAAATACCACAATGGTGATAACTCTATTTTTGAAAACATATAGTACATTTTTTGAAAAAAAAATCAAACCTTTGAGATATTTATCTGAAAACATGCTCAAATTATGAACTAATCGCATTACAATTGCAATAGGTAAAATGCTTGATTTCAACATTTTTTGTTTTCTTATCTTTAGCGCCATCGTATTTTACCCTCAAAGATTTTTATAAATTATCAAAGTGGACAGTTATATCTAGTTCCAATGGTATACAGGTACATGTACAACTCGTTAACGAGGTAAAATGGGTTAGATATTGGTGACACAATAACATCCAATCTGTCATATAACCGTCCAACAAACATATCCACATTCGGAACATAAGTTCTCAAAGAAAGTACAGGGACTGAGGCTAAAATTGGGCATATAAGTTCACATTACTATACTTGAATATTCTAGTTTAGTTCATTACAAGAGCCATTTTTATTCTTGTGCTTCTTTAGATGCAAGAAAAGCCACCAAACTGCTTTTCATATAGAAAGGAGTAAAACTCTGTAAAATTCAAATATTGCTTGCTAACTTTCATTTAAAGATTGATATCCATCATCTTCACTTATCTAGCAACTGGCAGTTGAACTGAACAGATATGCACTTTATATACTTGCAATACTACAATTGGAGCCAAAATACCATTATTTATTACTCTAGTAGACACCTGATGGAATTTCAATCAATATTGTATAGAGAGTAATTCTGGATAAGTAAGTAGTTTAAGCAAACTGCTTGATGACAATCATGCATTCATCAGATAAATGCATAAAACATTTTCGCATTTTTCATTTTTTAGCACTCCATTATTTATTCTTAGCATCAAGTTTGCATGTCTTATAAATACATAATGGGCTAGAGTTCAGTGAATAAGAAAAAAAGAAGATGTAAGACAAGATATTGAAAGTGCATTGACAATGTTCAGAACCTAGTTGTAGAGGATTAAGAATGGAGATATCAATGACCTATTTCCCTTGACATAAAAGAAGCAGTGCAAAAATACATTACTTGTATAAAGCTTCAGACAAAACACTCACAGGCTGTTACCATGGCGACCCGTTGAAAATGAAATGAGAAAACAATACACGTCATTGTAAATACAAATACCACACTGGTGATAACTCAATTTTTAAAAACATGTAGTACAATTCTTGAAAAAAGCAATTCAAACCTTTTAGGCATTTATCTTAAAACATTCTGAACATATGAACTAATCACATTACAATTGCAATGGGTAAAATGCTTGATTTCAACAGTTTTTGTTTTCCTATCTTTGGAGCCTTCTTACTCTACCTTCAGAGACTTTTATAAGTTTTCAAAGTCAATAGCGACGTCTATTCCCAAGGGTACACACGTACATGTTTATCTCGTTTAAGAGGTAAATATAGCACAATACTGGTGACAAAACAACATAAAATCTGTCATATAACCGTCCAACAAACATGTCCACATTCGAAAGATCAGTCTTCAAAGAAAGTACAGAGACCAAGGTTAAAATAAGGAATACAAGTTCACATTACTCGACTTTAACGTTCTAGTTTAGTTGTTTATAAGAGCCATTTTTATTTTTCTGCTTCTCTAGATGCAAGGAAAGCCACCAAACTGCTTTTCACATAGAAAGGGGAAAAACTCTGCAAAATTCACAAAATGCTTGCTAACCTTCATTTAAACATTGATATCCATCATCTTCACTTATCTAGCTACTCGCAGTCGAACTGAACAGATATGCACTTTATATACTAGCAATACTACAATTGGAGCTAAAATACCATTATTTATTACTCTAGTAGACACCTGATGGAATTTCAATCAATATTGTATCGAGAGTAACTCTGGATAAGAAAGAAGTTTAAGAAAACTGCTTGATGAGAATCATGCATTCATCAGATAAATGCATAAAACAGTTTTGCATTTTTCATTTTTTAGAACTCCAGTGTTTATTCTAAGCATCAAGTTTGCATGTCTTATATATACATAATGGGCTAAAGTTCAGTGAATAAGAAAAAAAGAAAGGGTTAGACAAGATATTGAATGTGCATTGACAATGTTCAGAACCTAGTTGTAGAGGATTAAGAATGGAGATATCAATGACCTTTTTTCCTTGGCATGAGAGCAGCAGTCCAAAATTACATTACTTGTATAAAGCTGTAGAAGAAATACTCACAGGCTGTTATCATGTCGACCCGTTGAAAATGAAATGAGAAAAAAATACCCTTCATTGTAAATACAAATACCACACTGGTGATAACTCAATTTTTGAAAACATATAGTACAATTTTTGAAAAAAGCAATTTAAACCTTTTAGGCATTTATCTTAAAACATGCTAATAATATGAACTAATCGCATTACAATTGCGATGGGTAAAATGCTTGATTTCAACAGTTTTGTATCCCTATCTTTGGA
Source organism: Hermodice carunculata (assembly GCA_964020975.1). NCBI lineage: Eukaryota > Metazoa > Annelida > Polychaeta > Eunicida > Amphinomidae > Hermodice > Hermodice carunculata. Next base: position 68,922,156 of record OZ026628.1, on the reverse strand, counting down.
GCCTTCTTATTCTACCTTCAAACACTTTTATAATTTATCAAAGTCAATAGTTACGTCTATTCCCAAGGGTACACAGGTACATGTTCATCTCGTTCAAGAGGTAAATAGGGCAAAATATTGGTGAGACAACAACATACAATTTGTCATATAACCGTCCAACAAACATGTCCACATTCGAAAGATACGTTTTTAAAGAAAGTACAGAGACCGAGGCTTAAATATGGAATACAAGTTCACATTACTCGACTTGAACGTTCTAGTTTAGTTGATTGAAAGAGCCATTTTTATTCTTGTTCTTCTTCAGATGCAAGGAAAGCCACCAAACTGCTTTTCACATAGAAAGGGGAAAAACTCTGTAAAATTCAAAAAATGCTTGCTAACCTTCATTCAAACATTGATATCCATCATCTTCACTTATCTAGCTATTAGCAGTTGAGCTGAACAGATATGCACTTTATATACTAGCAATACTACAATTGGAGCTAAAATACCATTATTTATTACTCTAGTAGACACTTGATGGAATTTCAGTCAATATTGTATCGAGAATAACTCTGGATATGAAAGACGTTTATAAAAACTGCTTGATGGGAATCATGCATTCATCAGATTAATGCATTAAACATTTTCACATTTTCCAGTTATAGCACTCCAGTATATATTCTAAGCATCAAGTTTGAATGTCTTATATATACATAATGGGCATAAGCTCAGTCAATAAGAAAAAACAAAGTGTTAGACTAGATATAGAATGTGCATTGACAATGGTCAGAACCAAGTTGTAGAGTATTAAGAATGGAGATATCTATTACCTATTTTCATTGGCATAAGAGAAGCAGTGGATAAAAAGATTACTTGTATAAAGCTTTAGACAAAATACTCACAGGCTGTTATCATGTCGATCCATTGAAAATGAAATGAGAAAACAATACCCTTCATTGTAAATACAAATACCACAATGGTGATAACTCAATTTTTGAAAACATATAGTACAATTTTTGAAAAAAGCAATTCAAACCTTTTAGGCATTTATCTTAAAACATGCTAAAAATATGAACTAATCGCATTACAATTGCGATGGGTGAAATGCTTGATTTCAACTGTTTTGTATCCCTATCTTTGGAGCCTTCTTATTCTACCTTCAAACACTTTTATAATTTATCAAAGTCAATAGTTACGTCTATTCCCAAGGGTACACAGGTACATGTTCATCTCGTTCAAGAGGTAAATAGGGCAAAATATTGGTGAGACAACAACATACAATTTGTCATATAACCGTCCAACAAACATGTCCACATTCGAAAGATACGTTTTTAAAGAAAGTACAGAGACCGAGGCTAAAATATGGAATACAAGTTCACATTACTCGACTTGAACGTTCTAGTTTAGTTGACTAAAAGAGCCATTTTTATTCTTGTTCTTCTTCAGATGCAAGGAAAGCCACCTAACTGCTTTTCACATAGAAAGGGGAAAAACTCTGTAAAATTCAAAAAATGCTTGCTAACCTTCATTCAAACATTGATATCCATCATCTTCACTTATCTAGCTATTAGCAGTTGAGCTGAACAGATATGCACTTTATATACTAGCAATACTACAATTGGAGTTAAAATACCATTATTTATTACTCTAGTAGACACCTGATGGAATTTCAGTCAATACTGTATCGAGAATAACTGTGGATATGAAAGAAGTTTGAAAAAACTGCTTGATGGGAATCATGCATTCATCAGATTAATGCATTAAACATTTTCACATTTTCCAGTTATAGCACTCCAGTATATATTCTAAGCATCAAGTTTGAATGTCTGATATATACATAATGGGCATAAGCTCAGTCAATAAGAAAAAACAAAGTGTTAGACTAGATATAGAATGTGCATTGACAATGGTCAGAACCAAGTTGTAGAGTATTAAGAATGGAGAGATCTATGACCTATTTTCATTGGCATAAGAGAAGCAGTGGATAAAAAGATTACTTGTATAAAGCTTTAGACAAAATACTCACAGGCTGTTATCATGTCGATCCGTTGAAAATGAAATGAGAAAACAATACCCGTCATTGTAAATACAAATACCACACTGGTGATAACTCAATTTTTGAAACACTTAGTACAATTCTTGAAAAAAGCAATTCAAACCTTTTAGACATTTATCTTAAACCATGCTCAAAATTTGAACTAATCACATTACAATTGCAACGGGGAAAATGCTTGATTTTAACATTTTTGTTTTTTTACCTTTGGAGCCTTCTTATTCTACCTTCAAAGATTTTTATAAGTTATCAAAGTCAAAAGTTACGTCTTTTCCCAAGGGTACACAGGTATCTGTTCATCTCGCTTTGGATGTTAAAAGGGCAAAATATTGGTGACAAAACAACATACAATTTGTCATATAACCGTCCAACAAACATGTCCACATTCGAAAGATAAGTTTTCAAAGAAAGTACAGAGACCGAAGCTATAATACGGAATACAAGTTCACATTACTCGACTTGAACGTTATAGTTTAGTACATTAAAAGATCCATTTTTATTCTTGTCCATCTTGAGATGCAAGGAAAACCACCAAACTGCTTTTTATATAGAAAGGGGAAAAACTCTACAAAAATTCAAAATAAACTTGTTAACCTTCCATAAAAAATGGATATACATCATCTGCACTTATCTAGCTGCTGGCAGTTGAACTCACAGATATGCACTTTATATACCAGCAATACTACAATTGGAGCTAAAATACCATAATTTGTTACTCTAGTAGACACCTGATGGAATTTCAATCACGATTGCATATTAGCACTCTGGTCTTTATTCTAAGCATCAAGTTTGCATGTCTTTTATATACATAATGGGCTAAAGTTCAGTGAATAAGAAAAAAGAAAGTGTTAGAATAGATATTGAGTGTGCATTGACAATGTTCAGAACCTAGTTGTAGAGGATTTAGAATGGACAAATTAATGACCTTTTTACATTGGTATTAGAGAAGCAGTGCATAAATACATTACTTGTATAAAGCTTAAAACAAAATACTCACAGGCTGTTATCATGTCGACCCGTTGAAAATGAAATGAGAAAACAATACCCGTAATTGTGAATGCAAATACCACATTGGTGATAACTCAATTTTTTAAGATAAATAGCAAAATTCTTGAAAAAAGCGACTCAAACCTTTTAGACATTTATTTTAAAACATACTGAAAATTCTAACTAATAGCATTACAATTGCAATGGGTAAAATGCTTGATTTTAACATTTTTTGTTTCCGTATCTTTGCAGCCATCTTATTCTACCGTCAAAGATTTTTATAAGTTATCAAAGTTAATAGGTACGTCTACTCCCAAGGGTACACAGGTTAATGTTCATCTCGTTTCAGAGGTAAGTAGGGCAAAATATTGGTGACACAACAACATACAACCTGTCACATAACCGTCCAACAAACATGTCCACATTCGAAAGATAAGTTCACATTACTCGACTTGAAAGTTCTAGTTTAGTAGATTAAAAGAGCCATTTTTATTATTGTCCATCTTGAGATGCAAGGAAAGCTTGCAAACTGTTTTTTACAGAAAGGGGAAAAAATCTCTGTAAAATTCAAAATATGCTTGCTAACCTTCATTAAAAATTTGATATCAATCATCTGCACTTATCTAGCTACAGGCTGTTGAACTCAAAAGATACGCACTTTATAGACTAGCAATACTACAATTGGAGCTAAAATACCATAATTTATCACACTAGTAGACACCTGATGGAATTTCAATCACGATTGTATCTTGAGTTAATCTGGATATGATGAATCATGCATTCATCAGATAAATGGATAAAAACATTTTCGCATTTTTAATTTTTTTTCACTTCAGTTATTATTCTAAGCACCAAGTGTGAATGTCTCATATATACATAAAGGGTTGCAGTTGACTGAATAGGAATAATGAATATGTTAGAACATATATTGAATAAGCATTGACTATGTTTGGAACCTAGTTGTAGAGGAGTTAGAATGCAGGTATTAATGACTATTTCACATGGGCATAATAGAAGCAGTGCATACATACATTACTTTTATATAGCCTGAGAAAAAATACTCACTCTCTGTTATCATGTCGATCCATTGAAAATAAAATGAGAAAACAATACCCGTAATTGTAAATACAAATTACACACTGGTAAAAATTCAATTTGTGGAAACCTTTAGTACAATTCTTGAAAATAAGCATATTCAAAACCTTAAGACATTTTTCTTTAATCATATTCAAAATATAAAATTAACGCATTATGATTGAAATCAATAAAATCCTGGATTGTTACAGTTTTTTCCTTTCTTTAGAGCGATCTTATTTTACCTTCAAAGGTTTGTATTAGTTGTCAAAGTCAACAGTTATTTTTATTTCCAGCGGCACACATGTACATGTTTATTTTATTTCAGAGGTGAAGAGGGCAAAACATTGGTGATATAACAACTTACAATCTGTCATATAACCGTGAGACAAATATGTCCAGATTCAAAAGATAAGTTTTCAAAGAAAGTGCATAGACGGAGGCAAAAAGAGGGAACAGAAGTCCACATTACTCGACTTAAAAGTTTTATTTTACTAGTGTATAAGAGCGTTTTATATTCGTGTGCTTCTTTAGATGCAAGGCATGTCAGCAAACTGCCTCTTATATAAAAAAGGGAAAAACCTCTGTAAAAGTCAAAATATGCTAGCCAAGCGTCATTGAAATGTGCATTTATCCAGCTACTAGCACCTGAACTCAAGACATATAAAACTTGTATACTGGCAAAACTAGAATTCAAGCGAAAATACTATTATTTACTACACTAATAGACACTTCATTGAATGTCAATCACGATTATATCTTGGGCAACTCCTGATATGAAAGAAGCTTGAATATACTGCTTGGTCAGAATCATGCATTCATCTGAATATTGTCTAAAAATTTATAAAATTTTTTCTGCACATCAGATGTCATTCAAAGTATCATGTACACATTTTTGGACTTGAAAGTTCTAGTTTAGCAGATTAAACCAGAAGTTTACATTCGAGTGCCTATTTGAATGCAAGGCCTGTCTGCCGACTGCCTCTTATATAGAAGGGAAAACTCTCTGTAAAAGTCAAAATATCCTTGCAAAGCATTACTGAAAAATGCATATCCATATATACATTTATGTAGCTACAACCAGATGAATGCAAGACACATGAAAGCTATATTCTAGCAATGCATCAACTGAAACTAAAATACCATTATTTTGAAAATTAGAACATATTTTATGAAATTTGAACTACATTTATATCCTGGGTAGCTCGTGACATGAAAGAAGCGTGAAAATACTGCTTAATCAATTTGATGCGTTCATACGATAAGGCAGTGGGTAATTGTATTTTGAAGAATGAGGTAAAATACTCAGGACCTGTTGTCATGACGACCCATTCAAAACGAAATTAGCCAAAATTGTAAATTCGTATAAAAACTGGTACTAGGTCAATTCCGTAAAACGTTGAGTTCAAAAGAATAACCAAATTCACAAATTTTACGTCCAGATGTACCTTTCAATGATAGGCTGGGCAACAAACTGTTTCTTATACATAAAAAAAATTGTTGAAGTCACTGTATTAGTTAAAAACTTAATTACATAATTAAATATCCACTACCGTTATTTATCTGGCTACAAGCAACTGAATGCAAGGCATCTAAAAGTTCTACACTGGCAATGGAACAATTGGAACTCAAATACCATTATTTTTCAAAGTAAAGCCCATTTGAGAACTTTGAATCATGTATATATCTTAAGTAACTCGTGATACGATAGAAGTTTGAAAGTTCTGCATGACCAGAAACATGTTATCATCTATTCTATTTTCTGCAACTCATTAGGATTTTATATTTTTCGTTCATCAGCTGTTATTACAAGCATTATGTTTGAGTTATTCATTTGTATATAAAGCATTGTAGGTGTGTGACTAGCAAAAACAGTTAAAGATTTGGGGGGATATTGACTTGAAATAGACAAATGTTATGAAATTTGAATCACGTTTATATTTTGGGTAACTTGTGATACTATTTAAGTTTGAAAACACTGCTTGATCAGAATATTGCATTTTATGCACGTCAACTGTGATTCTATAAGCATCAATTTGTAATGCTTCATATCTATAAAATGGGCTGTTGTTGTGTGAATAGGAAAATGTAAGGGTTATGAAGGATGTTGAATTAGCATTGACGATGTTAGAGGACATGGTTGGAGAGGAGTTAGAATACAGTTGAAGGGAGGTCAATGCAAAGATTTAGTCTTGCTTTTTGTGCAAATGCATTCGGCATCATACATTTATACCCCTTGGTGGTCAAGTCTGTTAGACGCCTGTATCGTTCTGGGGAAACGTTTGACCCCAAGGTGTATATGCGCTAGAGACTTACTGAAAAAATCTTGGATGACTAGCATTTTTTGCCGATTGTCTGTTCAATTTGACAGAGAAATGAGGATATATCATTCTCTTCGTTGACAATGCTGTTAGTCACTTGGGTAACACCCTTTGAAATGTTCGCCTACATTATTGGCTGTCAATACAATATCGGTGATTCAACCAATGGATTCCGGAAGTATTCACTGTTTTAACGTGCAATGCCAAATGCAGCTGGAAAAAATTAACTTAGAACAGACTGAGCAGGCATTGACCCCAGATGTTTGATGTGAAACAAATACTAAACCATAGCTGATCTTGTGTCAACCCTGAATCAGTTTGGAATATTATTGTCACATGAACATCGTGCCCAAACTGAAGCTGGAAACCTCTGTGATTCCCATGGACCCCTCGTCAATTTCACTGCTCAGGCAGGTACCAATTCTTTTAGAGAAAATGCCATTAGCGTGGATGATTACATTGATGTAGACGGGGGACATGAGACAGGGAAAAGACTTACTGATGTGGATATTGATCATTAAGTTCAGGAAGACAACCAGTTTTCACAAACCGATTCCCAAGCCAAGTTCGAAGTTTCAAATGGTGATGAACCCGAACCCTTGTCGATTACACACGCTCAGCAGTCACTGACATTTTAATACAGTACTTAGACATAATCCTGTCGGAAGAAATGAGAGTTACAGTGCCAATCAAAGGCTGTAAAATTTGTGGGTTTTGTCACAAACTTTAAACTATTGGGTGGATGTTCGTTTTAAAATAGTAACATGTCTCACTTTTTGTGCCATGGAGCTAAAATTGTGTAAAACAGAAATCCCAGCCTACCTTTGGTAAACATAGCACATTACACTATTTTCGCATTTGATTCACTTGCTTATGCATGCTCACTAAGAATGTAGTGTAAATAGAACCACATTTTACTTGTATTTCCTACATTTCATGCACAAATGCGATCATATACTACTTGCTCGTTTGTGTGCATGATGATTGGGTGCATCGTGAGGCCTGGTAACAGCTATTTGAACACCTCAAGGATCCTAAACAAATGCTTTGGAGCAAAAGTGTTTAGATTAGCCTGGTTTTACTGTAGTCCAACTACTATATTTGTAGTGTAGTCGCCATTGGTTAAATCATAGAAAGGTAATTGTGTTTAATGCGTCTCATACATTATTTTAAATTTTCACATTTTACTGATCATAACTAGGATTTTGTCCTTTTTTTTCTGTTTCTGATTTGTGTCAACTTGGATATTGAACTTACATTCCATGTTTTGTACGTAATGTAACTTACTACCACATGCATGAACAGTCACTTTCTTGGCTCCTGGTGTTTTCCACGCTAGTTCAGTGCCCTTTCTGATACTATAATGCCACATTTAATTCCTTTTAAATGAATGTTACTATGCATCTTTTCAGGCAATATTATAATGTATTGCCCGTTAGGCTTTTTGTGCTTAAGAGTACTCACTGTGATGAAGGAACAGCATTAATATTATATTTCATAAATAGCATTCTCTTTCATGCACATCAGCTAAAAATTAAATCTATCATTGCAATTTATTCTCTGTCATTTCTATTGTCAGGTGACATGTATATTAAATCGGACCCTGACCGTGACTTGTGCGACATTCTATTTTGTCAATCAAAAGTCCACGGTCTCCCGTGTGCTTTTATTTGACAGTTGCTTTGGTGTAGTTGCTTTATCCAAAACCTTTATTCTAGCGCTACACCTGGAGGAGTCACGCATAACGTTTTTCTGCTGCACATTATGCTACTTGTCCAGACAAGATATTAAATAACCTTAAGTATATCCATGATGCCCGTGTCCGTCTTCCAATAGGTAATTGCTACTAATGTGTTGCATGGCCAAATTATTGTTTAGCCATAGATAAGGGTCAGCATACAAGTATCATACATGGGCAAAATGAAACTGGGGTTTCATTACATTTACATTCATCTTACAGTGGTACATTGAGGTCCATGTTTAGTCTTATATGGCATTGATGCATGCAGTAATGCTTTGCTCTGTTTATTTGTGGAGAGTGGCATTTGTTGGTCATCCTTTAACATGGGTCTAATTTATAGCATTCATCATATCACCTACGACAATACTAACTTGGCTGTTTTTATTTCTTTAATCTTTTAAGGGCTGGCGAAACTTATAAACAGTCTTACGAAATTGCTGCTGAAACAGACGTGCTAATGCCCCACTACCAGCGCTCACAGTGTTTCGCGCTTCGTGTCTTATGTATCAAGTACTCTACTTTTATTTTGCCTTTTTCTGCAGAAGGAATCCGAAAAGGGTGACGTCCTCTCTCCCATTTGACAAGTATAACGTCAAAATGCATTTGGTGCATTTTGCAGAATGCATTATATAGAAATCAACATTCCCTCTAGGAATACAAAGGAACCCGTATGGTTAACAAATGGGTTAATTGAAGTGGAATGTTGCTCGCGATATCATATGTGGACATAACAATTTCCAAAATACAAATTCAAGCTCACAGCTGACAGCGAGGCTTCATTAAAAATCAAATGACTGAGTTGTGTCAAATGCTTGTGTTGCTTTTTTGTACATGTATTGCCACCTTTGGAACAGTCATATTAATATTTCTAGCTTAACTTTTACAGGAAAAATACAAGCTATTACACTGCCTCATTTTTCCAAACATGAAACTGAAATGAAATATTTTCATTTCGCACTACTGTATCAAAATTTGTTCACACACTTCTGAAGGAAACCAAATACCACTGACATAAATACAGCACTTAAGGCTATATTTGGCATGCGTGTACACCCATCAGGTCGTACAAGCCCAGCAAATTTGACACAGACAAAAAGATGATGCTAACACACATAACAAGAGGACGGTGACAGCTTGTGATCAGCTGACCTTGGCTAGGCAGACTGACGTAGACTGTAAATTATGAACATTCCTCTGTAGAATTCTATGTTTTGCCATATGAATGGGGAAACAAAAGCGGCCAAGCAGCTACTAAACCTGGAAATTGAAAGAATTCTATCTGGAGGAAGCATGAGGGCTTACGTAACAAATATGGCACTATCAAAGGATGATTTGATCAAAAATTTGGAAAGCAACATCAATATGAGGACTATTTTGGCGAAGATATTTTATAATTGTATTTGACGACAGGGGGAGTTTGAACAAGTTTCTTTGAATCACACACGTACTTGTACTATCATAAAGCCATTACCAAAACGTCAAAAGATAAATTTCCTCATGTATTAGACACCATATGCCGCATCAACATAACTCCTTTAATGATTACCAGAAAAGATCTTTGAAATAGAGCTGGTCAAAAAGATCTGGCATAGTTTTTATAACATCATTGTACTGATACAGATAGATCGACGCCAGTTGATAGAAGGATAGATGGAAGGCTCGTAAAAGAGTGGCTGATCACATCTGGTGCTTCTGTCAAACCGACACAACAGATTGTAAAATATACGGTGAAATATTTTACCAGTTATTCAGAATCAGATAAGGGTGGCCAAATGAAGCACCACACATGCTAAAATGTTAAGACTATGCCCCTCATTTCATGAAAACTTCACCAATACCTTTAACAAGATTCCATGCTGAAGGAGGGGACTGTTTGAATTATATTCACAACACATGTTACTCTCAGCGTATTGCATATCAAATAGGTGAATCAGGTGAGGGTGCCAAAGAAGATTTTGATTTTTATGTTAAACAATGCAGGAGTGCTACGAATATACAGGTATGTGTAAGAGGGTTTCTGGTGATGAAAGAATTGGCAAAAATTATGGCAGACTCAGAATACAAGTGTGAGAACAATACATAAGAGATTATAAATATCCGCATAGCCATGAGGACAGGTAAAGACAGATGGCATAAGGTAAGATGGAGTAGTAAATATATGGATAGAACTAGAAAAAAAATAACAAAGAAAAGATCAGTAAACTTGAAAGTACTATGGCTTGGTTTACTATATTATGAACCTTGAAATAAGTTACATTTTTTTTTGAAACGAAGAAATGTTTTGATCCAGTGCCCAGTAGCTGATAGCAGTGTATGTCATCTTTCTGCTGATGCATTCTTTTATGCTTAAATGCTGAATTTTTAAACGTCCTGGTACTTTGTTTTAAAATAGTCACCAACTTTCGAAGTTTTTACCCTGCCCTCATGTACCAGTAGGTCTAGGCCTATTGGCATCGCTGGTAGCGCTGATATTCCAACACCACTAAGATATCGGTATTTTGAATTGTAAATACAATTCAAAACTACTATTATAATATACGAAACCTGTTGCATTTGCACCAGAGCGTAGGGCTATATGTACATACATGTAGTTTCAGGCAGCTAGTGGCTGGATATTTATCAGATTTGAGGCCTACATCTTAATTTCTGTCAACAAATGAAAAGTGTTGTATGTAGGCCTACCGGGATGAAGTTTGCAACTTTTTCATTTCGCTAATCCTTTTCTAAACTATTTGGTGGTGTTCCATGCATCATACTAAATTATGCATCATTAGAAAGCTCTCTCTGACTCCATTATCATGCTGTCCTTCATTTGGTTAGATCTGTAACTTACCATGACCCACTGCTGAAAAGTGATGGTTAAAGGTTTTGAATAATCTTAGGCCTATATGTGTGGGTCCCGATAAAACGTTAAATCTCTATTCCTGCAAATGATGTCTTCATGGGTTAATATGCATTTGTATTTTCTGCTTCCAAACTAAAATTGCTTATTCAATCACACCTAGGATGGACAATAATCAAACACCATACTGCCAATATTTTCCTTTTTATTTTGAAGTATAAGATTTTATTCATTAGCAGTAGGCTGTTATTTTGATATTGACAAATTTTAGCCCGACATCAGATAAAAATTGAACTGTAATTTTACAAAGTTTTGTTTTGGCTTTAACAGGTTTAGAAGAGTTCAAGTAAATTATATAGTATTTAAAAGTGCTCGTTGAGGTGTACAAATTGAAACTAGTCATTGGTGAACTTCTTATTGCATATATATATGAAAATTGATCTTTGGAAAAACACTTGTGAAAAGTTTTTGATATTTCACATCTTAAAATAGGCATTGAATAAAACTTTTAGATTTAATCTTTCGATATTGGTCTCCCGGAGATCAAGCTGGATCCCTCTGGGCCACAGGCATCTTGTCGGCAGTCACTGGGACCACTACACATGGTTCCACAAGAACCTGCCCTCCCTAGCTCCATGTGGGCTGAGCAGGTGGAGGTGGCGTTTGTAAGATTGACCAAAATAATTAATTGCATAGAGATGTTTAAGCAAGAGGGCATATAAGAGATTGTGCTTGAAGAACAAACTCAAATACACGTGAATAATTGGGCAATTATAGCCTACGGATAAAACCAATGTCGCGGCAAAAATATATTCAGACATGTACACACTGGTCACATCTATTAAAGTATGCTGTATGTTGTTTTGAAAGTGCCTCAACACATAGAGATAACACGTCTAAAACCTAACCCTTTATGGTGAAACACTGACTCAAGGGTTGCAGCTAAATAGAGCTTTATACTTTGGAGACTTTAAAGTGAGGAGTAGGTGTCATCGTGGGGATTGTTTTACATTGCGGGTGCAGGATGTCCATTCTTGCAGTACTTGTTATGGTTTTCCTCGGTTTTTACATGTGTTCTAGCTGCTACTGTTTATTTTTCAATCATTGGGACTCAATATAATGCCCCAGTTTGTTTCTACCTCAGTTATACACTGGCAGGAGGGCTAACTAAGAAAAGCTATCCAGCTGGACGAGGCACATACTGGTTCAGTGGCAAGTCAAGTTATTTGTATCAGAACTTGCACTATACAAATTTAGTAATTATGTTTGGTTTGACAGGTATTCTTCATTCATAATAAAGCTCTGCATTTATAAGCAAAACTTCACGTATTTGGCTAATTCATCATTTGCCACGTTCACATTTATTCATTTTTATGTGTGTTGTCTTTGCTGAATATTTAGCTTAGACAATGAGCTGCTACTCAGAGAGACATGTAGGGGTATAGGCTCCGAAACATGTTCTGAATACTTGCTGAAGACCCTTTAATTTATTTGTGCTAATACAGCCTATGTCAAAATTGTTCAGAGGAACGTGTGCAATATGGACAATAGTACTTCCATATGTATATAGGTTAGACAATGGCAGGTTAGCTTTTGGAGAGTAAAAAGTCCAGACTGCGGAATAGGGGAATGACTACTAGGAAGTGGTTCTGGACAAAAACACACAGATATAATAACACAGAAAATGCAAAAATAAAAACAGTAAAGAGAATGACATATCAGTTTGGCCTAATGAGCTAAACAGAAGAGCGGAGCTGCCCTCGAAATCCCTTAACTGCTTATTAATTAATTAAATGCAACTTCTTGATAAACATTCCGTAAAGGTTGTAGACTATGCACGTATATGTATGCATGCGTGCATACAGACCCACTTACACATACATTCATACACACATCCATTATTATGTAAAAATACACTGATACAAATTTACATTATAATGTTGTTTTTATCAGGGACATCAGTATGAACAGGCGTTAAATGTTCTCATGTTATGAAAAATATCAGTAGCAGGCGACCATATAGAATAAAAAGGAAATAGAATCATTAGGAGAGAAAGAAAGAGCAACAAAAACAGCCTTCAGCGTGAAGATATATATCACGGTAGATATATATATATATATTTCTAATTTACCAATAAATATATTACTAGCATATATAAATTGATCAGAAAATAACCAATTTGCAATAGCACTCTCCTCCTCCAACATCAACGCCAGTTGCATTGACGAGCACAAATCAAAGAGTGAAACAAGTCGAGAAAATTTCATAGCTTGGAACCAAAAACAAATATAAAACGTTAGCATATGAAGTAAAAAGGGTTATTCTTGGTACAAGACCCTGAAACACCTCCATTATCACAAAAGTGTTATTTAATACATTTAAGTATGCAATTACGCTATGTTGCAAAAGTCGTAACAGAAAAACATTTCGTCAGAGGTAATTGAAAATAAAAAGTACTTCTTCAGCTCTTATACTGGTAACGGTAAAGTAGCAACGCTTTGCACCTTATTACACGCAAAACGAAGCAAAAGGAACTCTATACAATAGGGGAAAAACGAACGAACAAACAAAAAAAGTCATTACCTTGCACAGTGCTTGCAGCTTGAGCATTATTGTTACTGATCATTCTTAGTAAAACCCATGTATCTGGGTTCACATATGACCTGTCCGAGATCAATCGTTGATCTCCAAAGCCATCATCTAACAGTTTGAATTGACGCTGCAGTTTTTCCAAAACAACTGTCAATGTCATCAAATATTTGCACCTGTGTTCCATTGCTATGGTTAGGCTTCCCCCACACTTTTCCCTGGGTAAGGCACATGCTATCTACATTACTGTGATGATTAAGGCAATCGATGAGATGCATATTATGGTTGGTGGAGTCTTCACATATCACCATTCCAATTTGTTTAAGCTTTTTCTGCACTCCAGCAATTTGATCGATGTAGTCACAATGATGGCACTAGTAGAGCTTGCTTTCTGTGCATCTTTTCCCCAGCTACATGAGCACAGTCCAGATTACTTATTAGAACATCTAGATCAAGATAAGTTTTGAGGAATTCTGATGCCGCTGAATTTGACTTGTCGTTTCTATGATATTTCGTCGTGTCGATTCCATGAATCTGGATGGTACATCCACTAGCATATTGTTCCAAGTTTTCGGGGTCCTTGCATGGTCCCCAGAGTTCAGTGTGCACTTCCCTCTCGTTAAGCAAGGCTTGAACTTGATTGATCAGGTCAGCGACTTGATTGGTCAGGTCAGCTTCTTGACTGGTCAGGTCAGAGACTCCCCCCCCCCCCCATGCTCGGTCTAATGGGCAGACACTTTACATTTTATTTTTTTCACTAAACTTAGTGCAAAATTGTCTGTTAAAGATTTTTTTTTCTCATCCAATTTGACCTCCATTAATGATTCCATAACTGAGTGGATTTTTTTTCCAACATGCCATTGGTCACGTTCACAATATCCTTGTGTCATCATTGCGGGAGCCACTTCAACCCCTTTCGGCAAACTCAGGCGGCATCATGAAACGTTGAATCAAATCTAGATTTACAGCCAATAAATACAAATTTTCACTTGTAGGGGCACTTGATATATGTAAGACCTTGACATAAAAGTATGTGCCAAATTGTCCAAGTAAAGTGCATATCTAGTTCTAAACCCTCACACACTTATTCGTATATCAACACAGTTCAACAATGCAATGTGTGTATGGGTTGACCAGGGCACATGTATAATGAACCTGGCAGGCTTTGTGTCTTTACATAACAAATGTTTTCCAGTGGCATTATCCAAGACTGTACTTCACCAGAAGCATCTATGTGGTGCTCATGGAAATTCCTCACACATTCTGGCTAACGTGATGTTTCCAGACATCAATGAAACATGTATTTAGCGGGACCTTTGGGCAGACACGATTTCACCTCACTATGACCATCCTATGACTTAAACTAAGTTGACTCAGTTTGTTCGAATCAATCGTTAGGACTACTATACCAGCATTGACAGTTCATTTAATTTATTTTTGTTCTCCCCCCTCCCCCCACGTTCTTGTTGATGGTCGTAATGTACTCGATGGTATTTCAGTGCACACTTATTGAACCCCCATCCCACCCCCTTTTTGAATTTTTCTGACGTTCTTTATGTGGCTACGTTTTTCTGGCGAAATCATTTTTCTCATAAACCACTATTGTGAAAACTTACCTATACACGTATCTCTTACGTCATTTTTTAATTATAGATCACCACCACCTTAAAAGTGATCTATTGTACAAGTACTAGTAGCTTCATTTTGCTTTAAACGTATTTTACCTTGAGCGATATACAGATACAATAATCAAAATGGCAATTAACACTTGGCAAAAGGACTAAGCCATACAAAATCCCTCTCGTAGAAGAATAGAAAACAATTAAACAGGATATCCCCAGACATACAATCAAGGCACAAGTTGGCAAGACCCACAAACTTGCCGTGATACAAGATGGAGAAGACGTCACATTTGGACATGGACAGAGAGGGACATACTCCGTTCAAATTAGTTAATGACTATGTTTACTAGGTACAAATTCAGATATGGTATTAATAAAAAGGGCATCAACCAATACCTTTTTGTGAGAACTTTCCAGAAAGAGAAGAGCAATAAAACCTTAAACTATAGAGAAAATTTGGGTATTATCTATAAGGATGCAGTTAGGCGAGCCATAAGGCACAGTTTGCAATGTACATGGAGCATACAATGAAATGGTGTTGTGTAGCCGGGATCGTAGAAATGTAAACGTTGGGCAAGAAAAAATTTACCAAGCATCCTCATAACTTGCCCCCCATTGACCCCTGATATGTGTCTGACCCTAATCTTGAACAGATGGGAATTCACCTGACTGCTATCCAAGCGAAGACGAGTGTGCAACATAGAATAACATCTCTCTGCAAAATTGTAATACTCTGAACGCTCATTTGATCATCCAAAAATATCACATAAACTTAATTCAAATACTTATAAAGATGGCAAAATTTGCATATTCAAAAGAATGAATTTCAGAGGTCTGCAGTTGAAGGGAAGAAATAATTATCCAATGAATTAGTGCAGGGAATGAAATGGCAAAGATCAAATCTTTGTTGACTAATATGATATTTAGGAGGTTGATTTACATCATGTGGAATAATGGATTGCAAAAAATATGTTCTATTTTTTAAAAAAATATTTTATACATTAGTGAAAATTTGGCATGCTCCTAGATGCCTGCAGAAAAATCCTGCTGTACAATGAATATATTTCACAGGTATTGTATCACTATATTTTTGGTATGTAATTTGTCGTCAATTTCACTGTTGTTATGGGTTAATGAGAGCCCTTGGATACAGAATTGAAAAGTCACCATACTATGTCACTGCCGCACATATCCTGCAAGGCTTCTATATCATTAATATTTGAGGTCAGGGGTCAATAATGTCCTTGTGCTTCCTTGTAATCGCCTACTTTTGACAAATTGATACAGAAAGAATGCAAAGCTGCATTTTGCAGAGCATGTTAAATAACTAATCTTTGAAACCAGGCTATATTACCCTGAAAATTGCGTGCCATTGAAAGGTGACTATCAGAATGTATGTGAGAGACTGACATGCCCTGTCTTTCTTTGATAGCGACTCTCCTACGTCAACATTTCATCAATGTAACAAAGACAAAGACTCCAAATTACAAAAGTGTTGACATAAAGCGAAAATTATGTAGGGAATCTTACATGACTGAGAGTGAATTACTATTTTCCCCACCAACAACGATCCTAGTGAGAAAAAAATGGTAACTCACTTTCTAGCCATATAAGATTTTGTTTATTCTATGTTCAATTAGGTGTTCATAGAAAAAAAAACCTTGGGCGTACTTTTAATACCGACGTGGTGTGCCGTGCTTGTTTACATTCCTCACAATACTTCCACGTCACTCGTGACGCATAATCAAACATCGTTTGCGCACATTTGATTTTCTCTAATTGTCAATGCATCACGTCAATTATGCAGGCGTGTAACAATTTACTTATAACAATGTTTAGGCTATATGTGATCTACAGTGAGCTACTACTTTTGAATTTCACTCTAGAAGATGATAATTCACTCTCAAACATATAAAGAATTGCGGTAATATGTAAATCTACGTACACAGCTAAATATTTGATATAATGTTGTTCAGAAATCCCAATTGATACCTTGTTTCGAACAAATAACACCAGTTTTACATGAAAGCCCATGGTTGCTACTCCTCAAGCATATTAACGGATCCACATTCAAAACACTTACCATTCGTTGCACAAAGTTGTCCACCACTACAGTCACCTTTTTCTGGGTGCATAGCAAAGAAAGAAAACAACAGAAAACTTAACATGTGACACAGGGTGAGAAATACCATAAATAAAGTTTGTCCGAAATATATACAAAAATAGTGAAACAAACTGAGTACATGCTTTTAAGTGTGTAACAAATGTCTTGGAAGCAAAATATTGAATATATTTCGTTTTGTGTCCAAGCACCTGTCTTAAAAGAGATCGACCACAGCCAGTATACATTTTGAAGAATGTAGTCATGCAGTGATAAAAACTGAAATATAATCTACCAAGAAAATTGATGGTTGCTGGATTTTCTGGCAAAAATATTGCTACAAACTAGCTTAATTCATTTGTATTAGCACTACGTAGTGAACACATCAAACTTTATGTATATATATATATATATATATATATATATATATATGTATATATGAAATATTGTTCTATAAAATAACTGGATAGGAATTAATGAAATGTTTGTTCGCCTTGGCAAGATTATGCTCCTGTGTTTATCATGATTACTTATTCTGTGCTGGCAGCTTTTGACTTTATCAAGGTTGCAGAGCTGCATTTATTTATCCACGTAGCTACGTAGATGCGGTTTGGTTTTATATTCAGATATAAATCTAGTTGCATGTATTTTGTACGTATGTTTTACTTTGCTACTGTGGTTGTACTGGCATGATTAAAGTGTGTGTCAAAGAGGTGTCAAACACCAATATTGAATTACCCATGTTTTCTATCAAACCTGATTTTATCACCTGTAGGCCAGTCAATTGTGAATTGAACCCCCTATCAAAAACGTTCTTACCATGAGGAATATGACTACAATCCAAAGTAAAGCATCGTTTACATAAGTGAACTTCCACATTAAGATTTTATATGGACCAAATCATGAAATCCATTTCCCCTTTAGATTCCATCTTTAAGTTTAAAGGATGCAGTACTTACTATATCTGGAACATCTTTTAACTGCAAAAGAGCACATACAAAGGAATTGAGAGATTTACGAAAACAAAAATATATCAAGTAATTTATTTTTTCTTCAAGGACCATAGATCAATGTACAACATTATTGGACTTCTAATTCCTGCCTGATTCGGGCATTGACCAAAACTAAATGGTTGGCCACCTAATGTGCAGTCTGCAATTTTTATTAAATTAAATTTCAGTTGAGCGTGAAATGGTACTTTGGACAATCAGTTTTCATAAACATTCTCTTGACAAGGTCCGCACACTTCACACATTTATCTCAAGCTTTCGCTATGCATCATAAGCATGATATGCTGTGTGATATTTGTCACATATGACACTAAATAAATAAATAGGTAGATGGACAGATGGATGGATGACGGGATGGATGGATGGATGGATGGATGGATGGATGGATGGATGGATGGATGGATGGATGGATAGATAGATAGATAGATAGATAGATAGATAGATAGATAGATAGATAGATAGATAGATAGATAGATAGATAGATAGATAAAGTAAAGAACCAGTGTACCTGTGATCACTCCTTTCCTCTGCTTTGTTACCACATACTATTCATTGACAAGGTCACAAGTTAGAAACCAGATAACCCTGCATGAACGCTGAACTGATATTTAACCTACCAGTACCTGTCGGCGGCCCTACCATTTCCCTCCTCCCCGTTTGCCCGAGATCGCTTGATATTCTTGCGGTCAGCCAGCATGTGGTTGCTCAAAACCAATATTTCTAACCTTATAGCACTTGGACTACGCGCCTGCATTGACTGTGCTTATAACTAGATGGAGGATAAATACTTATTAGATATACAACAAGAAACTATTTTGATATCCGAAGCATGTCAAACATTTGACTTGGACATTTTGATATATTCAGTCTGTAGTATGTAGGTCTGTCAAAGTCTTGTTTAAGTTACCCTTTGCCATTTTCCCAAGATTGGTAATAAATTTGAGTCAAATAGATATCTGTGTCCCTGTTTACGTTTTACTTAAATTTGTATGTTAATGGCTAACTGTATAGACGTATCTAATTATCAGTGAATGATTAAAGGGTTTTCTGTTGATTCCCAGCCTAGTTTGTATTTAATATGTGCTCCCAAGTGCCAGAATTATGGTCTCTGCTTCTTATGGAAACATTTTAAAATGGAACATGTATCATATATATATATATATGTGTGTGTGTGTGTGTGTGTGTGTGTGTGTGTGTGTGTGTGTGTGTGTGTGTGTGTGTGTGTGTGTGTGTGCATGTGTTGTGCATGTTTTCAAGACTACTATAGTATAATCTATTGGTTTTAATATGACTTAATGATTTTATACAAAGATAGCATAAAGCAATTCAATCGCCAAATTATCAAACGCCTTCACAACAAATCAAGAAAAGTTCATCATGATATCATTATGGAATACTTTTGTTTCTCGGCAGGCATTGAATTCATCATGGTGACAGGAACAGTTACTGCCAATCTAAAGCCCACATATTATAAAGGTGCCTCTTTGAACGTTTTAAATGTGATAGAATCAAACCTTCTACAAAAATTTACCATAGTGCAATCTCTCTTCAGCTACGAGGTAACTCATGTTAGTAGAGCAGCAAGGTGACAAAAAGAGCGTAAGTTTTCGAGCAGGTGGGGGCCGGCAAATTAACAGCTGCTCTTGTATATGGAATTTATCTTTAGGGTCTGGAGATCATGAAACAGCATGATGACATATTTAAATGTTGGTGCGTTTCACACAGAAAACCATCTCCTAAGATGGCTACGAATACAATATTGGTTGACATAAAGTCAGAAAGAACGGGCAGGATAGTGAATTTGGCATCTTTCCGTAGGATTTTGGACGAAATCGAATTCAATTAATATTTTTAAGTCAATTGTGAGGAATGTTTTTACGATTCAAGATTTTGATTGGTAACATTTTCCATTTTATAGCAAAAAATGGTGAAGAAAATGCCTGTAGTCACATTTCTTATTCGTATCAATCATATATTTGGGCAAATAACAAGTGTCATGTAATATGAAATTAATCTTTAGGATCTGGAGATTCTGGAGCTTCATGATAACTTTTTATAAAGGTAGTGTGTTTCACAAAAGAAGCCATTTGCAAGATGGTTTTCTGTAAAGCAGGTGAGATGCCACCATGCATAATGATTATCCCTGGGTTCTTCAAATTATGAAACCGCGTGATCATAGGCGTCAATGTTGGTGCATGTCCCACAGGAAGCCATTCCTAAATTGCATTCCAAATAACTATAAAGTAGCATAAAGTTAAAAGGGAGGGTCGCAAGAGAACAAATATTTTTAAGCTTATCTAATGGTCCTCCATCCGTCTGTCCATCCATCCGTCGAAGTTTTCGACTTCTTCTCCAAAACCGTCAACCAGATCCACTTCAAACTTGATGGGGATGTGCCTTGAGTAGGTGTCTACAAACTTTGTTCAAATGGTCTCGGTTCATTGATTTTTGGATTTTTGATTTTTTTTTTTCGTTTTTGGGGCAAATCTTAAAAAATCTTCTTCACTCAAACTGCACACCCATTAGCTTTGATATCGTACATAAACACTCCAAGGGACACGTAGTTCCCAAATTGTTCACCAGGTGGCGCTGATTTTTTTTTTTTATCACGAATTTTTTGTATGGTTTTGCTATTTTTCACTTGTTCTCAGAACCGTCACTCAGATTAAGCTGAAATGTGATGGATATGTTCTTGTGGTAGGGTCAAACAATGTTGTTTACTAGGTGGTACTGCTTTGGATTTTCAATCTAGGTACTTATCGGTCAATGCAGCATTCCTATTGATTACGATGCATGTCAATGGGCATTCTAATGCTAATTCACCGGACAACTGACACGAAATGTATTGTTTACTTGATAAATTGAGATCTGCTTTGAGTTAGTACCGTGATGCTGCACATGTTAATGTTTCTGTATGAAGGTCATGCTTAGACAGTACATGAATGACTTTGACCTCGTTTCTGGGGTCGCAGTGCAACATACATGAATTTTACTCTTCATTTTAACTTGAGAACTACTTGAACCATGATGTTGCACATGTTAGTGTTCTTCTATAAAGGTCAGACTTACTCAGAACTTGGGCGACCTTGATCCTTTCCCAAGTTCATAGAGCTGCAAGTATGATGAATGTCAAGATCAGCTGAGCATGGGCTGTTCACACAGCCCTCTTGTTTCACACATTTCTAGGAAATGTGAATCCAAACTGATACATTTGGAAGGTGGCCAGGTGATATTCTTTTAATGATTCGAAATTATGACTGATAATATTATCTGTATCACCCATCAACTTATTTCAGAAAGTGACAGTTTGTGTATTTTATATTTATGCCAAATATTCTTGTCTTAAAACTGCTTTGTTTGTGTGCTTATATTTCATTACTTGGTCGTTAGAATGTTAGCTAGATATAGGGCATATTCCTGTTCGGGTGACGACTCATTTCTTTGTCTAGTTGGTGATAGAAGACAATATCTCAGACTTGAATATTCTGTGAATTGGTTTTCTAGTGTCCAGTATTTTAAGGCCTTTATTGCATTCACGAAATCCATTTCACAATCTTAGTGGGATTTTGAAGACATTTTATTTGTGTTTATTGTTCACAGGTCTTCTGGCTTGCCACTCAGTTTTAGATTTTCGGGGTCGTTCATTTATATCATTTTCTACCTAGTCAATCCAAAGTCTATAGCGTGGACACAAATATGTGCTCTTTCTTTTAGGTTATCAGTTTTGTTTCTGGTAAAGAATTCTTATTGCACATACACTTAAACAATTTTCATTTCTTTCTGCTTTTCTTCTTCTTTTTGATCTGATATCTCGCCCATCTTAACGTCCACATTTCACTTCCAATAATCCAAGCAAGTTGCCAGGCAACATTGTCGCTAAAAATGGCTGCAGAATTTGATGTAGTTGCATGGTAGAGCAGAAGAACCGAAGTGTCAGAAACTCACATGTGTGTGTTCTGTTCACATACATTTACAGAAAAATGTCCTTGGCTTAGTCCTGAGCTAGATAAGTTGGACTCGCTGTTTGTCGCTTGCTCAGCACATAAGGAAGATGTTGGAAAGGTCCTTATGAATAAAAAGTCGGACATCTTGAATGGTGATTACATCATCAAATACCATATAAATTGCCGAGCTACCTATACGTGTCCTCTGCATATAAAAAGAATAGCAGCAAAACAAAAAAGGAGGAAGCAACTCCAGGTCCAAGCAATGATGATGGTGGCTCTTCTTTTACCAGGTCTCGTGTTTGTGTCACCAATTTTGACTGGAAAAGTAGCTGTTTTCTGTGTGGCGCACGATGCTCTATGAAGAAAAGTTCTGGTTGGTCCATTCTTCTGATGAAAATGACATCTTAACTTACGTTACGGAAGCAGCAAAGAATCGCAATGAACATGAAATGCTGGCAAGGCTCCATGGTGTCCATAAATGTGACCTTGTTGCCATTAAAGCTAGGTAGCATAGATCCAAAAATTGCTATACAAAATGCATAAGTGAACTGGAAAGCGATGTACAAGAATATCAGCCTGAGTCAACAAGCACATTTAGAGATGCTATACTGAAGTTGATTGATGAGTTTAAACCAGCAGTCAATGACAGAAAAGAGATGGTTTTGCAAACCCTACTTAGGAGAAGATTTGATAAGATACTTTAAGATAACAATGGTGGAAATTCTGAGGTGCATCAAACAATAAGGCTGAAGAAACAGCTTTCTAAGGAATGGCCAAAAATCTCCTTTGTTGTTCAGCCAGTGTCACTGTGAAGGAGGTGCTGTGCAAAGCACATGAAGGTACTTATGTTTTGAAACAAATTCCCAATTATGATGGAGACAGAGAACAACAGGTAGACGTTTTCATAGAAGACAGTATCATCCACCAAGCTGTCGCAATTTTGCACAGGCATCTCAACAATGTATCTAAGTTGAATGGTGAATTTCACTCTCATGCAGATATATCAGCTAATAACCTCCTTTACTGGACAGATCCACTTTTGTTCAAGACTGTATGTTGGTTAACAAATAAGCAAATGTATAACAGTGCAGCTGATGCATGTGATATGGATATTAACTTGTGTTCTCTAAACATTGCCTGTGATATGACAACAAAGGCAACTTACATCATGTCCCCAAAACATCTTAGTTTGGCTGTTCATCTCCATCATGAATTTGGTAGGATAGGATCCTGCACTCTTGTTTCAAATCAGGTTTCATGCACAAACTCGAAGAGCTGGTACCAAGCAACCAGATCCCCAATGTAGGTCTGTATTATACCCTTATTTTTGATGGCCATG
Source organism: Hermodice carunculata (assembly GCA_964020975.1). Taxonomy (NCBI): domain Eukaryota; kingdom Metazoa; phylum Annelida; class Polychaeta; order Eunicida; family Amphinomidae; genus Hermodice; species Hermodice carunculata. Next base: position 68,898,547 of record OZ026628.1, on the reverse strand, counting down.
CTTTGATTCCAAGACTTGTCCCCTCAACCAGTCAATCAAAGATAGTTTTCCATGAAATGGCTGCAGGATTTCTATGATATATAATGCGTCATGTTTAAGGGGATGAACCCAACAGATACAATTGAACTCTATGTCGTATTTGACAGGTACTTTGACACAAGCATCAAAAGACAGACCAAACATAAACGAGGACATTGGGACCAGACTTAAACGAGGACAGTGTCAGAAGTATCCATTCCTCCAAATTGGAGACACTTTCTGGCAAATAGTAAAAACAAAGCAAATCTGGCTTTGTTTTATACAGAGTACATGATAACCAAGGCAGGTACTTTGTTGTGTGATGGGCAGTCACTGTATGTCAGTGGTGGAAATGGGGACATGACAATTCAGATTATTAAGGCTGACCATAAGAGTGTAGAAGCTTTGAAGTCAAACCATGAGGAAGCTGATACACGAATTATTGCATATGCCAAAGCTGCAGTACAAGGTGGGGCAAATCACATTGTTATAAGTAGCCCTGACACAGATGTGCTTGAATTGCTTTTGCATCATCGCTCTGCTATTGGTGCTAAGGAAATATTCCTGCTTATGGGTATGGAAGGCAAACACTCAGACCTTACTCGCTATATTCCTGTACATGTAATTTTTGAAAGACTTGAGAAGAAGCAGGTAAACATACACCTGTCTGTCCATTGCTTAACAGGGTGTGCCACCGTCAGTTCATTCTGGGGACATTGCAAAAAGTAGCATTCAGGGTGATGATGCAGAAAACAGATAAGAACTGGCAGGCCTTGTCAAACGCCATACATTGCAGAAGGCAGAAAAGGCAGCAGCTACAAAATTTGTGAGTAATCTGTATACCAAAACAGAGTGCCAGTCTCTTAATGCACTCATATATGAAAATGCAGGTAACAAATGTGTACCTACAAAGAAGCTCCCACCGACAGAGGATAATTTTGAGCTATGCCTGCTATGTTGTATGTACCAAATGAAGTTATGGCATGAAGCCATCATACCAATGCAGGAATGAATGGAACCCACATATTTTGAGTATGAGAAGATGACAAATGGGACACGTGTGTTCTCAAAACTTATGATCCAGTCACCTCCACCACCATAACTGCTAAATGATTTTGTGTGCAATTGTAAACCCAATTTGTGTGGCCCAGAGTGCAGTTGTCTAGAAAATTAACAGCCTTGCACAGCAGCGTGCTTTTGTGAGGCAGCGTGCAATAATGATTTGTGCAAAACTGCTGTCTGTGCCAATCCATTCACACTTGAATCATAGTCGATTAGCGACTCTGATGAGGTGGAGGATGTCTCTTAAGATCATGGGCATTCCAAATTCACCGTAAACGGAACCACAAAAGCACACATCATCACAAAATGGCTTCATTTTTAGCAAATGTATCAACTATGTTCTCAAGTTCAGCATCTAGAATTCAACCAAAATGCTGAACTATATATGTATGAATGAAACAAGATTTTTCTAGTTCAGATGCATGTGCAGGAATTCGATTTGAGGTACTACTAACTTCTGTAAGTTCTTGCCTCAAGTCAAGTGATGCTGTCTTTCATGTCATACTCTGGTGATCGTGATTATTTTGATGATGTTGATAGGTATTTGATGCAGGTTTTTCTTCATCAAGCTGGATTGTGACTTTGGTTATTTAATGGCTGACGATTTTTGACCATGGGTGCTTCTTGTTTATGAGCAACTTAGGCACAGTGTCAGGTACATCAACAAGTTAAAGTCCTCCATCTCATCCAGACTCTTGAATTTGGATTTGATTTTAAAAGATGGATTTCCACTTTATTTATCGATATCTCTTCTTGAAATTTGAACAAGGGCTTTACCGTAGTAATTGTCAATTCTTCAAGGGGAAGAAGACAATGCTGTCTTATTGGACAATCCCTGTTCATTCTAGAAGTACAACGCTTTCATATTTCTATTAAAAACCACTCAAATATGAAATGTCTACCCATTGATAGTGATGAAATTAAAATTTCACAATTAACAGATGATACTACATGCTTCCTCGCTGAGAATGAACAAACATTTAATGAGCTTCTAAATTTTGAAATGTATTCTGTATTAAATTGCCATTACGACAAATTTGTCGCCCAATCGGTTGGAGGCAGTAAGAAAAACCCACTTGGTGATCTAGCAGTATTATGGTCTAGAGATCACTTTAAAGTACAAGGTATAATATTCCACGGAAATGAAATGACAAGAGCAAATCTCCAGTCTAAACTGATTTTGTTGAAGGACATTTTAAAAGTTTTTGGAATACCTGCAAACTAGCATTTGTGCAAAAGATGTAGTCCTAAAGTCTTTAGCTGTCTCAAAATTAATTTATGCCTACTTGCTAATACATGGTGACGAAGACTTTGCCAAGGATGTCATAAGCTTTTACTCAAACTTTACATAGATCAATGGCTTCCAAAAGATTAATCCAGTTATTCACAGGAGTATTGGTAGTGGTGGTATGAAGCCTTTGCATTTTAAATATCAAATTTTAGCACTTCCGTTTAATTGGATCAAACAGTTGTTGAAACACAGAACTTTTAGGTGGAAAGGTACACTAAGGGCAGTTGTTTAGCATATGAGTGTACAGGATCTGTTCTTCAGCAGATGTTTTTTTACTTTTGATGTGTCTCAAATTCCTCCGTTTTACCGGGGTCTGGTAGCTGCTTGGAAAGAGCTTCAGCTAAGCTCCATTCCAGGAATAGGGCCAGATATAATGAATTAAATTTTATGGCATTATAATTTTGTCAACATTGACAGGAACCCCACATTTTCTAAACACTTGTACCAAAAAAAAAGGACTTAGATGTATAAGAAATCTTATGGTTAATAACTGTGTTTTATATTGATAGGGACATTTAGAGCTAACTCTGACATTGAAACACATTTCTTGGAATATTTCCTTTATGTTCTGCCATACCAGGCCAATGGAAGCAACAACTTCTTTTTGACAACATTAAAATTCCTGCAGAGCTTCCAGATATATTCGAAAAAGATACCTCCCAAGATATTCTGCAGTTCTATTGTAAACAGTTTTAATATGGACCAATTGAATCTCAATTTGAGACACTCCACTGGGCCAATTCATTTCATATGGTCAGATATATTCCAAGTACCTGCAAATGATTCGCAATATTTTCAAACTTGCTTTTCATTGTACTATTGGGACAAAACTTCAGACTTTCAGTTTTCCCTATCACACCAGTTTGTACCCCCACAATTCCAGGCTTTGAAAAATGGGTCTCGCAGATTATAAACTTTATGACTTTTGTACATCCAAAGACACCAATATCCATAGGTTTACAGATTGAACCCAGGTAAATGTTTATTCTTGAGACAATTTCAAGGAAAGAATGCAAATTGATAGTGGGCTGAGTCCGCTCTTACAGTATAGGGACATGAAATTGTGAAGAACATGACCGACTTTCACATGGGGTTGCCAGCTTCGAGAAACTGTACAAGCAGAAAAATGTTCCTAAAGCCTTGCCTTTTTTACAGCAGTTCATCACTTATATAGTCCCCTCCCCCACAGGCACACACACACACATAAAATCAAGCAACCAAATCTGGCCTTTTTACGGCAGTTCATCACTTATATAGTCCCCCCTCCCCCCCCCCCCCCCACACACACACATAACATCAAGCAACCAAGCCTGGCCTTTTTTATATAGTCTCCTCCTGAAGACATGTTAGAATATTTATAGAGCTTTGTTGCCTGGCATTTTGGTCCAATCTAAACCCCTTGTCACAAAGGGCTAGTGCTGCCACCAAGCAAAGTTCGATTGGCCAACATGACACCAGCAGACATAAGTGCTTGGTGCACTTCTGAAGCAAAAGTGGCCTGCTGAGGTGCAAACTATTGAACTTGGCAATGGGATGGCTTTGCCCATTTCTTCTGGGTTATAACCGTTTCATATTACAACCATTACATTGTCACATGCTACCTGCCTGTCTTTAATATTGATGACGTTTCAAATCATGGTGTAAAGAGATATGTAAGTCATGCTGAACTGTTGGAGCAGTAGCTGCTCTCAGGGGAAACATTGTATACAACGGAATAATCATATGTATCCACCTTGATGTAAATATGTATGTGAAGCGCACAATAAAAATTATTAACAAAAAGGTGCCTTTTGAGCTTGTTTTACCGGGTCTCTGACATTATTTTGTGTGGCCAGGGGATGGCCAAGACTCGAATATGCAATCTTAGGCACCAGGCATGTAGCCAAACATAGGAAATAAACACACATCCATCGTACAAAATTTACACTGAAAAAAAGAATGATTCAATGAAGGTAGGTCTCCATGCATGTTATAATCCATATGATAGAGATTACTGTATTTAATTAAGTACATTAATTATACTGTGTTCTGAGTTGACCCAAAATGGTGACTGTACATTTGTACATCCAGCAGCATCATGAAGCGTTGCAAATATGTTTCTTCCATGAAATACCTGACTCTCGAACCAGCAACCTTGGGTTTCAACTTCCTAGCCCAAAACGGTAAACACACACATCCACAATTCTAAATCCACTATTTTGTGGTAACTGTCTCTTGCGTGGAAGGGGGTAATAAAGTTGGAGAGTTGGGCTATTTTTTTTTAACAAGACCTTAAATATATTTTAAAGTCACGGACATAATGTGGGTAGATTAGTTAAGCCACAAGATTTTGCCTAGCTCACATCAGGCTGAATCGCACAAAAAACTTGAGCGTATATTGACTTGATTTAATAGGAGAGATGCTTGGAGACCTCTGCACACCCTATTTCACATATATTTTCCATTATAGGACCTATGGCACTGGCAATGAGACTTCTTATTCCCTTGGAGTGCTGCTTTCGCCTTTGGGCCTTGAATCCGCGGTATTACCCGGTTTGCCAGTTTGACCTTTGAAGCTCATTCCCCAGGTGTGCTTCATGATAATCACGAGTCTTGAATTCCCCGATACCGAGATATTACCTAGTATGCGGTTTTGACCTGAGAAGTTCACCTAAGGTCAAAATTTATCAAACTAAAATAAACTCAATAGATAAGTTCGCATTAGATATAGAAGTAACCATAAGCCTAGAATGCCCTATTGCCAAAACATGACATAATATGAATATACTTGCTGCCATCCTTAATGTATTAATGCTAACATGTACATGTTCACTTTGCATCGTTTTTCTAATATTCATAATTTGCTTAAAACCTCTCTGGCTATAGGTATGTATGTAAGTATGTATGTAAGTATGTATGTATGTATATATGTATGTATGTATGTATGTATGTATTTATGTATGTATGTATGTATGTATGTATGTATGCATGCGTGCATAAACTTGTATGTTCGTTTGTAACGTTATCTGTGCGATTTTCTTTTGTTTTTGCACAAAGTAAAATCACTAGACAGACATAACTGGAGCTTATATATATATATATATATATATATATATATATATATATATATGCCTACAACCCATATATGTACCTACCTATCTATTTATCTATCTATATGTCTATCAATATATATATATATATATATATATATATATATATATATATATATATATATATATATATATATATATATATATATATATATATATAAACTAGGCAAAATTAATAGCCCTCCGCTTAAGTAATTTAATGGTGTACCCATACTTTTTTAGGTAATTTAAAGATGCGCACATGTATATGTACCATAATCCTTTGATTACATCATGTGCAAAGATCAGCAGAGTTGGAGCCCATGCTTGACTGCACATGGGCTGAATGTGACACAAAGTCAAAAAGTGCACTCCGCAGAAAGGATCATGTTTGGTCTTTCCTGTCCCTGATAGGACCCTCCTGACCATTGATTTTTCTCACCATACCTGTGTAATGTGGCCAGAAACTGTGCCAATCATGGGTATAAAGGCATGGGGTTTTTTTTTTGTCAGTTATGGATTCGCCATCACTGGTCAAACTGTGAACATCGCCATGCCAAGGCTATCCAAAATGGACAGTGCAAAAGCCATAGGTCGCATTGAAGCCGGTGAAAGTTGCAGAGCTGTCGCACGGACAATGGGTGTGAACCATAAATCCATCAATGAGTTGTTGAGAAAATACCGAAACACAAATGATGTAGCATATTTACCATGCCCAGGAAGCCAAAGCTGACCACCAGGCAACAAGACCGTTTCATTGGACCCAGCTGGAGAGAGCCAATCCTCACCAAAAACGCATGTCCACCCAGACTGTTCGAAACAGACTGCATGCTGATGGTTTAAGGTCCCGGAGCATGGTGAAAAAGCCACTTTCACAAGGTTGCTCGTTTGCAGTGGACAAGAAAACATGTCCTTCCAACACATGCAGGATGGAGCAATGTTCTCTTCACTGATGAGTGTCGCCTCCACAGAAGTGATGGACGTGTTCGTGCATGGAGATGGTTAGGGGAGAGACATGCTGCTTGTTGTGTTCAGCCCACAGTTGCATAGGGAGGGGGCAGCATCATGGTGTGGGCGGGCATCTCTGCTAATGGCAAGACAGACCTCGTCATCATGGAAGGAACAATGACAAGCAGACGGTACATAACGGATGTCCTGGAACCCCATGTTATTCCATATGCGGGTGCTATTGGAGACAACTTCATGCTGACGCACGACAATGCCAGGCCACAAGTTTCAGCTGTGGTTCGTGATTACCTGGATAGTGAGACTGTTGAGGTGATGAAATGGCCAGCATGCTCACATGACCTCAACCCGATTGAGCACCTGTGGAGCCATATGAAAAGAAATGTGTACCAGAAGTTGGGTCCTAACGCACACTTCGCAGATCTACGGCGTTATCTTCTGAAGGAGTGGGACAGTATACCTCAGGCACTTGTGAGAAAGCTCCTCTACAGCATGCCAAAACGCTGCCAACAGTGCATTGACAACCATGGTGGCTACACAACCTATTGAATGGACATTTACAGGTGCTTCATGTGACACAGTGATGAGTCAATTTCCGCTTTATTGAACTCAGAAAATGCTTTAACTTTAAGTACAGTCTGTGATAACTTTTGACGCAACCAAGCACCATCTGTGATAATTTCTTATGGGACTTTGCACTCAGTTCATATGTATGTTTGAGCGCTCTACAGGTACTCTTGCGAACTTGTGATTCAGACTTTGTCTGCTTCTTGACACTGTGCAATGAAGCGTAACTTCATTTGATCAGAATTTCCTCTACAGATCTACTTTAAAATGTATACAGAATAAAAGAAACATTGAATATATTCAAAACATGTGTGTGGTTTTTTTTTTTATATAAGAATTGCTTTTAGTGGAGGGTTATTAATTTTGCCTAGTTTATATATATGACCCTTGGTGATCAGTATTTTCAGACAAAACAGTAAATCATACATATTTACTAGCTTATAGATACTCTCACTCATTTGACTCACATTTGCCATTTAAGCTAGCAGTACACTTTCACGCATAGCGCAGAAGTGAGCTAATTTAATGTTGTTCTAAGACCTTACACTTGAACATATACTGTAATTTTAAAATTGCCATTTAGTGTATGTTTTTTATCTTAGAGATTTTAAACAATGCTTGACTAATTAGTCAAGACATTGTATGCTTTAAGTTTTAAATGATTCTCCCTTAATATGTTAAAAGCCCGCATATATATTATAATTCATAAAACCGTCTTTGGAAGGCAACATTTTAATCAAGAGGAAGGGAATTTGTGTGCTATGCTTTCCTGCATGTAGTTGTCAATTAAAATGCTAATAATTATCTTCAACGAATTTCTTTTGACGTCTATTTAGAAAAAAGAATGCAGATGAGAAAAGAGTGTTTGCATAACCTAGTATTTAAATATTATGACTATGAATTTGTTCTAAACAATTAGTACTCTGTATCTAATTGACCTATATTGCCTTACCAAAAAGCAAGTGACCTACGAAGTGCAAAGCCTAAACCAGAGACATCATTCTTTTTGTTTCTCTTTTTTCAAGAAGGAAATATATAAATAAAAAATGCCTATGTATATTAAGAGTAAAAATTACATAAAATTTTGTAATCGCCCGCATGGGAAAAGGTTTGAAAATCAGCAGTAAAGAGCAATATCATCTTATGTACATCATTTTTAGCCCTCTGACTGGAAACACTTCTACCGTGTCTTAGATCAACTCTGGCAACAGTTTTGTACAAACGATATACAGAATTCTCAGTGAGTTTGGGAACCAGCACAAGGTCCTCCATTGAAAGCGGAAGTTTTGCTGGCCAACCTGAAGTATGTTGTGTTCATGTTTGAAAGATGTCTAGTAGACAGATTTAAAGAAATACAACTATTGATTCTTACGGTCATTGTCCTAAATCTGATATTTAAAGGTTACTGAAGGTCAATATTAAAAAACCTTATAAGGAGTTTCAATTTCAAGTTCAATGGTACCAATGTGCATGAGAACCATAAGTACCCTGGCAATATAAATGTTACTTGTATACGTAGATGCAATGGCCGCCACCAAGGATCAAAGCCCAAAAGACATGTGAGAAATTGAAATATACTTGCCGAATGGACAAACTCAACTAAGCTTCGTGTACGCGTTAGAACTTAATTGAAATACGTTTTAAAGAATGTAGGCCTTCATACTGGAGAAGTTAAAAACAGACTTACTGTGAACAAAATTTCAGAAAATGTAAAGAACAGAAACGCATTACCCAATTAGTCTTGAGGTATTAACAAGAGTTACTTTGTGTTATTTTGAAGCATTTGGTCAACTGGGTTTTAGAGAATAAAATAGTGTAAGATTTGGCGATACACACACAGATATTTTAAAACTATAAGACGCAACCATTATTATAAACTATTTAGAAAACTATCCTTTCCACCATATTTAAAGTACATTCAACTGACGTTTTTTAGGTAAGAATTTAAAAATCTAAATAACCATGAAAATCCCACTGCCATCCCAAATAACCACGCAGGGTGTATACAGTAAATGATAAGCAACACAACTGAAAAAATAGCCTACCAGAGCAACAGATGGATTGAAAACAACAACAAATTTTGGAGTGTCAGGACGTTTCTTTTGGACAGTGTTACAGCCAGTCGCCAACATATTTCCAGAAAACATACTTTAGATATTCCAAAACTGAACACAATTACTGGGGCCTGAATTGATGAGCAAGCATTATGCAGACCCAGCGAAAAAAACATCTTCACCACAGTAAACCTGGAATATGGTTTGGGAGATGTTCAAATGTGAATCGCCATTGCAGTTGCAAAGATATTGGTAGAAAGCTCCAAAGGTATACTAATACTTTTTTCAAGTTTGATATCAATGGAGTAAAAGTCATTAAAGGTCTGACCATAATTAGAAATTTATATGTTATAGCCTTGGATAAAACATTCAGCGCTGGTCTATATATGAGCTTATCAATGCAGTCCTCATACATGAAAAGTAATGATGGCGTATTACTGTAAATTGCTTTATTTTAGCGTGCATAAATTTTCACGGTTTTTGTTTTCTTTTGATATTTCACTGTAGTTTCAATTTCACTGTTTTGGACATACTGTTATTTCCTGTTAAAACGATGTTAAATTACTATTCCACTGTGATTTTATTTTTACGGTTTTGTGCCATAAGTAAAATAAGCAAAAATTAAGAGTCCAGTGATTTTAAAGTAATTTACAGTAAGGATGTTTCATGGCAGTGGCTTTTACTGTCAAGGCAAGACAAAATAAACATGTAAAATACACTGCTTCACAAAATAACTACACAATCTGTAAACTTTGTTGTAAATCCAGGTTCTGGAGGCCCAAGAGCCTCATTTTTAAATCTGCCTGGTTGATGTAGTAATGATGTAAAGGGCTCATGCCTGGCTGTGCCATGTTTTGGACACATCCCAAAATACATTATGTATAATAATACAGGAAGAGGGTGCTAGACTGAAAAGATGGCCATCTGGAGACATTATTACTACCATATGCCTGTCCTGAAATTTCATGAAAAGCAACCAAAAACAAAGCCAAACACATTACCTAAAAAGGCATATAAACACCCTCAGTAATGACCTATGCATGGTACATCTTCAGCCGTTTGAAATGATTCTGGCAGACAGTTTTAAAGAAGGCATCGAAGATGATAATAGCATGCTTGTTGAAAGATTATGCTTCAGTTTTCTCTAAGTGACCAGCAAAAAGGTTCATTGTGTCTGTAGACCACACTTGTTTCCTTTCCAATAGAAAGATCTAAAACTATGTCGATTTAAATTAACCATAAAAATGCTCAAGGGCTCTTAGCAGCTACAAATCCAGTTCCTTGCTCAATGTTAAGAGCATAGTCTTTGGGACAGTTGCTTACAAACGTATTTTAACCTTTTTGGGACAGTGCTATTTTGACTCAATATCATTCTGGTTTGGTACAGGACTATTGTATGTTAAATGAACTGATTGACTTGTATCATCACTTTTGTAAGGCTGTGTAATGCATTTTGTCATTGATTTTTTGGGCAAGCTGTTCTTCTCGCAAACCTCAAAGTCAATTTCTTCGAAATTTCGTAGGGACGCTTCTGCGAACCCCTAGACCTCCTTTTATTCAATAGGTAGTTCAATAGGCTATTTTTCTGTGTTTTTTTACCATTGGCAAGGGGATATGTACCAGTTAGCAACAGTGATCGTGGTGAAAAACAGGTGGCCATGCTATCAAAATTCCGAGGACCAATTCAGTCTGTGCAACCAAGGTCAGCTGAACATCGAACTGTCACAGTCCTTTTGTTTAATTCAGGTACCTGTCTGTCAATGCACACATTTTCATTGATTATCATCCAGAGCAATGCGGATTGCATGGATTTTTTTTCGGCCTCTTCCCCAAAATGTTCATCCACATCCATTTCAAAATGGGGAAGGAGTGTGAGCTATGTGGGTCTCTATGGAACTTTTGTAAAGGTTCACCTTTAAATGAATTTTATGTGTTCTTGATTTTTACTGTTATTTTACGTCAGAATTTAAAAACGAAATCTTGTGGAAATAATTAGTGACCATCATGTTTCAAGATCTATATCCAAATTCAGTTCAATTATGAACCGTCCAAATATGACAAGTAAAGATGAACAAGACTAATCACGTACAAGTTCTGAACATTCATCACGTCTTGCATATCCCAGCAACCTCCAAACGTACAACATTGAGAAAATAATAATGAATATCATGAAAAAATAGAAGTAGACAAATTTCGTGTAATCAAGATTCAACCATGATCAAGTTCGCCAGCCATCAAACAATCCATATCGAAATCCAATAAAATCAAGATAACTATGCACCAGAAATATAATAGTATGGAGGAAACATCTGTCTCCAGACTTGAGACAGATATTGACTAAACATTAGTGGTAGCTTGAATCGATTTGATGCATGTAACTCTTAACTTTAAGAGTTATTTTGGCCCATATCTATACTATTAAATTGTTGAATACACTCAATACTCACTAACTTCATTTTCATACCTTTTTAAACTGTCGAGACATTTTCTTTTCATATGCACGGACACTTGTGGAGACATCCAGATTTTAATTTGTTGAACAGTGATGTTGCTGTGTATGTTGTATTCTGGCTGCTTCTATCTTGAGAGAATAGATCTAAAGTGAAGGCCCATACAAAGGCTATGGAATATAGTTTGAATGATGCAAAGGTTGCTTTAATGTATTGTGATTTTAGTACCATGATCAATGACAAATATTTAGCAGAGAAGTCAAATATTCGCTCATTCTATTTAGATATATTGATGTCGTCATCTGCAATGTGTAAAGCACTTAAGTTTTCATGCACAGTGTCTGAAGTACTTACCAGCAGCTCTTCGCTGATTTTCTGGAAAAAGAAACTTCCACGTTAACCATTGCATTGAAATATTTATGGTAGGAGCACCAACAAGGTTGTAGAGAATGGGTCTCATTGGAAAGTGGTCTTAATTAAAAAAAAACCTATCAGCTGCACTGGGAATCCACAAGTGTGGTTGTCATATGTAAGTGTTCTCTTAATGCAGCAGTCATAGATTTATTTCAATTCAAGTTCATTTTTTTTCAACAAGGCTAATTGATGGATTTAATACTGCTCCGTTTAGTGTTTTTGCAATATATTTAGTATTAAGCCAGGTCGTGTATTAAAATAATTCATATATAGCAAAGAGCAAAATAAAGGCCAACAGCAACACTTCACTTTGTTCATTAGTTTATCTCCATGCCTTGGATTTCACCAATATGGTAACAAGCAATGCTTAGCCGAGAAATAAAATGATTACTCTTGAGATAATTCATATCATGATATACTTATCTACGTTGCGTAGGCACCTAACACAAGTTCCTCGCCAAGGTTCTGGAAAGATATAATTTTACGTAAATCAAGTTTACAATTTTGTTTTTAACTTTGATGAGCCGAACCTAAATACTCTTCCTATGAACACCAGAGGCATGCAGAGTTTACTTTAATTTTAATTCGCAGACTTTAATCCTTTAACTCATTAAATCCGCTTATCACAACACAAGTAAGGAACATCTGGGACCGCGAGGGACATTGTTAATGGTAAATATTTTTTGCCTTAATTGGACATTGCTTTATCACTTGCACTGCAGCTAGTGCGAAACAACGAAACACATTTGCTGAAATCCGGTTCGAAAGTGAAATTGAATACACATGGCCCCCCCCCCCGCCCCCATCCTAAAATTTCCAGGACTCGGTACTCCCTTGTGTTTGACATGCATGTTGTTATTTTCTATAAACCTCTATCTAATCTAAATATCTTTAAATTTATTGATTATAAGTCATTTATCACCTCTTTAGCGACATGACAAGTTGCTGTTCTTTGTCTTTGGAAGTGAATATTTTTGTGGTTTTCCTATCTGTAGCACTAGAAAGCAGCCAGATTATTTGTTACTAGGAGGCTCATGTGTGCAAGACATTATTATCTAAGTGATTAACAGTATAAAGTTAAAGATATATTACTGTGGGTGTCACATGATGACAGTGTAGTAATTTAATAAACTAATTTTGTTAACAGTTGATAAAATACACAGTGACCAGTTAGGGAAGCATCTAATGCATGCTTAATTACTTGCAAACGTTATGCTATACTCTTGACATGATGACTTTAGCTTCAGCAATTCTTGTTAGAAATATTAAAATATTCGCAATTTTTGAAGGTGTATACTTTGCTTTGGCGTTTAAGGTAACGTTATGCATGTGTACTTTGTTCCCATTCTAATGCAGTGCACAAAAGCAGGATTCTTAGAGTCATGCACCATTCACTGCAGATGCACAATTTATGATATTAGTCCTAAATGCGGAGCACTCATGAGAAAAATAATCTGTTTCACATTTTATACCATTGAGTTTTCTTGCATTTTCTTTCAATGTACAATGTCAAGTAAAGCGACTCGCGTGTCTGAAAAAAGGTGATAGCTAATATGTAACAAGGTGGTCTTCCTTCCTTAAACTAAGCAACAGAAGGTCAACATGATGGACATTTTTTAAGGTATCTGATCAAACGCGTTCTCCTAATTCCCTGCCAAGTTCATGTAAGGGTACTTGTGTTAATCCTTCAAAGATTTTAGAGTCGTAACTCATGAAAGAAATCATAAACCAATTAAACATATAGAACAGTCATCATCTAGGATTGGCTACATGAAGTAGTTTTAGATTTTTCAAACCTTATGCACTTTGAGAGAAACCAAAACAAATCTTGGAATAGAGTGAATTTTAAATATAAATACCACAACCCCACGTAAAACCAATACCAATCAAACAACTCAAAAATCCAAAACTTAGAACCTATTGTGTATTTGGGCCTGGACGCAGAGTTTTTTTACACCTACTTCATAAATCACCTTTTTCTGTAGGTATGTCTCACTCAACAGACAACTTTCTTGAATCCTTCAAAAAAAGTATAACAAAACGACATAGGCGCCGTTTAAGGCTGACTCATAGCTAACCTTCGAATTGAACGCACGTCAACACCAGGTTCCGGTTTATAGTATTGACCAAAAGTGTGTCTCTGGTATTACCATTTACAATGTCATCGTGTATGACACGCTGACCTGTTCGGTCTGCTGTGAACTGGCCACAACGTTCGTGACAGACCCAGGTGCAATGCATTCAGTATCTATATGAACGTTTGAGACAGCTGGTGTGTTGTTCCTTCAGAAATACCACATGTATACCATATTACGGGGTATACGGTTTCAGTGAAAGTGGAAAGAAGTATGTTTGGGCTTAAGTGACCCAGCAGAATGATTTACAAAAGCATTTAACATACACTACCCAACTGCATCATACCATGTGATGTATTTGCAGCTGTCCAAGCCCAATGACAAGGTGTGTAATTTCTGAGAACCATGAAATGTGCTTTACACAAAAGCACCAATGTATTGAGAAGCTTAAAATATGTCAGCACGTACATATACATTTTTTAAACCATTGATTCTTCATCTGCAATACGTCTCTGCTGCAGTTATTGTTTGTGAGTAAACAAAGCGCATGTTACAAGTGTCATGCTTTAGAAAATTAACACAGTTGCATATTTAAATATTTCAAAGAAATAAAGCACAAATGTCGCCTGATTTTATTCAAATTTATTTTGTACAGGTTATTTTCTTTAAAAACGTACGAGGTATTGTGTATGAGCAGTGAATAATTTGGTATGTGGTGCAGAGGCACCAAACACATGTTCCTTTTTTAAAGTCCTCAAACGTCGAAAGATTTTTTGGGGGGTTCAAATTGAAGGACTTGGAGTGTTATAGCACTTTTGTGAAGAGAATTTGCCAACTAGAAGAATTTTGGTAACATTGACGGGCCCGAAGTTGACAAGTTCATGCCTTTTGGCCATGAAGTGGGATCTGAGTCGTGAAATCACGGAAGGGAGTCAATGTGATACAATGGAGGATAGGGATAGAGAAAGCACGAGTGCAGGCGACGCTTACAGTGAGCTGGATATCAGTTTTAGGTCTTCCTTTTCATTAGAGGGACTTACAGAGGATGGAGGGGGGGGGGGAGATGTAGGGTAAGGTACGGGGGGGGGCAGAGAAATTCAGCCTTACTGGATGGAGCCATGATCAGGTTACGACAAAGGCAGTACCCGGTCCTTGCCAGTGCAGCTGGGACTCGGTCTGTGGCCAATACTGACCATGCTGTGCCTACCATGGAAGATCACTACCGGTGGAGCTTGGGAAGTTTAGAATGGTGAAGGATGTTTTTTTTAAAGTCATTGTGTGAAGATTCCTATAATAGGTTACTGGTTGATTTGTAGAGCAAGCCATCTTGCACGCTTGCCGATAGGCAATACCAGCAGTATATGCTGCACGCTAAGCCAGTGTAAATGTAAACTCAAAACAAGGTGAACTTGAAATCATAGGCTTACGTGCAGCAGCCTCTTATTTTATTTTATTTAGTGATTTATAACAAGGCCTGGGATACGTTAAGGTCAAGAGTTGCATTGAAAAGCGTCTAAAAGGCCAGTGCATACCGAAACAGATTAATAATGACTATGGTGCATGCTGCACTCTTCAAAAGTTAGGGGAATACAAAAGCACTCGACCAGAGCTTTAATACACATCAGCCACAGTCCACACAGTGGGAGTTGCTAATGTTTTGTCTGTCTTAGCGTGCAGCATAACTCTTAAGATGGCCTGCCTTCTTGGTTTAAACTTTTTTTTATTGAAAAAAAATGTGTGGGGAACGTACATAAACCGTTATTAAATGCATCTACAGATAGTAATTAAAATTTTATACATGCAAGTTGTGCCATGTACTGGGGTCTATTTATATCCAGAGCAGGTTTAGTTTCAGGAAGTTTTGTTCTATGCTGCATTCTATCATTGTAATATTCAGAGTGCAGTACATTTCAGTCGGGGGATAATCTTTCTTACGAAGGATCTCCCACGTTGCATTGTATTTGGATGTTTGTCTACCGTAACATCTGCCTGAATAAATAAGTGCAGGTTTTTAATGTACAGCATTCCATTTCTTGACTAAATGTGCCAGATGAGTGTGCTTACCTGCAAATATCTCTTGCCCATTTCACGCTAAAGACAAATAAACAAATTTTGCATTAGGCATATTGTATATATGTCTTAAAAAGATAACTGCAAGAGATATTGCATCACTTACCACTTGATGCTGTATCACTTCTAGAGCAACTATTCTTTTACTACTTACAATATTATTCTGTGACATAACTCTTGCCCCCCCCCCCCCCCCCCGCCAAACATCATGCAGTTTTGAGCTTCATGGAGTGATTGCTTGAGTGGTGCACAATAAATTTTAACAGACTTTTATTCTGGTTACAGAGTATCATATACATATATATACACTGTGCATGTATACTAGGCAAAATTGATGCAGTATAAATAAGAATCATGCCACAGTCATGCTTAATTTACAGGAGCAAAAGCTTGAAATATCATGAACAGAAGTGCTCTTGACCAGTTGCAATTTGATCTTAACATTATATCAATACGAGGTTCAGCTGCTGGTATTTATGCATCTCAAGCATATGAAACAGAAAAATTAATTTAACATTTTGAAATAGATGTGGGGTTTTTTTTCTGACCATTCACGTCTTCCCAGCTGAATTATTTACAAAATACACAATCACAACGCCACATGCTGAAGAATAACAGCTTAGGGTACCGAGAAGTGTTCTGCGGTCAAACGTAATCAATAAATCCATAGGCTTTATGCAAAATGGGTACCGTATATTTTCGCACAAACTAAATTGGTTACAAACTATGAATTTTTATTGCAAGCATAACCCTTCGTGTATTGAACTTTTCTATTATTTGAGGCCATAACTTAACTGAAATTTTGCAGCACGCCTGACACTTTTATCTGAAACATATTTTTGTGAAGGGGATTTGAAATGCGGCAGCCTTCCTTACACTTTTATCAAAACGTATGTTTTCCAGGGCAAGGGGATTTGAAGCACGGCAGCCTTGCTTACATGCCTTTTTTCATTCCGATCTTATAGACACTACTCTAACATGGCTGAAAGGCTGAATTGGCAGTTCATATGTTGCATGCATACCATATTGCCGGTGGATGGAATGAGTAGCCCATGTAAACAGGACGATATTATGCATTGTCACATACAGGTGAATTGACAATAAGAAATAGTTTTATATGGGATCTTTGTTAGTTCCCATCGAAATGTTGGTATGCAAAATGCAAATACGATAATAAATTGGATGTAAAGCTAGATTAAACAATAGGAATGTTCATTAAGATAGGTAAGGAGCTTGGTGCAGATCCATGTTCCATGAATCAAAGAGCATGCTCGGCTGCACCTCCCTTGTCCTTTGTTTCAACTCGCAGGTCCAGCAAAATGCCTTCAGACCTGCACCACGTTCCTTATCTAAAACGTAATCAACCAGAGATAAAATGTAGTCATATGACCTTGCCATGAAAGAAATGGAAAAAACCTCGTGATTTTATCCTATTTTGTAGTACTGAAGGTGATAAATGTAGCAGAAATTGTTCTCCTGTTATCAGATAAAAAGTAAAAAATCATGTAATTGGCAGTCATAAAATTTTGATGTAACGATACTCCTTATTTAATGAAAATATATGCATTTAAAGGTCCTCTTAATTGAATGGGTACCCCAAATTAGAATGCTAATGTTTAGGGTAGTTAGAAAGGATATCTGGAAACTAGAATGTTAAGTTTTATTTTCGAGTATTGTTTTTAGCTAAACAAAATGCGCCATATGTGCGACAGGAGAGCGCGAGAAATTTTTCCGATCATGGCCTGATGTGGGAAAGCCTTAGTGACATTACAAATGCAGCCCGTTGGCCATGGTGTATGTGCTCTAAGCCAGTGTGCCTTCATTATGCCAATAGTGATGGCACATACAACAGAGCATAATCATTCCAGGAGCAATAAGGGAGTTTTTTAAGTACGTGGTCTGATAACAATGAAGAAGAATTAATAAGAAAAGCTGAAGCAGCAGAGAAAAAGATCATTCAGCCTCACACACATGAGGGGACGCACAGAACCCTACCATCACCAGTATTGCAGGGAATGCGGCCTTGGTATAGCCTAACTATCCCTACTTGCAATCTGCGCAATGATACTTCTTTGCAACGAGATATATCATATTCCTATTAAAATTTATTAGATTTCATTTAACAAGCATGAATGCAATAATTTGTATTTGCATCAGGATGGGTAGTGTTTCAAATTTTGACATCCATGGAAGCAGCAATGGCCTATGCCTACGGTATATAAAAGTCTAGACAAACAGGTAATTTTCCTTCCCATCTGTGCGGTCTATGGGTGATTAAATATAAGTTAGCATTTATTAATAGCCTTCAATATCAAAACTCCTACCCCGCAGTAACCTCACGACCTGTGGAGGGCAGTAATTTACGTTTCCTTATACACCGTAATCAGTACAAGTATTCATGATAATCCTAATTTCAGATGGCATCTATCATGTAAGAATGGTAAATAATTTGCTGTGACTGATCTATTTTCTGGTTTCATATTAACAGCAAAGGTATAATGAGATGGAAATTAGTACACGCGATTATTGGGAGCATTGGCTGTCACAAACAGTTACCCGTGACTGAAAAAGATGACAAGCCAGCCGTCCAATGGTCTTGGCAGCTGCACCGATGAGGCGTGAATGCAGAAGTATCCAAACAAGTGTTATCTGGTGATAGGATAAAACACCTTGCAATGTGAAGTAGTAAATGGACCTACACATTAAAGCTGCCAGCTAACTATACCTGTTACAGACTGTTCAGCCCTACACCTGGAACAAGACTGGTCCTTGTTTGGCCATGTTTTCCACCCATTTTTTCCATTAATTGAATCAAAATGCTTAAACACATGCTAGATTTGTTACAATGCTTAGTTGTAACAGTGCCCCAGACCGGCGTTGTCACTCTGACATTTGATTGATGAATATGTGATACATTGTAACTGTGGTAGAATTACTGGATCTATAGTTTGCTTTAATGCAAGCTTTGAGATCAGAAACATACTGAAAATTAATTTGTGAATACTGTAAAAAAAATAATAAATCAATGTTCCTGGTTTCATGAGTAATGCCCACTTTGGCCAGTTCCATGAACCTTTCTATTGTCCAGTTATGCCACCACGTTTGGCGACCGCAGCAGTTTTTTGCTGCCAAACATATTCTAAACATCGTCATATTTGAGAGATCAAGGTCACTTTCCACAGAGTGGTCGTTACATTGCTTAATTCGATTCCCAGAGCCTTACCATTTGTCTCTGTAGATCTTGACTGCACGGGTCCACACTTTACATAATTCTAGGTCGTTGGGAGAATGTAAATAAGCTGTAGAACTTGTATTCCTACAATTAACTGCAAAACACTGACACATCCTGAGAGGGAACAGGATGAAAATGGAATATCTCTACATGCATTTTAATCCTGTTGAGGAAGGGTGAATAGTATATGTTTAAACCAAGTGACACTTGACAGTCGTGGCTCGCTAGCATGGTTGGAGTCTTTCCTCTCAGCAAGCATTGTTTTGTTCATAACATCTGCGGCCTCTTGTGCCATGTGGGTGTCGTAAATGAACGGAAAGCAACAATTGAAGGTGCAGTGAGTTTTTAAAAAACAAATGTGAACAGAAATATTAGTTTCAGATCCAAATTTTTCAAAGCAATCTTATTGGGAGATCACCCACGAACCAACCATATATCAAATCTGAACATAGTCAATCAAGAGAACCTTTAACAAACAAATTTGACTGACATATAGAACAGACTGTTACATACATTTAAAAAAATGTACAATTCGTAGCGGAATAGAAGTCAAGAATAGCTGAATGCTGGAAAAATATATAACTCGAAAAGCAAAATGGAAAAATGAAAGTGCTCGTTTTTGAACACAATAGAAAGCTGGAGTACTTAAAAGTTTCTTTGGAGCAATTGGCCTTACATGCTTAGAGAAAAAGCCTTCAAAACTTTTTATCCACAAATGAACTAGTATAGAAAATATATAACATCAATGTGAAGTTAGAATTTGAACTAACTTGGTTAGATTTACCCAATGTAGATGACCATCAAAAGTTTAAAGAGAATTGACTGGCATCTTTGAAGAAGACAAAATGTGAAGTTGGTTGTAAATGGACAAACACTATTTAAAAATGGCCTATAAAAAGCTCAGCTGAATGACTTGTCAGCTGAGGTAAATTTTATTGTCTCTATGGAAACACATAGGCAGGACCAGTTCTTTTTAAGTTAGAATAAGATGTTACTACAGTCATCAGCATATCGATATATCTGTTGGTGAAGCCAAATGACAGGTCCATGACATGCGAAAGAAAGCATGCTGTCTTGGAAGTGCTTTTAGACATGTAGAATGAACATGATAGGCAATTGATGATGATGCACCATTGCAATTACAGAATTTTTTGTTATCTTCATGTGCAAGTGTCCACGCCAAAACTGAAATTCGAAAGACTGAAGAACTAGAAAAAGACATCGTTCTGACCAACATGTGGCGTTTTAAGATATGCGTTTGCTAGTATTGAGTTGGCGACCATTGCCAACTCTCTTCCATCAAACTCTCCTGTTCGCGTGTCTTGAACGTAGCTGAGCATTTTGTCGCTGGAGACGCAAGTACTTGCACTGAGTTTAAAATGACATCACCAAATGATATAGATAGCTAAATTGTACTTACTGGACACAGCTGGCCAAGAAATCCATGATACTGAAAAGATACAGTAAGCAAATTTTAATTCTCGATGTGATACTTTTTAATTAAAATTTGAACATTTGTACATTCATATATATAGTTCAACAATAAATATAAACAATAAAAATAAATCAAATGGTAATCTGAAGGGACATCCTTATGCGCCTATCAATGTCCACAAAATACAAATTTGTTATGCTTCAGATAACTTGAATCCACTAAGTATAGTACATAGCAATACAAAGAATTACCGCTTAGGAGAGACAGTTATTTGTGCTCTCAGAAAAAGTTTAATTTTATTTCTATATAACTGGTGTGGTGGGAATATGGCCAAACCCAGAGGCCCCTGTATTGGGCAAGAGAAGGATTAAAAAACCAACCAGGGCCTGCCTAGAAGAGCCTAGTAAATAGTCAAGGGGAGCGGACATGGAAATATATAAACCAGCACTATTTAGGGTAAGAAAAAATATAAGGTGGGACAAGCAATATACCAGGGCTGTTCAGGAAAGTGCAACCAATGCCTATTCACTCCAAGTTCTGAAAAGTAATCAAATTGTATTGAGAGAGTCCAGATGCGATATTTACTTGAAAAGGTAGTCACAAGAAATTGCACTATCCAAGGAATTGGATTGAGTCACAATCAATTTGTGTGTTGCCGAAGCATAGAGTGTGTATCTTCTGCAGCTTTTTCATAATCTGTTACATTGGAAATATTTTGCTTTGGAGAAGGGATGTACTTCATACCTTCTATTTCTCTTCAGAAATTGCTGCCAGGCAACTTCAGGTGGATTACTTATAATCATAGGTGGGATTTGACATCCCTTTCTAATAAAAAGCTGCATGAAAAGGGACAGTAGGTGCATGTACAGAGGCTTTAATTGTTCATATTTGGCATCAGTTAGGTATAGTCTCATGGAAGTGTGTACAGTATGTTTGTTGTATTGAAGAGATAACTAGATGAAACAGGTGATGCAAATGGTTGTTTAAGTTCGGAAAAAATGAGGAAGGGTTTTAATTGTAGTAATTTGAATTGTATCTCCTGCACAAACTAATGAAGCTGGAAGGTAACCTTTGCCAATTTTGTTAAAGCATATCAATTTTCAATAGTGTTGGCATGAGTTTCTTTACCACCTTGATAAGTCTAGAGTGACACGATTGTAATTTTATGACCTTTTTGCCAAGTTTTTTCATATTTGCTTCAGAGGAAACACCAATGATTGCCTGAAGTAGGTCACCAACTATTGGAATAACAGCTCCAGGTGAACAAGGATTGAAACTATTTCCTTATATCTGATTTCGTAATCTCTGCCATACTGCATAATCTGTCAGAGCATTGTATAAATTGTGTTAAGTCAGCCTTTATTAGCTCTATGGTCTGGTTAGCTAAGGCTGCATTTTGTTTTATGTTGCATAACAGTCATCTTTGAATCAACCTGCCTTGTAAGCAGAGCTTGAACAGATTTCTCAACTGCATTAACAGCCTTCTTGAGACTTTTCATCCCTGTCTCATATGGTTGGAGGTCAGTGGTGTAGGATAGCAACCAAGTGCCATAAGTGGCATACACTTCACATAGAGGAGTGAAAAAGGTTCTAGTTTCTGCAGTTGCGTGAGTGCTGGAAAGAAAATGTAGTAGTAGAGGAAAGAGTCTGCAAGAAGAAAGGGAGAGAGAGATAGTGAAAGGAAGAGATAGCAGTGCAGATGAGAGAAGTATGCTACCAATGACAATTCAGATACAACTAGCTGCAATAACATACAAGTATTCACCTCTGGTTAGAATTTCTATTGAGCTCATCCCACACACGAGTCGAAAATTCCTACTAACGTACATTTTGTATCTCAGCTTACAAGCATGAGCCAGCTATATTATATGGATAATAACTACAAATATCATGCTACTAGGATACACTCTATCAAGTGTGCCCAGTCTGGCATATTTGGCAAGCTTAACAGAGAAATATCCATGGGCAAGTGGCCAAAGTCCTGGTATGCATTGTAGTGAATGCAACTTCTTTTGATCTCAGGTCTTGAGATTTATTTATCTCTGAAATTGGATCAGGTTTTCATTTCTTCACAACTGATAGCCTAAATCTTTGTACAGGCATGCGTCTGAGGTCATAAAGATGCCCTGAACCTGTTGTCACAGGCTCAGGCACACAGGAGAGTCGGTTCGGTCTATGTTCTTCATTTTGTGATCCATTGACATTATCATCTGATTCCCGTGGTAATGCACTAGTATCGGGCACAGGGATCAGCACCTTGGCCTGTCACAAGCACTGCTGTCTGGTTGGAGCTTCATAGTTTTCAGCTCCAATAGCCTGGGACTTGTAATACATTGGCCAGAGGGTTACCCTGTCCTTATTCCAGATATTATCAGGATGAGCTGGGTGCAGGTGTTTCACGTAGACTGACTTAAGCTTCTGGCCAACCGCTATAGTGATCAACTACTATTATTCAAAGTTATTCTCAGAAAAGCTCTTGACATATGGTCCACATGTGTCAATGCCTAGCATTTGGAATCGATATTCAGGAATAGGCATATCTTGTAGCTTTACATGCTTGTTTCTGAGCTTCCTAGTGTTACAGGTGACACATTTGAGAACATGATTTGCCACATCTTTCTACATATGTTTCCAGTAGTAGCATGATCTTATCTCATCATATGATTTATCAATTCCAAAATGTCCAGCAGAGTCATGATAATTCACCGACACAGTGTCAACAAAGGTGGAAGGAATGACAAGTTGCATACGAGGCTGGGCATCTGCTCTCACTGGGTCAGATATATGGTATAAAACATCACTGTCTAAGGGATGGTTCAACATTTTCATCATTTTTGAATTAGTACTTACAGTACGCAAGGGGGGAGGGGGTTAAATTGGTCTGTACACTTTCACAGGATATGGAAAATGATGTTCAATTTTTGGCCTGTTTTGTCCAATTTTGCTATGATTTGGGGGGAAATTCATTATTTTTAAAGTACTAATTTGGGGAGAGGGAGGGGGGTCATGAAATTTAGTACCCTAAGTACTAATTCGAAAATGATGACAATGTTGAACTATCCTAACACAAATTCCTCAGCATGCTTGGTATCAGATTTATTGTTCAAGGAATCAATAATGCTAGTCAGGTCAGGATCCTGTCTTTGCAGACAATCAGTATCCTGCAATTCAATCTCAGGAGCTGGTTCCCTGATTGGATCATTACATGATTCATTACCAAGTAGTTTTTCATGCCCAAGTCCATCAGGATCAATGTGCTGAATGTCACAACCATACTGATTGATCAATATGGCCCACCTCTGGACCTGTGTGTTGGCCATTTAAGCAGTAAATGGTGACTTTAGAGGCTTGTGATCTGTGTAACAGGTAAACTGGGCCCCATATAGATAGGGCTGAGCTATGTAATAGCATAGACAATAGCACAAGCCTCTCGTTCAATTGTAAGCCATTTTTGTTGGCCCTCGTGGAGCTGTTGCGATATATACTGTATTACATGCTCACCAGCATCTGTTTCCTGAGTGAGGATTGCCCCTACCACATATTGTGATGCATCTGTATATCATTTATAGGGCAGTGAAACATCAGGGTATGCCAAAATAGGTGCATTTATAAGACACTCTTTTAGCATGTCATATGCGCCTTGTGCTTCAGGAGACCAGATATATTTGGCATACTTCTCAGTCAGTGGTCTAGCTATGTCACTAAATTGTGGAATATATTGCCTATAAAATCAAGCCACACTTATAAATGCACTTACGTCATATACAGTCTTTGGAGGTTCCATGTTTTTTATAGCTTTTACCTTTTCTGGGTCCGGAAAGGAGCCATCAGGTGTAATTACATGGCTGATAGGTACAACACTTTAATTTGGAGAAGGTGACAATTTCCTGATTTAAATTTCATTCCTGCTTTAACTATTCTAGCAAAAACGCATTCTAGGTGATGCAAGTGGTCTTCAAGAGTCTTGCTGTAGATGATTACATCATCAATGTAGACCATTATGCAATCACCACTTAGGCCTGACAGGACGTCATTCATGGTATTTTGGTAAATAAAGGGCGCCACTGTCAAGCCATAAGGCATGTGATTTTATTCGTAAAGACTTCTGTGACAAATAAAGGCTGTTTTGTGTTTGTCTGTCTCTTTTATTTGGATTTGTAGAAACCTACTTTTTACATCACACACACTGAAGTAGGAAGCCCCCTCAGTTGATTAATCATATCCTCAATATTTGAAACAGGATTGGAGTTCCTCAGAGTATTTTTGTTCAATTTGCGATAATCTATAACAAGTCGCATCTCACCATTCTTTTTGGGCACTAAAATGACCAGACTTGCCTAAGGGGAACTGGAAGGTCTAATAATTCCTGCCTCAAGCATGCTATCCACTTGGCATTGTAGCTCTGGTTGTAGGGTGTAAGGAGCGTGATAACATTTCTGGCAATAGGTGGAGTGTTACCTGTGTTTATACTAAGTGAAGTTGTGTTGGTTGCACAAAGTTCTAGATCATTCAAAGCAAATGCATTCCTGTAGCTAGCAAGTAATTGCTCAACACCAGTTCTTTCATCATTTTGGATGTGAGACAAGTTGAACAATCCAAGGAATTGCTCTTCTGAGTGCTGTCTCATAGTAGTTAAGTGATCACATGCTTTAGTTTCTGTCTGGGACACATGCAGGATGCTTGCTTCATCAAATTGCTCAACATATGCAATTACAGCACCTGGTGGCAAAATCAATGACTGACCAGTGGTATTAACAATGATAATTGGTGCTTGTCTGTCAGTGCCAAGAGTGACTAAGGAATTTGGAATCAATATTCCTGGCTGATCAATAATGTTGGCAGCGTTGACCAGTAAGGTAACCATATACGTTTCCATAGGTACTTGCCTTGACAATCGAGCAGTGGTGGTTGTGCCAGTGTAGGCTGGCAATACAACCTTTTCATTTACTTGCAATAAAGAACATTGTAAGTTTGTACCTTGCTTGGATTTCAGTATGCCCACTTTGTCATCAATTTGTATAGTCCTACTTTCATAATCTAACTTTGCCTTGGTCTTAAACATGAAATCGTTAGCCAACAGGGCATCTTTTGTAATTCCTCTTAAGACTTCAAAAGTAATCAATATCCTGGACATGCCAATATAAATTTGAAAATGTAATGAGCCCAAACTGGTCAATTATGTTCCTGACACTCCTGTCCAAGCTGGCAGCTTGCTTGACATTACTTTTGGCTTTCCTTTCAATTTATTGTACAGTGATTCAGAAATTATTTTGACATCAGCACCACTATCGATTATATCATCAATTTTAACACTTTCACGTTGGGGTCCAGACTTTATACGTTGCCGTCAGGGTCCGCGTATAGCGTGGACCCGTGTTTTTACTTTCCTATTTGTGAGATACTTGTCCAGAATTAGGCAGATATACTTCAAAATACATTCTAAGAGTATGAGTGCGTCAATCGTGGGGTCAAATGCCAATTGCGAACGCTTGGGGTGGATATAACAGGGTTTTATAAGTGGACAGGGCACCTATTCATTTTGCCACGTGACAAGAAAGGTCAAGTAGGGTAACTCCACAGAATGGCAACCCGACGACTCTACATCGCAGAAGAGGTGCTGGATTTGCTGTTTAGCAAAGGTAAGGATGTAGACAATGAGTCAGAAAGCGAAAGTAATGTAATACAGGGAGCTTATAAAAGGGTGCAGATGCTAACTTTTGTTGTTGGTTTTTTTTTTTTTGGACATTCCATTCAAAATGGTATGTTCATAAGGAGGCATGCCAAATGACCATTTGACGTCAACTTCTGGTGATCGTCATCAAAACAGCCCAAGTCAAAATGAACACTTGTCAACGTTGTTGTTTGCCGAGGCTGTTAAAAATATTCTATTGAAATAAAAGTTGTCATGGGGATGAAATTGATAAAATTTGCACGTGTATGTGAGGTATTATGGCCAAATGACGGTGTCAAATCCAATCTAAGGTGCAGGTGGGCGATAGTGAAGTAACACAGTGGACAAGGCCTGAATGAGACAGCGGTCACCACTGTCACATTTATGTAAAAACAGGATTGTAGGGGGGATTAAATCATGAATGTGGAGTGAATATGCAGTTTGTCATTAGCTATCTGGAACCAACTATGTGGAGAAATACGGCCATACGATAGAATTTAGGTTGTTTTGCCTAAATTGCGCTCCTAAAGTATACTGAACCAAACGAATAACGCAACTTTTTCATTTGGGTTTATTTTCACATTGGAACTGTATTTAAAGTTCTGAAATATACGAGCCATTGTTAAATCAGTCTAAAATGATGCACCAAGTAGTGTGACCTCAAGGTCGAGTACCCTGACTTTGCCATGGGGTCATTGTCATGAATCAAGAGTGACTACAGCAGACTATTTTACGCAAGTATCTGACACCTGAAATTAAGGTTGCCAAGTCTTTGATTCTGGGACAGGAAAAGGCCACATTGAAATCACGTAACTGTGTGCAAGGATATGAGGCTTTCAAAGTTTGATGGTTGTGCTGAATCAAGGACAACTGCAGGATTCAGTGTTACCCACCTGACTAAAACATTTGCACCTTTACTGGTTGGGTGTAGCCCCTCACGGACAATAAAAGGGCAGCATGGGATTCATTTGGCACAGTATTCCCAGAACTATGGGTCGATTATCAACAGTAGATAGGGAGAGAGCAATTGGCATGCTACAGGCTGGTTTATCTGCAGCAGAGGTGGCAAGAAGACTGCAAGTCCACAAATCCACTATATCCAGACTTGCTACAAGATTCCAGGAGACTGGGGCCACAGCTGATAGACAGCGTCCTGGGAGACCAAGAGAAACCACACCTACACAAGACAGACACATCAGGGTGTCACATCTGCGGAACAGCGCTCGACCAGCCACTAGAACTGCTCAACAGACACCTGGCAGAATCAATAACAGAATATCTGCCCAGACAGTCCGTAATAGACTACAAGAACACCATCTACACGCCAGGCGTCCTTACAGGGGTCACATTTTGACACAGGCAAGAAGGCAAGCCTGACGACAATGGGCTACTGCCCATACTCGCTGGACCCATCAACAGTGGAGGGATGTGCTATTCACTAATAAATCCCTCTTCACCCTGTATCATGCAAATGGTAGGACACGTGTTTGGCGACGAAGGGGAGAATGCTACTCAGATGCCTGTGTGCTGGAAACAGATCGATTTGGAGCTGCATCAGTGATGGTGTGGGGTGGAATTTCATTCACAGCCAAAACCCAGCTAATCTTCATTGAAGGCAATCTTAACGCTGCCCGTTACAGGGATGAGATCCTTCAGCCTGTTGCTGTCCCTTTCATTAGACACCACCAACTCCACTTGCTTCAACAGGACAATGCTCGGCCCCATGCCGCCAGACTGACGATGGATCTTCTGCAAGGAGAAGGAATTAACGTTTTGCCATGGCCAGCCTTCTCACCTGATTTCAATCCCATTGAGTATCTTTGGGACTACCTTGACCAGCGTGTTCGGAGACGGGATCCAGCGCCCGCCAACCGCCAGCAGCTTTGCCAGGCTCTTCAAGAAGAGTGGGATCGTGTGCCCCGGCAGATGGGGCAGCAGCTAGTGTCATCCATGCGCCCACGTTGCATAGCAATTACAGATGCTGATGGTGGTCACACACAGTATTAGTGGACATGCCAATTTGTGAACTTTACAAATCAATGTTGCCCTGTTTATTGCCAGCTTGTCGCGCCCTTGTTGACAGTTTCAAGATTTTGTTTTTCACATGTTATGCCAAAAAGACTGCAGAATATGGATCTAATTTGTTTCTGTGATATGAAAGTAACAATAAATATTTAAGTTAAAAAGTTAACGGGTTGCGTTATTTGTTTGGTTCAGTATAAATAGGACATTTGAGGTCACTGGTGCCGGTAGCCACAAAAAAAAAGATACTCCTGAACGATTTGTTGGTAGAATTAGTCAGGCAAAATTCTAAAATTTAAATTGATTATATTATAATTGCTTGGGCTTGCATGTTAGTTGATTTTTATTACGTTGCTACACTGCTTTTTAGGCCTACATATGCTTCAAAAACATAGTTTGGCCTGATTTTATCGAGAGCAGCTATGGAGTTAGGATTCAAATATTCCCATTTAAAGTTTTGTTTTTGCTTTTATTTTTTTATTTTTTGTTTGTTTTTTGTTTTGGTTTTTTGTTTTTTTGTTTTTTGTTTTGTTTTTGTTTTGGTTTATTTTACCAATATTACACTGCATCCAACATGTTGATATATATATATATATATATATATATATATATATATATATATATATATTAATAAATTTAAATGATAATATTTCAAAAACGTAATTTTTTGCTGTTAGCACTTGAGTAAAGTTTGAAAATGGTATTTTTATCTGGAACCTTTAATGATCAGATTTAAGCAATAAATCTGATTGAAGCAATTTTTTATTTCCTATCAGTAGAACTCTCATCAAACCAACTCTGCATTCTAGTGCCGTCTACACTATGATCAGTTTATTTTCAAAGTGACAGCTGACACATCAGAATCTTTCTTAGACACAAGATGACCAATGTCCAGACTCGAAGGTTTACTATGCTCAGTTTCCATTTTTTTGCATTACTGATTAATCTTGCTGATTTTTTTTTAATAAGAAAACAGAAACTAGCTCATTATCAAGAAGCTGCTTGATGCTTCACATTTGGAACATTTCAGACGGACCAGTTGCCTTTCTGACATTACATCAGGCTTAGTAAGTTTCAGTAGTATAAGCATGCTATTATTTTTCATTTCAATAAGAACAGAACACTTTATCTAACCAGATGATTGTTTGCCCTCTTACAGGGTGACATGTTTTTTGCTGTTGACAATTCATCTCACCAATGCAGTTGGTCACACTGGAATATGGCAGCAATGTACTCAAGGTAATGTTTTGGTTATGCAGTTTTTCTTGACCCTCTTATCCCCTGTTATTATAATATGATTCTTTTTAATTTGTCTGAATTGATTGTATTTATACACAATGAAGTAAAACAGTTTTGCAATTCAAATTCCACTGATATGCTTGGGACACTCTGGCAACTTGCAAATATTACAGGCCACATCCAGCAGAATGATACTTTTTATCTTTTCTTCAGGTGCACTGTATTTGCGAAATATGTAAATATTTAATTTTCTTTTAACTGATACTTTACAAAGGCTGAATGTAATTTTTATATCAAATGAAACAGATGATGGGTGTTTAGATGTAACATTTATCATAATGTATTAGGTACATTCTAACTTGCACATTCATACAACCAGTAATACTTCTGATTAGATTAAAATTTCCTTGTTCTCCGATATTTTGTTGTCAGATTGATCCTTCCTGGTCAACAGTTTTCGTGGCCGTTGTCTTAGGTTCTGTTTTTCTTTTTCTTTTTCAGAAAGGGAACGTATCATCAAATGCCCCAGAAGCTGCTTTTATTGTGGTATGACCTCCACAGGCAAGCCTGTTGAGGTCAAAACAAAAGTAAATCAGTTCAACAAGGACAATATATCCAGAAGGGATCTAATGTTCCATCAACTTGCTTTGTGGCCATGTTAAATTTGACAGTGGTGCACTGGGTGTATTTTCTGTACTTCTGGTAAACATTAGCTTGCCAGTCATACAATACTAACTGGCACTTGTAATACTGCATTAGCAGCAACATCCTGAATGGTGGATTGAACCTGTGACTTTCAATGATTTTGGGTTTATATAGCAACCAAAACCTAAAGATCTATTTCCACAAACATTGATTATATGTTTGAGACAGCCTCTTGTGATTGTAAAATGAAGTTTTTCATCCACCCAAATGCATTATTTATTTAGAACCCCTCAAATGGATATAGACATTGGTGGCTGTAACATACAGTGGTGTGGAACGCTAATATGGTCAATGCCAGTGATTTTTAAATATGAGAGCTAAACTGGTATAAACTGTGGGAGGAAATTGTCACATGATAGGCGACTGGTGCCAAAGGTTGCAGGTTTGCGTCCCGCTCGTTCCGAACATGAAAAATGATATATCTACTGTCTTCTTTGACATGCTAATTATTTTGGACAACAGCATTTACAGTGAAATGAAGCTAAAAGTTGCTGAAAAGCTACATAATTTTAGGATGGCAGACAGTTTATGTGACCTTAAATGACCTTGGGCGATAGGTAGCAACAGTGTTTTTTCAAGGTTATGTACATCCCACGTGTTGAAACTTCGAGACCATTTCCTCTTGTGATTGTGAAATATAGCTCTTGGTATTCCAAAGTGCTTCTTTTATAAGTATACCCCGAATAAATACACAGCAATGTAGGTAACATACAGGTGTATATTATGGTTCATTCCTCACAAAATTATCGATTTAAGAGGTGAAATAGTGTAAATTGTGTCGGGGAAGTTGTTTTTGACATATCTGCTCCCTTCTTTGAAACTATAAATACATTTAAGACCGATCCGTTGTATTTTACATGCAAATGAAGCAAAATTCGTTTAAAAAACTGCAAAAATCCAAGATGGCGGCCAGGTCCTGTGACCTTGAGTGACCTATGGCTATTTTTAGCAACAAATATTTAAAGGTCTATTCCCACCCCACATATGCTAAAATTTGAAACCATTTATTGTTATGATTGTCAAATAAAGTCTTTGATTCCTCATAATGCCTCTGTCATTAATATTCTCCAAAATGAATTAAAAGCAATGGAGGTAACTTGCAGTGTATCCGGTACTTTTGTGCTCATTGGGACACAGAATATGCTAATTTAAGTGTTTTAATGTTGTACATTGTGACAAGGAAGTGGTTTGTAACATATCTGCTGTATTCTTTTACATTGTAAACATGTCTTGGACTGGTCAACTGTGTGTCACAATCAAATGATATAGAATTTTGTTTCAAATCAGTAAAAATCCAAGATGGCGGCCAGATCATGTGACCTTGAATGAACGTGGCCTATTTTTAACAACAAAGATGCTAATACCTTGTTGCACAGCACTAGTGGTGAAAGTTTTAGAACATGAACTTTGTTAGTATGCTCAATGGTGCCATTTAGTGTGAAATTGTTTATCTGCTGGGAGACTGAGTGAAAGTGCAATATAGTAATCCAGCATTTAAATTTGAGAGGCCATTCCAGATGGTTGTCATGGCAACAGTACCCAGTGGTGGTTGTTCAAAAATGTATATTTTTCAAAACAAAATCCGTATGTATATTTGTGATCGAAATTGTCCTGATTCAAGCACTGAAAACTATACAGGAATGTTGTATTTATTGGCCCACTCTATTGTGTCAAACGTGTTTTTTGATAAAAATTTCAGACCATGAAACAATACTTTGGTTGCCATGGCAACCAAGTGTTAGCCACATCATTACCATGGTAACATATATTGAACCCGAGAGTGAAAATGCCATTGAACATTTTGGTATATATAGATTTTATGAGGAGTTATACAGTAGTAAGGATTTAGCAGCGGTCCAACCCTGGTGCATTTTGCCCAAAATCACCAGACACTGGGTACATAGCTGCTGTATATAGCCCAGACTGGAAAGTGTTAAGGTATTTATAGTGATTGTGATCATTGTTGTGTAAAATGGGAGTGAACGGGTTAATAGTACACCCAGCACAGCAGTTTCATTACCTGCACTTGTCTAGTCCATAGTTATCTCAAATTACAAAATAATGATAGAACACAGAGAAAGACTCAAAACCACATTTTTGCCTAGTATGGGCTGTTTAAATATCAATGAATGACTTTTGCTGTGGGTTATGTGCCTGCAACATTCAAGAGTGAAATGAATCTTATGTTCAGAGGCTTGTTCTTAGAGTATCTGAAAAATCTGCGAACATTCTTATGCAGATTTTATTCCCTAATCTCAAATTGAAAATGTGTATACGTCAACTTTTCAGTAAAACTCAAGTTTCTCGGTGTGGTAGTGCCTGCAAATGGTATATGGATTGATCCAGACAAACTTTTACCAGCTGTAACAAGTGTAAAGTGTGGAACACTGTTTCCAGGTTTCAAAACTATCAAGTGTAGCATACAAATAAAAAGCCTGTTATGGTTACCTTGCCACATTTGAAATATATTTGGCAATGATTTTTTTTTAAAAAAAAGCCAGTATTGTGATTTGATATTGTAATTGCAACTGACTAATATAATTATCAATAGGAATGCATTCATGAAATAAGAGGAACACTAATTGGAAAATTTGTTAAAAATCAGGGATCTAGTGTATTACCACCTAGTGAACACTTTTATATACTTCTCTTACAAGCTACATTTCCACTAAGATTGAGAACAACTTAACAAAAAAGTCAAAAATTTGAAAAACACATCAAAATTCTTAAAAATTAGAAAAAGTCACAATGCCACCTGTTTAATAATTTAAAGTGTGGGGCTCTGCAAAGTGTCCCTGTGCAATTTCAGGACAAAGCACGGTGGTTTTGGAGAAGAGCATTTCCCTATTTGTTTATTTTAAAAAATTGACAAAATTGCATAACAGAATCAAAAGAGAAAACAAAATGCAAACACAAAAAACGAAAAAAAGGACAAAAACAAAAAGCCTGGAGCATGACCTTTTGCTAACATTGGTAGAGATGCACCCAAAATACATCAGCCAAAAGCTTCAGGTGAGTCTGATATGCAGCTTCTGAGTTCAAAATGTCAAATTATTGAAGGATAGATGTTAATAAAAGATAATAGGTGAAGGACCATAAGATAAACTCAGTCGCCGGTATATCAGCTAGGCTAAAACACCCAGACAAAAATACTACTGGTTCAATTGGACACACATTAAATGGTTAGGCTACTGATGATTGTATAGAAGCTTGGTGGCATGCCATTGACCAGATCCAGGTTATGCAGAAACTTGTGATGCATCAGTTAAATGAGCTACTAATGCAGCCTATTTTTACACAATCTGCTGTGGGTTGGAATCACCAGATTATACATGAGGTGATCGCCTCCACTACAGACAACTCTGAATTTCACCCGCATTTGGAAAATATCAAAGTCAATGTGTGTGCACTGAAGCTTGTAATCCAATCCCTTATTATACACTTTCTCTACTTTATTGTCACTTTCTCTTACAGGTAATAACTACCACAACACCTGCCTGCAACCACTCTCTGCCTAGGTCTCAAGACAACGGACACACATAAATCCGTTTTTCAGGGGCCAATTTTTATGATTAACATGTTGATTTAATATATCTTATTCTCAAAATGAACACGAAGAACATATTATTTTCAATTAAATTGAAAAAACTGCACAGAGAAAGCAAGACAGCAATGAGGTAATCAGTTGACACAAGTGTTGTCTCAATGATTACGTAATGCTAATTTGACTGGACAGATGGGCACTATTTGAAGTCTTGGGTCAGTCTGGCACCCCATTGCCAAGCCTTGGTAGGAGAAATGAGGGTCAAACCCACTGTGAGAAAGTGGCTCTAGGCCAGGTATCCTTAGCTGAGGTGTTCATGGCATGCAAGCGGCATCATTTATTCACAAAAACATTGACACCTAGGCTAAACGCTGCCTTGATATCATTAAATTCTACCAGCATTTTACCTTCAAATTTGGATATCTCGCTCTATTATGAGAAATTTATTAATTTGATAGAGCCGGCGACTGCTACTTGCAATTGTGCAGCCCAACGTTTTTGGCAAGTAAAAGGCCCTCAGAATTGGTCAACTGATGTATTTTTTAAGTGTACAAAAATGCTGAAATTCTTGTATAATGTAATGTCTGGCATGAAACATGCAGTGCAAACCATTCATTGTTCCTATAAACATACACACATACTGCTTTTTATGTGGAGCGACTTCATTAAGCTATTATATAATAATTTTGTTAATACATGAACATAATTATCATTGTTCTCATATTTCCACATAGTCAGTTACACATAGAAAGGTTACAGATTTAGCTTGGTCACCTGACGTTACTTTAACACGGTCAGTGATGATAAATAATTATCTTAATGAGTGCATCGAGTAAAGGTCTATGGTTTGTTAGACCGGGCCCATTGGACCTTTGATTGGAGAGGTTGTTCTTAAAAACTATATAAACATATGAACAAAACGTTTTAGAGACAGTTTTGGGGTAGTACTTAATTAACATATTGATTGCAGCATTGTTACCAAAATGGGTTTTAAGAAAGGTGTTCTTGCAACCTGGGGAGTCTATGGAAATTCGTTATACTGGGATGGCTAGTGCAAGGCAAAAGGTAGACATATTTAACATTGGTGCCTCATAGGACGTATCAATTATGTTGGGCACGCCTCAGTGGCGTCTTCATGCAAAACTTTACCTGAGGTATTTAATACATTCTATGTTTGTGAGTTAGATATGGGTGTTGTAGAGTGATAATCGAGAAAACATGCTCCATCCTAGTCACATTACAAAAAAAAAAAAAACTTCAGCCTAAGTGGGACGTGCCAGCATCAATCATATAGTGCATTAACATGTGCACAAAATCAAATTTGCGTGTCAATGTTTGATTGTAGATCAGGTGTGATGTAATATGACTACAGACAGGATAAACAAGGATCGCACGTCCCATCGGCATTGAGAGTAGGCGCATATGGCATAATTTTCTAATACTCGTGAATGGTATTGACAAATGTTTTACTTCACTAACATGAGATCCTATATTTACAAATACAATAGCACAAGACAAAGAATTTTAAATAATCCAAGTTTGACCTACTTGTCACAAATTAGCCATCTCAACCTGTTTCCTATAGCAGAAAGTAATTGATTTTTTTCACCATATCATTGAGTGCTGATTATTTAACTTTCGAGGTTCAAATGGAAGAACTTGATGCTGGAATCCTTTTTGAAACAGTTTGTACAGAAGCATAACCCGTGGTATGAGAAGGGCCAGACACAAAGCCGAAGCAATGAGTGCAAACAAAGATATTACCCACAATATGTCCCCTATTTAATCTTTTGGCATCACAGCCTGGGGTGTGGGGACACCTGTCTTGCAATGAAAGAGCATGTCTTTATACATAAGTGTCTTGTCAAAATAATTCGTCACAAGCACTATCATTTTCATGCTACCGAGATGTTGGGGGTTTTTTTGTTTTTTATTTTTATTTTTTGTATTTTTTTTTCTTTTATTTTTGTTTGTTTGTTAATTTTTGTTTGTTTGTTTGTTTGTTTGTTTTTTTAGTAAGTAAAAACTGTTAACTCAAGAGCCATCGTTATTGGAATAGAATGCACACGTGTAACTTGTGTGATTTGGGGGTTAATTAGTTTGTCTGGTAATTGAGCACAGGACCATCATGGTCTTATTATTGTACATATGAGATGTTCTGTATACAGGACCGTTATATCTGCATTGGTTTACGTGGTGCATATACCAATCTAAGTTAGTAACATTATCTAGGTCACCTAATGTATATATATATTTGTGTCTGTCCATGTCATACCTTTAATTCTGTACATGATACTGGTCAATTGATGGTCGTCGAAATGTAGCTCAGTTTTCAGGAAGTTATTTTTTTTTTCATTCTTTTAAACCCACAGAACCAAATTAACCATTAAAGAATTTAATTAAGTTCCATCAGCAACAGAGTCACTGAGAAAATAATTATTCTGAAACAGTACATATTCTTTTCTAACTAACCTTTCATTACCAACTACTTGTACTACTTTGTTTGTAAGTTGTCTGTTGCAAGATGAAGGCAAGCTTGACAGTGAATTTTGAAATATCAAACTGAAGAAATTGAAACAAGGGGTTTACAAAAAAGTCATATTATTCAAAACGCCAGGGTACCATGCGTTTCATATCTACACTCAGCAAAAAAATAACTCTCCACATTTTATAATTTATTGTTGTACTCATTTTTTAATATCTCTTCTAATTATGCATACGTACATGTGACATTATCCTCACTTAACACTTGGGAAGACCACCTGAATTGGGCCTCATGTATGACTGTACTTGATCCAAATGTGAGACAAAAGTCAGAATTCGCACTTCGCACGAAGGGCTCTAGGCAGGACAAAAGCCTATTGGCCATAGTGTCCTTCCTGTCCCAGTAAAATCCCTAGAAATCAGTGTTTCGTTACATCATCCAGGTATACACATGTGTCTACTGTACAGAAACTGTGCCAGGTAGGGGTATAAACATACGGCCTGTAACTGTCAGTCATTGATCTTTTCATCAAAAGTCAATATGCCAAGGCTTTCCACTCTGCAGCAAGCAAAGGCTATAGGCAGAGTTGAAGCTGGGGAAAGTTGCCGATCTGTTGCTACAGCAATGGGAGTTAACCACAGAACCATAAATGATTTGGTGCACAAGTTTAAAGGTACCAACCAAGTTGCAGATTTGCCATGCCAGGGAAGGCCAAAAGTGACCACCAGGTAACAGGATCGTTATCTTATGAAAACAGCCCTAAGATGCAGAATCTGTACTGGTCCACAAGTTCAGAATCATCTACACAGAGAGCTTACCCACATTAGAGACGAATATCCACTCAGACTGTGCCTAACTGACTACATCAGGCTGGACTGGCGTCACGGGCCATGGTCAAGAAGCCACTGCTAAGCACACACCACAAGGAGGCCAGGCTAGAGTGGGCAAGGGAGCACAGTTGGACAACACAGATGGAGAGGGCTAATATTCTCTTTATGGATGAATGTTGCTTTTCTCTATATCGCAATGATAAGAGGGTGCGTGTTTGGCGTCGCAAAGGGGAGAAACATGCCGGTTGCTGTGTCTAACTAGCAGTGGCTTATGGACGGGGCAGTATTATGGCACGGGCAGGCATATCAGCCAATGGAAAAACAGATCTGGTCATCCTGGATGGGACAATGATATCACAGCGTTACATTATCCAAGTTTTGTAGCCCCATGTCGTTCCATATGCTGGAGCTGTTGGTGACAATTTCATTGTAATGTATGGCAATGCCAGACCTCATGTTGCATGAAACGTTTGGATTATCAGGCCCATGAAGGTGTTGAAGTCATGGACTGGCCTGCTTGCTCACCCGATTTGAATGCCAGTGAACACATTTGGAGCCACTTGAAGCAAAATGTATAGGCCAAGATGAACAACACATCCACTTTTGCTGATCTACAGCAATATCTGCAAGAGGAGTGGGCAGAATTTGCCTCGTAGACTCAAACGTCAGATTATGAACAGTATGAGGAAGTAATGCAAGGAGTGCATTAAGAATCACGATGGCCACACATCATGCTGACTGAAATTTCAGTAATGCAGAATGCCATTCTTTTCAGCCATATGTTCATAAGTTTTCCCTAATTGTTTACCAAACGATCCCAGGTGATCACTGATGTCTGTGATAACCTTACCATTAACCTGGAAACATGTTTTTCAGACTTTGCTTCCTTCTGCAACTTGTGCAATGAAACGTAGCTTAATCTGTTGTACCATTTTCCTTCTTATCACATCTAAAGAGTATTTGAATTGAAACTAATCTCAGTTTGCAAAATATATATGTCTGTCTTTTTTTCCACAGGGTATATTCTAACTGAGGAATTACTTGTTTGCTTAGTGTATATTTCGCCATGGTTAAAATATTGAATATTGACCATATGGCACTTAGATTATTGGTGTTGTTCTGTCATATCAACTGATGTGTGACAACTAAAAACTTTAAGTAATCACCAATATGAAGTTCAATGTACATTGTCTTTATGATAGCACTGAAGTGTGTGTAAGTATATTGAAGTTGCATGATATAATTTTGTCCAAATTTTAAGTTCTTGCCAAATTATTAAGTATATATTTGTCCATTATCATCGAGGTAGATCACAGTGCGCAATTTAATAACTGGATATATATAGGTACGATTGTTCACTTCTAATTTCAGATTGTTGATTCCAGGGACGTTTAATAGATGGACTACCAACGGCGGGACCCCCTTTGTACCATCTATGTTGCCACTGCTCAAGTGATCGGGTGTTTGAGCGAGCATCTTCAGTGCTGAACAAACACAACTCCACGGTCCGCGTTGGCCGCTGGTAGTCTCGTGGGCCAGGTCACGCGATGAAAGGCGAGAATAATCGCGTCACCGACTGAAATGTGCGAAATTTTTCACCGTGTTCCACATTTTAAAGTCAAAATGTAGCGTTATGCGGGACTCAGCTACAAGAAATGAAACCACCATCATAATCCTACCGGCATACACTAACCATCTAAAACTACATTTTTTATTGCTAATTGCGGCGTAAGGAGTTATTACGCACGCAAGTTGTCTAACTTTGCATCACTTTGGACAGAAAAAATGCAAAAACTAGCCCTTTAATCGGCCGATGTCAACGAAAAACACATTGATGGACTCGCACGGTTCTGATTCAAACTATGAGACTGGTTGCGCATGCATAAAACTCTCCATTTTTTAACTTGGTACAATAACACACCCGATGTAAGCGTGATGTATGTAACCCGATACAACCGAACACGGCAACATAGATGGAACAACAAATGGACTGAGCAGGGGAATTAACTTGAGTGGCGCTAGTGAACACGCTTTGTAGTCGTTGCGCCCAGTTGACCACTAAAGGGATTAGCGCTCCCGTTGGTAGTCCATCTATAACACGTTCCTGTTGATTCTATTCAATATCACAAGGAATACGACATAATATCTTTATTGCAAAAAATGTCAATTGACTCTGGCATGCTCCAGCTAACAATAAAAGTTAACATTTATTAATTTTGCAGTCCATATTAAGAGGTAAAACTTGAAAATATGAAATATTTTACACAGGTGGGAAGACACATGCCACTCAGATGAGTATTATTCAACACTGGTCATGTCATTTTTATCCTATACACGTTAACTGTGAGCCAAATGAAGTATTTCAGATTCTGATCATAAAGCATCAGACTAAGTCAGTTATTTGTTGATCAATGAATCTGTTGCTATATTTGGCACAAGTGATAAAATTTGGGTTTTGAGTCGTTAAGCTTATATGTTTTTGCCTGCAGTTAATGAAGCATATTTCAAAGGTTAAGAGAACTGGTTTAAAACCACAAATTGTCTTTGTGAGTGACTTCCTGTCTCAAGTCAGACGTAAATTTTGTTTCTTTATATTGGTATTGGAAGATGAATGTTGATGTTTTGGTAACTGTTGAACCCCTTTTCCGTCAGTGTTGGGTTTGAAATTCATGAATATGGGTGATGGTTTCTTTCTGAACTATATAATGCAAGTCAGCAAAAGTGTATATTTAGAAGTCATGAAATAAAGCTTGAGAACTCTTTTAACTTGAGCTCTTAGTATGACGATGGTTGAAAATACAGCTATCATTACGAGAAGCTTGTTGGAGTTGCTATGAAAGTCAATACAATGATACATATGCAATCAATGAACTTTTGGAAAAGATAGATAGCTAAATAAATAGTTAGTAACTTTATTGAATAGGGGGGGGGGCACTGTAAGTACAGCTAGTCTCCCCAGTCAGCCTTCAGAATAAATACATAAAATAAAGTCATGATACAAATTAAATTATATAAAAGACATGTAAGTTCAATATAAAATGCAAAGATAGA
Source organism: Hermodice carunculata (assembly GCA_964020975.1). Taxonomy (NCBI): domain Eukaryota; kingdom Metazoa; phylum Annelida; class Polychaeta; order Eunicida; family Amphinomidae; genus Hermodice; species Hermodice carunculata. Next base: position 68,858,298 of record OZ026628.1, on the reverse strand, counting down.
AAACAAAAGATAAAACAATTACAGTAGATTGTCGTAAAATTGCTGTTGCCCACAGATGAGTTATATAGAATATCGTTAGCCATTTGAACGATTGTAGTGTGTTAGTTGTTTGGGTTTAAAGGCTACGTTTGTTCCATGGATATGGGGCTCGACATAAAAAAACTGTTTTTAAGCTATTTTATTATGAGTTGAGGTACAGTCAAATTCATTTTAGATGACGATCTTGTGATTTTGGGTTCTGTGTTGGATGGCAGATTTTGTAAATTTGACAGAAAACCAGGTATTAGATCATCTAAGTATTCATATGCTAGGGTGTACATAGGCCTGGATAAAAACTGCCCTTGCCTCCATCAGAAGATATTATTCAATACGCCATAAGAGCCCAAGAATTCGGCTGACAGTTTTGCATGCGTTATCCATCTGGTGCGAGCCGTCAAGCTGTTTGTCCATGACAATTCCAAGGACTTTGTCTTCCTTGACAGATTGTATGTTCGGGCCATTTATGTTGATGCTTAGAGTCTTTGGTTGTAGATGCCCGTATTTAGGGGCTGTGGAAATGATCATGGCATGGGTCTTGGCGGTATTCATAACCATCTTATTTGCAGTACACCATGCACCAATACTCTGAGCATTTTGAAAACGTTTACGTTCAAGATAATCCACAGATTTGCCAGACGTACACAGAGTCATGTCGTCTGCGTTCAAGGAGGTTTTTTAATGGTTGCTGTGATGTTGCACGTCATTGACAAACTGGGGAAAAAGGGTCGGTCCCAACATAAGCCTTGAGGGACCCAATAACATGTTTTTGGTTTGTTAGACATGGAACTTTCAAACTTTCCATGTTATGTTCGTCCTGTTAAAAACAAAGTTTTGGCTTGTATGATGCCAACTATACATTTGCAGCTTTTTGATAAAAAGTTTGTATTTTACAAAATTGAACGCCTTGGAGAAATTAAGCTCAATTAGGCCTCCTAGTTCTCCTTTGTTCAAAGATTCAGAAAATACTGTTAGATGTTGATTCAGTACACAACACTTCTGTATCAGGCCATCGAATTGTCTGGCATAGTAAATGTCATTGCTGCTGGATAGTTGGTAATGTTCTCGCAGACCATCTAATTATATATCTAAAAGTATCCAAATGTACAGCGGTATGTCCCCTCTGTTTATGCATGAACTAAATCATGATTGGCCTTCTAAGTTTTCGTTTATTTACAATTTAAAAGAAAATTATTTCCTTAAAGTACTGAAATTATTCAGCTCTTGTCAGATGTAAATACTTAAGTGTTGAGCTATTTCTAATTCTAGCAAATACATGATAATTACTTACTGATGACATTTTCAATTAACGGATATAGTATTCATAAAAAGGTAAAAGTGACCATTGGTTAGACAAAATGGAGGATTGAGTTGACAGTTTCCATACTCTCATCAACAATTTATCATCCTAAAAATTCACTAACAGCATTATTATTCTGCACGAGTTGAGCTTCTGACACTATTTTATTCTTGGCACTCAACCCTTGTCACATAAATAGTTTAAATTAGTTATCTTTGTTTTCTTCAAATTAAGCTTGATATAATAAAACGAAGGGGAAAACGGACAGATGACTTAATTTTGTCTTACAATGGTATCACAAACAAACGTGACTTATGTCTGAATACCACAAAGTTTGTGTTCTGTGACCTTGTATTATTAAATCTTACACCAGTTCAGGCCTAAAATGTGGTGGAATACCAACGAAATGACACAAATTGCACAAGTAGTGCATACTCACCATGATTGTGAATCCAAGCTCCTGCAAGATAAAATGCAAAATACAAACATGTGAGACCATCGAGCCATATATGAAAATATTGGACCAACTTGGTCGGGTAAATGTAGACAACCTTAAAACTTATAATGACCCAAGCTAAGCACCTTATATTGCAAGCAACAAAAACTGTTGAAAATGTATAATACCTTGATGGACACAATGTGACTTTAATCAGAACTTATTTACAATACCGTTACCTTATAACGTTACGATTTATGCAAGGGATGTAACTATTATTTTACATCTTCAATTTATGATATCTTCTTTCGCACGGGTAGTGTTGAAAATAAAGATAATACAGATATATATATATATATATATATATATATATATATATATATATATATATATATATATATATATATATATATATATATATATATATGTATGTATGCATATATATATATATACATACATGCATATATATACATATATATAGACATATATTTGTTGTTATTGAGTCTGCATGTACTACTTTTAAAAAAAAATAACTGTAGCCCTGTCTTAAGTACATTTTACGTTCTCTTACTATTTTTCTACTTGTCTAGCACCATGAGAAAAGCATCTTACTGTGTCTTATCAGAATTAGGTAAGAGGAAGTTAGACCTTATTTGCACTTAAACTTCCCATAAAGACATTTTCTGGGCTCCTAGTGTTATATGGGACTGGCTTTGAGTTTGATCACAGTCATCTACCCTTATATTTGGAATACAACATTTCAACGAAATCTTGGCCTAAAATATCAACAAAAACACTCTGTTTAACACTTTCAAGCAAACAATTGCTGCCACATACTTGCCAATGTTGTAATAAAGATTAAATGTTAACCAATGAGGTACTATAGTTATGGCATTCCATGCCAGTTATTCCACCGGCAACATGCACCCCCTCCAGTTACAGTATATATCACTGTTTGTGCCATTTTAAGAATCCAAATGAGACCTCCTGACTAGGGATCTCCTACAACTGTATTAACATCTTTTTTGTATGAGAAGAAACAACATATTTGTAATAAGTTAAAAAAAGCAGGGATTTGTGAACACCCCGTCTTCAGCTGGTGTTGCCATTCAACCCTTAAGAAGACCCATACTGCTCAAGGGGTATCCAGAAGTGTTTCTGCCCAATTTCGGAGCAGTCGGTCTGGCGATTTTGGATTTTTCCTTTACGAATGGGCCCCTTCCCTTAAAAAAAAAAGGAAAGAAAGAAAAGGAAACACACAAAAATTAACTGAAGTGTGAACATTGGAATAGACTCACTATGGGCCAATTTATTTGTTTGCCACTTTTAAAGTCCATAACCACCGCACCTGCGGCTCATCCTCATTATACAATTGCATTCACCTGTTACCAAGATCATATGACAAAACAATCAAAGCAAAGAAAATGGCTTCTTCAAGGCTATAATAGCCCTGTGTGACTTCTTCAGATGAGTTTTTGTAAAAATAAACCTTTAGTTCATTGTACAATTATAACGCTTCATAAAATTTAAAACTTACCTGCAGTTTTCTACAGAAGAGCTACAAAGATAAGAAAACGAAGGAAAACTAAAAATGAGCTATATAGATAACAATATCATAAAACAGTAGCTTAACAACAATAATTTTATAGGTTTTGATAGAAATTAGTAGAATATATGATTTGTTGAAACTTTGCAAAATGATACCTAAGGGGTAACGTTCAGGAGGACTGAGTGTCTAAAGTAGTGCTGTTACCATATCAGCGTTCTTTTCATGATACGAAATATCCACATTTGTCCATACCACAGGTAATTGACATTGATATAACAGGGTTTGTCTCACAACACAAACGTCAGGAACGAAAAACTACTTTTAGTTTTATATCTTGTACAACATTATAGTCATCCTGATTTGAAAAGCCAGCTGGAGTCTCAAAAGACATAGCTACACCCTGTTATACATACAATATATATATTCAAAGGCACATATTTGATGCAGTATTATGTTAACAAAACTATGGTCCGAATGAGGATGACAACATCCAATGAGAAAGGCTGTAGTTCTTTAAGAACAAAGAACTATAGGTCTGAATTGTATCAAATTATAGTGCTTGCTACTTAGTTGCAAACTAGTACTTTTCGCTTATATCTTGTTTTTATCAACAGAGTAGCATTAAATTGTTTCCTATCAAAGTAATTACTTATTACTTTACAGGTTATACCATAAATTTTATCGTATAATTCACGAATTGCTGATTAATATAATGAAGCACGTCACTAGAAACACAATACTTAATTCATTTTTGCGAATTGCATGGACCATAGATCATAAGTGTATGTCCAAATTAGGAAACGTGGATTGTAATTGATGTATGAAACCCGGAACTTTATGCAAACAGGTGACACAGACTTTATATAATTGGTATCAGAGGATAGCAATGATGCAAATTGCAAACATCATAGAGAAAATCGTCGAACAAGCTTCCCACCAGTAGAAAGGTAAGACTACTATATGAAGACAATATTCAGGGATGAGTTTTCTGTAATTTAGGTTTTGTGCCTTCAACACAATCGGTAGTTCTAAACATGCCAAAGATATCGTTAGGATAAAGATTCCAAACGAAGTACACATGCAAAATGTAGGCTATGATGTTGTTTTATAGCAACAACACACATATCGTAATGTTGATGGTATAGGTCCATCTACACTGGTTCTGCAAATCTCTACAAAGTGTATTTTGCAAGGAAGGCCAAGTATTCTGAAGATACTGGTGGAATTATTTGGTATATATATATATATATATATATATATATATATATATATATATATATATATATATATATATATATATATATATATGTATGTATGTATGTATGTATGTATGTATATACAGGTTAGCTTCAGTACATACACATCATAAATATTGCTTGTACCATATCAATGTACACTACACTTTACTTGGTTCCCGGTTTCAAGGTGACCAAGAGTGGCTAAAATTTTTACATTCTGACAAACCACTACCTCTCACTTGTACTGATTGATCAAATTGCCTATAATGATGTAAAATGACATTTTCTTCCTGCTGTAGAAGATCAGACATGCAATATTTGTATCTTTGAGATGAATCAGGTAAAACTTTATGTTGATAAGATTAAAACAATGGCATACTGTTCAGTATGCCATTTAAAGAATTTACCAATGATGTAAAATATATATCCAAACTGTTGATTTAGGGTATATCAATGCAGACAGTTGGATCTATATCTAACATGACTGCTGTCAGTAAGTAGTCAAGAATTAACCTTTAAATTAGGGAAATCAATCACAACAATGCTGTATACGCAAGAGACCTGCATTATTCTTGGAGAAAGCATAGGACAAATGCTTATTCAGAGAAATGATGTTTAGCACAGCACAGCTGTATATTTCAAGTAACTCATGAATCAAACTGTTTTATTTGTATTCATGAGCTTATCAGCAACCATTTTTTCGGGTCCCATTGAAAATTTATATCCAGTACAGCATACAATATTGACAAGATTTCAATAAGTATCAATAAGTAATAAGTAAATCACTCAGCAGATTCTAGGTCAGCTAGTATTAAGACGTTGATACATTACAGCTTTAAAGTTTGCAGTTTGTGTACAAGGTAATCTACATAATGGCATCCTGACAAAACATGCCTTGTACAAACCGCTAAACATTTGAGAAGTATTAGTCTTCCTTTGGCATTAACTACTGGTATATTTACAATAACTTTGACAAATGTTTTTCCATCGAGACAGATAAGTATTTCTTTGAGTAGTATAAGAAGTATTTTGCTGCACTTTTGAGTATCACGATGGCAATGATTTGCCTAATGAGTACACATTTCCGGACCAAATAGTAGTATGATATATAAAAGCTATAGAAAGGGGGCCTAGAAATTTTTAACAGCGGTTTTAGGCCAGTGTCATCATAGCTTTTAGGGTAACACAGGTATCATTGCATGGTTTATGCAGAGGTTTGGCATGCACCCTTGTAGTTGACAGTGATGGCTGAGCTCTAGTTTCTGAGCTGTCGCCTGGGTCACCATTTCCGCTGTTTGATAAAACTGCTGTTGTTGCATAATATTTCCATATTCTATGATGGTTTCACACTGTTCTGAACCATTTTGGCTTGACTAGCTATGGCTAATCCCCAGACAGATCTTCCTAAAAAATTGTTGAAATTTGCGGTTGATTTCCGTGACACACAACATACGTGACGCAAAATGGTGGCAATTCCAAACATACAGTGGATTCTAGTGATTCACATTTAATTCACAGAATGGCATGGAACATGTTTTGGTTAATTCCGGCTTACACCAACTTGTGTCTACTCTTGTTCAATCAGGAATACAACATAAAGATTGGTCCAATCTGTGTAAAATAAGAACGATTTACAGATGTAAACAATCGTGACATGTGGGTGTGTCCCATTCTCATGGTGTGTTTGCCTGTAACAACCGTCTCTGAAATTTGTTGAAATTTGTTGTATAAGTTATTAAATTGAGGAATTACGGCTGCATCGTGTAGTGTAAAAATAGGAAACAATGTGTATTGAGGCCATTGCGTAATACATGATGGGTGTTTCAATTGTGAATGTTATGTCTGGTATTGTCTTGCATTGTTCATGTCATCTGTCTTGTGATGTAAACTGATATTTGTTATTAAAAGGAGGGTTAACTTGATGGAATAAAAGTTGGTGCATTGGAACTTTAATAACTGCATTTATATGATGTTTTACCAGATGATTGACATGAAAACAACAATAAAATTATGCTCTTATACACTACCAACAGAAAAAAGCAGGACAGATTAATAACAAGTGCCCCAGCGAGGGAAAAGTAAGTATTTCATGTATTCAAGAGGGCGGTAGTGGTCCCTGGAATATTAAAGACTTTGATAATCTCCATACCCAAGGTTTTGGAGGCCAAGCAGAACCGAATAATAAATCCCATTTTCATGAAGTGAAAAACATAATTGTGCAAATATTACAAGCGGGTGTATAAAAAATACATAAAAAGATACGCAAAAGTCCAGCTCAATGATCAAATGTTTTGCAATGGAGATTAACGAATCAATAGAGGAAATATTAAACCATTAATCAACAGGTGCCATCTGTTAGTCATACCGACCTTACTGAGAGTAGTCAGTGCTTTGATATTTGAGGTGCGCAATGACGCTCATGTGCCTTAACACCCACAAAAAATTGGCAAACAGAAAAATTCAAGCACCTCCAAGTCTGACTAAACACATCAACAAAACTGACACCCCCCACCCCCCAAAAAAACCCCAAAGAAACGAAACGTTAATGATAAATAGGAAAGGCTGAGAAGATAATTTATGAAGCTAGCAAATAAACTAGGCAAAATTAATAACCCTCCACTAAAAGCAATTCTTATATAAAAAAAACACACACATATTTTGAATATATTCAATGTTTCTTTTATTCTGTATACACTTTAGAGTAGATCTGTAGAGGAAATTGTGATCAAATGAAGTTACGCTTCATTACACAGTGTCAGTAAGCAGACAAAGTCTGAATCATAAGTTCGGAAGAGTACCTGTAGAGCCCTCAAACATGCATATGAACTGAGTGCAGAGTCCAATCAGAAGTTATCACAGATGGTGCTTGGTTGCATTAAAAGTTATCACAGACTGTACTTAAAGTTAAGGCATTTTCTGAGTTCAATAGAGCAGCAATTGACTCATCATTGTGTCACATAAAGCACCTTTAAATGTCCATTCATTAGGATGTGTAGCCACCATGGTTGTCAATGCACTGTTGGCAGCGTTTTGGCATGCTGTAGACAAGCTTTCTTACAAGTGCCTGAGGTATACTGTCCCACTCCTCCAGAAGATAACGCCATAGATCTGCGAAGTGTGAGTTAGGACCCATCTTCTGGTACACATTTCTTTTCATGTGGCTCCACAGGTGCTCAATTGGGTTGAGGTCAGGTGAGCATGCTGGCCATTCCATCACCTCAACACTCTCACTATCCAGGTAATCACGAACCACAGCTGAAACATGTGGCCTGGCATTGTCGTGCATCAGCATAAAGTTGTCTCCAATGGCACCCGCATATGGAATAACATGGGGTTCCAGGACATCTGTTATGTACCGTCTGCTTGTCATTGTTCCTTCCATGATGACGAGGTCTGTCTTGCCATTAGCAGAGATGCCCACCCACACCATGATGCTGTCCCCTCCGTATGCAATTGTGGGCTGAACACAACAAGCAGTGTGTCTCTCCCTTCGCCGTTTCCATGCACGAACACGTCCATCACTTCTGTGGAGGGAAAAGCGACACTCATCAGTGAAGAGAACATTGCTCCATCCTGCATGTGTTGTACAGACATGTTCTCTTGCCCACTGCAACTGAGCAACCTTGTGACGTGGGGTAAGAAGTGGCTTTTTCACCATGCTCCACGACCTTAAACCAGCAGCATGCCGTCTGTTACGAACTAGTCTGGGTGGACATGCGTCTTTGGTGAGGATTGGCTCTCTCCAGCTGGCTCTGAATATCAGGACCTGTGTGGCTCCTACTCTTCAGTGCTACATTGACGATAAAAACGGTCTTGTTGCCTGGTGGTCAGCTTTGGCCTTCCCGGGCATGGTAAATCTGCTACATCATTGGTGTTTCGGTATTTTCTCAACAACTCATTGATGGATTTGTGGTTCACACCCATTGCCCGTGGGACAGCTCTGCAACTTTCACCGGCTTCAATGCCACCTATGGCTCTTGCCCTGTCCATTTTACATAGCCTTGGCATGGTGATGTCCACAGTTTGACCAGTGATGGGGAATCCATAACTGACAGAAAAAAAAACCCATGCCTTTATACCCATGATTGACACAGTTTCTGGCCACATTACACAGGTATGGTGAGAACAATCAATGGTCAGGAGGGTCCTAACAGGGACAGGAAAGACCACACATGATCCTTTCTGCGAAGTGCACTTTTTGATTTTGTGTCACATTCAGCCCACGTGCAGTCAAGCATGGGCTCCAACTCTGCTCATCTTTACACATGATGTTATCAAATGATTATGCTACACATACATTTGCACATCTTTAAATTACCTAAAAAAGTATGGGTACACCATTAAATTATTTAAGCAGAGGGTTATTAATTTTGCCTAGTTTATTTTATTCCGAGCCATGGTTTAGGTAAAACCATCAGTTGGCCATGTATATACAATACAAAGTACTGAGTGCGGCTAGCAGCTCTATAGCTGCCACTTCTGCTTTCTTTGTGACCACATTGGATCATTGACTCTGATCAGTGCTAGTGGCATAATATGTCGTGGCCAATACATCTGTGAAATTGAAAGTATTTATGCCGTAGTAATTTGTTTGAAATGATTGTTCCCAGATTTGATTGATTACACTGCATTAAATCTTATTATTCTGCATGTTTTATACAATTAGCGGTTGATTTTATAGAAGACAAAACTAACATGCTTGGAAAACAATGCATATCATGTGCAAATGGAGTCCAGGCACACGATGTTGCCTTCTTCGGTACCAAATGTAATGTGGATATCCTTCTGTGTGTCTTGCAATCGAAACAGAAGGCTCCACAAGAACTAACAGAGTCCTAATCCTATGAAAATATCAAATTATTACACTTCAACAAGATCATAATAGCCAGATTTGCCGATTTTATTGGGCCTGGCATCCATGCTCTCACCAATCACATGTTGTTGCCAACTGGTTGCAAGTGCACAAAGTGGGCGATCTCCATGCTCTTATGGATGCACGTGACTAATATTCAGTGTTAATTATTCAAATGGGTCATATAGCGATTGGAATACACCACCACCAGCTGATGGAAATGATCATCTGAAGAACATTTATAACCTTTGAGATACCAATGTTTGACATATGTTAATCGCATTGAAGTCACATTCAGCCAATGAGAAAGCATTTTACTTGTGTAGACAATGTTCTTAACTTTCCAATGATTCCAAAGATGCAGCATTTACCGGAAGTGATCCAGTCCTACGGAGAGCAGAAAGGAACACAATTGTACTGCTGTTTTACATTGTTTTGCCAATTTTCATTTGTGGAAGTGCTTAGAATCATTGTACAAGGTACATATATCCTCAGTTAATTAAATTTGGTGTATTTATGTGGCAGTAAGACATCGACTTGAAAATACTACAACATTTTGCCAATCATAATAATCTTATAAGTTGTGCACTCTTTCTTTTGGCATCATGTGTTGGTCTCAGAGCCAGAATGGCCTATTGAAAAGCCTGCTTGAACTTATCCTCATTTTCTGATTTATTCCCGACATCTATTTTACATTGATGGGTTTCTGAAATAAGTAATTTATTTTTCAAAATAGATGCAAGTTGCCTTATTTAATTGCATCTAGCAAATCATTAGGAGTAATGTTTCTAATTTCTTATTCTTAGATACATGGGCAATCTCTGTAACCATTGATAAACTTCTAAAGGTCTTGATGATAAAGGTATCTTTACTTCATACCGGACTGCTCATGTTAAATGGTTACTGGACTCTCTTGGCATGTCCAATCTTTGGCTTAATACACATTTAAATCCACATGGTTTAAATCAGCAGTTGCCCTAAGGCTTCCTAATCAGTATGTTCAGTCTTGGTCTAACGATGTAAACAATTTAGATGTTTGTGGTACCTATAAACTATTTAAGACTAGTTTCAAATTGGAAACCTATTTTATGAATCTACCCGGCCTCTTTTAATTTTTGGCAGAAATAATAAAATCTGTGCCTTGGGTGGTTAGGCCTCTATATTTTGGAAACACTATAGGCTGTAGTTCATGAAGAATATTTCAAAGATTGAGAGGACAGGTTTAAAATTCCCATTGCCTTTTATGGGTGACTGCTCGTCTCAAGTCAGGAGTGAAATTTGTTGTTGGTATTGGAAGATAAATGTTGAGGCTTTGGCAAATCTTGAATCTCTTTGCTGTCATTCTTGGGTTTGGAATTTATGAATAGTAATCGAAAACGTACACAGGGGTATTCAAGAATGTCAAAGACACATTTTCTATCAACTTCGGCAAGATGATTACGTCACAGATTTCTCTGATGAACTGGACAATACAATGTACATTTCAACATAATGTGAGCAATGTTCTCCTAAACATTTTGATTAGTGCAGGTTTTGCAGTCAGCATAATTCCCACTGAATATTATAAAAGACATTTGAAAGACAATTAGCATAATTTATTGAGGTCTACAACTGGTACAAAGAGTGTGAATTGTACTGGTCTAGATACATTTGCAATAACCCAAATTAAGGTTCTGCATGGTAGCCGGGTGCATGAACATCCAATTCCGGTGGCTAAATTTTATGCTATTTAATTTTAGAAGCAACTTTTCTGCTAAGACACAAATGCCAAATAAGCAAGAGTAGACTCATCTTGAATATTGTTGAGAAGGTTATATGTTGAAATGGGGGTGGAGATGCCATGTGCTGCCATGTAGAGGTGACACAAGACACAATTGTGAAATTTTGCATTATAGCTTGGGCACCTGTAAACATGCAAAAGCTGGGCACTTTAAGAAAACATGTATCATATGTGAGTCAGCCAAACATTTACATGACAGAAAATCTTAAATGTTGGCAGGAGGTTTAGCTGATAGGAGACCATCAAATCTTCCTCTGATAATATCAAACTATGATTCTGAACCTGTAAGGCTTGCAAATGTTAAGACTTTGTGTCAAAATACACTGTTGCGAGAGGCCCAAATATCCTATGAGCGACCATACAGCTTTACCATAAGAGCTACATTTTCTGAGAGCCCAAATGACACACAAACAACATTGATACTTTTGAAAGATCTAAAAGAACACAGCTGTAAGGGACTACATGAGAGACAATGTACAAAGCTGGTAGTTTGCTGAACAAATATCAGCATGTTTTCTCAAGATCAAAGGAGGACTCGGGAGAAATGATATGATGTATACTGGGGACGCACCTCCCATATGTATTCCTCCAGGGACATCAGCTTCATTCAAAATACATCAAGAAAAGCAAAAGCTGGAAACTCCCCTGCAGAAAAATTATTGAAACATGCAACAGCCATTGGAGTTCATCTTTAGCTAGTTCTCACCAAACAGGACACACAGTACAATAAGGCCCTGTGTAAATTACAGTAAACTGACTGCTGTAACTATTAGGGATGTTAACCCCATTCCCAGGACGAATAAAGGTCTACAAAGAACTAATTGTAACCAGTGGTAATTTTTAACGGATTTGTTGTCTTGATTTTATCAGGTCCCTGTGCATGTTGAATATAGAGAGAAGAAAGCATTTGCTACTGATAATGCCAATTTAATCATTTAACAATTGGAGTGAAAAATACTGTGGCCGCTTTGCCTTTTTGATGGAAGAAATGTCCCATGGCTTGACATACGGGCAATGTTTGGTTTTTGTGGATGATGTCTATACATTTCGTTTTAAATTTCAAACTTGCCTTGAAAGACTACAGACTTTTTCACTGATGTAAGAAGCAGCTGACTTGAAACTTGAGTCCCCTTTAATTTGTTGCTATTGGAAAGAATTTCTCCCATGGCACAAAAAAACTGATCATGGGGTCACACTGAAGACATGAAAGTTGATGGTGTTCAGAGCTAGTTAACACCCATCAGTAAGAAACTGGGGAATAGTTTCCTGGGTTGATGTTCTTATTATCGGGGATTTTTAGCCAGGGCTCCTCTGACAGCTAAGCCATTGCATCAACTGCAAAAACAATCTGTTAGCATCTCTTGCCATGCATCCACCCAAAACGGCACTTCCAGAATTCAAAATGGGTCAAAATATATAGTTCGTTAATTTGACGATCATGACAAATTTGTAAAATTTTCATAGCTATAAGAAGTTTCCCAGTTTTTACGATTATGCCTAGAGGAGGTCCAACCATGTCAAATCAGACTGAATTCTGATACCAAAATGTTTAATGCTGTTAACATTTTCCAGTGAATGACCCTGAAAAATGAGCTTCGGATGGTCTGGAAAAAAGCTCTTGCGTCAGATAAATATGCTGTCAGTTTTTTGTCATTGAAGGTAATGTGTCAATCATCTACCCATTGCTTAAAAGTAGAAAGACTAGACCCTATAATCTCACCAGCAGTTGCAGGATCATCAACATCAAAATACAGAGACATATCATTGGCAAATAATTTTATGTTACACTGGGCAAGGTCAACTTTATCCTTAATGTATATCAGAAAAAGAAGAGGTCTAACAACAGATCCTTGGGGTACTCCAGCTACCACTGTCCCCCAAGTAGAAGACCTACACAACTCAGCAATGAAACCTATTTATAATTAGTGCATATATTGTAAGTGCCCTTCTACTGGATAGGAGTAACATTTGCTAATTTCCATTTGAAAGCAAATATTTTTTCACACAAAGAAAGATTGAAAATTCATTGCTCAAAGAGGCAGGAAGTTTATCATTGCAGTCAGGTTCAACTGATTGAAGCTGTAGTTGGTAGTCATTTCATGATTTCCTGAAAGAGGGCCAATGATGACAACTATTATTTTTACCTTTATCTATGCTCGATTTACCTTAGGACGCAATGAATGTAAAAGGGAATTGTACCAAGGAAGGTCCAAAGGACAAACATCAATATTTCTATTAGTAACACAATTTTTGGCAGCATCAAGAAACACTTGAGTCCAGGAGATGTCAACATCGTCAAAAGGAAAGCACAAACTTCAATTTAATGTGTCAAGTGTATTAAAATCAGCCTCATTGTAAATCCAAACATGTCTTTTGGATGCCAAACTCTTCACTGCCCAGAATATAGATTGGCGCCTACAACGCAGTGATCATAATTACCAAAAGGACGAAAGACTGAGATAATCTTAAAACAATTAAGAATGTTACAAATAACCAGGTTCAGAAATGTTGCTCAGCATTCAGTTATGCATGTAGGTTCATTCACGCCAGGGATAAAAAGCTAGCTAATTGGTGGAGTTTGATCCCAAGATCCTGAAGTGGTGCGACCTGCATTCAAGTCACCAGTTATGATAAAATTATGAATATTGGACGCCCTTGCCAAATCTGTGCAATTCTGAAATGTATCCAAGAATGAAGTATGAGCATTGCGAGGTCTATAGATAAAACACAGAATAAAAATTTATTATTGTTCAATCTGACTTCCAGGTCAGCTCTCTGGCTCACAGCTAGTGACTGAGAAATAACAAGGCAACGCCTCTGCTGATTTGCATTTAGACAATCATATCTAAAAGGTTTCTGAAAACCCATCAGTATGAAGTCGTCGTTGACAGAGTTAGGAGAAAGAAACGTTTAAGAAACAGACATTGAATTCTTGTCAAAATGTGCGACTCAATTTTGAGATACCAGAAAAAATTGGAAGTGTAATGGCACTTTTTCTGAATCTGGTTTTTTGATTCACAAGGACTGGTACATATTTTGATTTTTTCTGACTGACAACAAGCAGTCTTTACTCATGTTTGATTGCAAAACCAACGGAATTGTAAAATGATTGCAAATAATCAGTCACTATGTGTGCATGGCTAACTCTGGAATTGACTCTTTCCTGGCAACTCCTGATAAATTATCATCCATGCCTCCTGTGTTATATGTCCTGGGAAGGAAGATGCTGTATTGATAATCAGTTATATAGCATAAGCATGTTTTGCATTAATGTCAAGGGCATTTGCATATAACCAGAGCTAAGATTTTACAGAAGATTGTCACAGGGTGCACTATTGTAGCTCTACATGAAACAGGCGTGGAGCTCCGCTAGTGTAATAACAATTGCTAAAGTTAATTTGTAATATAGATCAGTATGACCTTATCAAATAATTGAAGTGTCAAGCTTTGTCATTGAAAAAATGTCATCTTTATTCATACCAAAGGTGCACCTTAAACGGTTCCTCAGTAATAACAATAAACAGAGTGTGCATCTCTGTGTAGTCTATGGGCTTGAAGAAGAGTGTTTCCAACTTAACCCTCATATAAAAAAATCACCGACACCAAAATGCAAAAAGAAAAAGAAAAAGAAATTGCGAAAGTGTTACCAGTCACATCAAGCTGACAGAGATTGAATAAGGTAACAACTTTACCAAGGTTAAAGAGATCTGGTTAACATCTTTGAAAGAAATGTACATAGCTATCAGTTGATGTCTGTATATCTGCACTCAACTTTATTATATGTCGTGCATCATATCACAGAATCTCAGAAGAAATCATAAAACATCCATAACAACAACAACAACAACAACAACAACAACAACAACAACCACTACACAACTCTCTAGTAAATTAGGTCATGCTACATTTCCATCATGTTTGAAGTGAATCCAGCCTTCACTTTTGGTTATAAGGTAAACATGTACCAAATCTATGAAGATACATCACACATTAAACAAACAGTGCAATTGTTTAACATGTTATGAACAATGTGTACAAAGCAGCCTTCCTGTGTGATTTATAACTGGTGACGATTCCACCAGACTTACCTAATTGTAGAAAACGTATACAAATATCGGATCATAATAGCAAGTTTCATGACTACGGAGCAGTACACCAGAACCAGCTGATCTTGTAACAGCGTCTCAGATTCAGGAAAAATAATATATGCAAAAGTTACCTCTTCAGGTGATTTTGCTTCAGCAATCTTTAAGCCTTCGTCCCCACTGTCAATGTCGCTGCTTTCTGCATTTGATACCTAAGCAAACGAGACATCAATAAGTAAAGTTACACGGTCAGAGTAAAGCCTTAGTTTTAGCTAGGGAGCTTCAGCAGTATACATGTCACTGTGGAAATTTATTTTAATTAGGGAAAGAAGTGCTACATAAATGAGTACCCGGCTTAAAATGTGACTTAATATAAAAAATTAACTATTGAGAGTAAAAAGTTCGGACTGCGGTATAAGGTATAGGACACATCAAATCTTGCAATGATTTTTCTATTGTTAAAGAGTAGTATTTTAAAGGTTAAGAAGACTGCCTTTAAATCACCAGTTGCCTTTTTGGGTGATGTCCTGTCTGAAATCAAAAGTAAAATTTGTTTGTTTTTTTTTTTCACATTGGTATTGGAAGAGGCACCTTAATGTTTTTTTAATTCTTCAATCTCTGCCTTTTGCTGTATCAATCTTCGCTACACAAGTGAGTAGCAAATTACTTCATGGTACATTTCCAGCATGTTTCAAGCGTATCCAGCCTCCAGTTTTGGTTATAAGGTCAACATGTATAAAATGCATCAAAATGTACAACACAAAAAACAATCAGTGTAATTGTATAATAGAATACGAAAAATGTGGCCTTTCTGTGTGGTTTGTAATTGGTGACTTTTCTACCTGAATGACCTAATTGTAGAAAACGTATACGAATATCACGATTGCAAGATTCAGGATTTACGAACAGAATTCCAGACCACCAGAACTTGTAGCAGATTCTGCCATTTAGGAAAAACTATATATACCAAAGTTACCTCTTCAGATGATGGTGCTTCACCAATCTTTAAGTTTTCTTCCTCACTGTCAATGTCACTACTTTCTGCATTTGATACCTAACGAAACGAAACATCAATAATTGTTTCAAACAGCAACTGGAAACAAAATGGCTGTGACATAATTCCGCTCTGAAGAACAAATTCCGTTTAATAGGTACTTATCAAAATGCAGGCTGTTGTTTAATTTCCTCTTGGTTGATATAGGGTCATGTAATTTTCTCACAGAAAAGTCCCATTACATATTAAAAGTACACCTGAAGTAGATAAGAATTGTCCTGCAAATAAATTCAGTAACCAAGTCAATGTGTTAATTTTTGAGGGATATGCAATAGGATATAAATACATAAATCAAACGTTCTACGGAAGAAAGAAGTGTCTAGGTCAATAAAGCTACACAGTCATGGGGAATTTTTCTGGGTTTTTTTTTTTTTCTTGGCTTTGGAACTTTAGCATAGGTACAGTTCACTGTTGAGATATATATTATGAAATCTAATTTAATACGAAATACACTTATCGGAGTAAAGAGTTCAGATTGCGGAATAGAGTACAAGACACATTTTATTTTGCAAAGATTTTTCTATTCTTAATGAATAGTATTTCAAAGGCTAAGCCGACTGGCTTTAAAACACCAATTGCCTTTCATGGATGACTGGCTGTCTCAAGTCAAGAGTAACATTTGCTCTTTCACATTGGTAATGGCAGATACATCTTTATGTTTTTGCTACTTTTTGAATCCCTGCCTTTTGCTGTATCAATCTCTGCTTTCCTTGTTGGGTTAAAATTGATGGATATGGATGATGAGTTTTCTTAACAATTTAGCCACAAGGCTTTAGCGGAGATAGAGGTTAATTTCCTTGTGTCTTTAGTCCCCGGACTTTAAATCTATCTAATTTTAAAGATGATAACAGTTTTGACGTGATCAAAGATGAATTCCATAGAACTATTTTAAAAATCAAACAGGGACTGGGAATCCCAGAATCCCAAAATCTGGTACAAAATCAAGGAACGAGTTTTAGAAAAAAAGAAAGGTGTGAATGCTATTATTTGATTGGAATGGATTGCGGTCACTGGGGTAAATATAATATGTAAAAAAGTGGCACTTCATTATTAACTATTTTCCAAAGAAAAATACAGATATTATACCACAATCTCTGTTTGACTCTCAACCATTTTAGGGTGCTCAGCATGTCCAGGATGTCTGTCTTGGGGTGACACTATAATATTATTCTCATTGCACTGTTCTGTAGCTGCTAGAGGTGTACAATTCTTTCAATACTTGCTGGAAAGAAAGCAGTACTTACGTAATAACGTATTGGAAAACATATTCCCTTTAATATGCACTTATCACAATGCTGGATGTTGTTCACTTTTCTTGTTGGTTGATTCAAGGTTATGTTATTTAGTCACACATAGTGCCACAAAATTAAAGAAGATACTTTGGGACTATATACAATTTGACCTGGAGAAAACGTTCAATGATGGAGATCATGTATTAATTTCTGAGGGATTCCCGATAGGGTATAAAATATAAACCCAGTATCATATCAAAGACAGGATTGTCAAGGTCAAGAGAGCTACACAGCCAGTGGTGGAGCACTACGTTTCTTTTTTTAAGCTGAAAACTTAAGCATAGGCAGTCTCCCCACCTTCATACCAGGGACTATAACCTTTTAAAGATGATTATTAACAGCATATGTCTATTTAACTTGTTGTTTGATATACTATTATACAATATTCATACACATATAACCACAAAATGGGAAACATATATCCAAAAGGTCATGAGTTTGGACTGCGGAATTGGGTAATGACTGGAAGGAAGATGTTCCGGACAAAAAGAGATAAATACATTACATTTTTTGTAAAATGGCAATACTCAAAAATTGCACCCAACTTGGGGTCTGTAATATCGTTGGCTTATTATGAAACGTGTGGAACTCTTTCAAATGAGGAGATGCAGAGTGGGACAGTGATTTACTCTCATCCGATATGATTCATAATTAAATTACCTATAAATGTGAAAAATGATTGCTCCATTCCTGTTGTCAAAGATCATATTTGTCATATTTAAATACTCATGGTGTTTAAGTGGAAACTTTGCGGGGAGGAGATTAAAGTCTTGTCATATTGTGTACAGTACAACATAGCGTATGAAGCATTAACACATGACGTAAGATATGAATCCAAAGGGTCGGTGTTGGTTAAACTGATGTACCTGTTACTTCTGGGTATATATGTGATGGCAATGTTGGAAATGAATAACGAAGAATTAATCTGTTACTGCTGAAAAGGACTTGCCATAGTACTGAAGTACAAAGTGGTATCTACTTCATAAATTACCATGACAACTGGAGTATTCTTCCATAGAGCAAAAACAAAACACAAAAAGAAAAACAAAAACAAAGACCAAAAAACTAAAAATCAAAGTCTGTGCAGCAAAATGATGTGCAATGCAGCACAGCTCTTTTTTTCAAAGACATTAGGACCTTATCTGTTATGTTTGTGCTCAGCAACCAATATTGCCCTCGTGAACGATTATACTTAATACAGCATACAATACTGCCAGGTTTTAAATACGAATTTACTCAGCACTTTCATGTAAGAAGCTGGAAAGCTTACACGCTAATTTCTTTACTCTCAGTGTTGAAAAAAATTACCCAGCTGATTCAGAGTCTGCCCGGACTTTTGCATTGATACATTGTCATACATTTTGGGGTTTTATGGTAAAACCTTTGAAGTGGTCTGCTTACATAAAATGAAATGTACAACACGCATTCCAGATAAAACGTGCCTTTGTACAAACCACTGAACAATTGAGATGATGTTTAAGTCATGAGTTTGTATTTATTGCTGGTACATTTAAAATAACTCAGGTTTCTTTCATGGGCACAGATGAATGTAACTTTCAAGATTATGAGAAAAAAATTGTGTGGACTTTCAGCAACATGCGAATAATGATGAACCTTATGAGAACACCCTATTTGGCCAAGATTTTATTAATTTGAGTACATACTTGGAGTACCCACTTGGCCAAAGAGGTTCATGCACATAATGATTTCTACAGTCAATTGCTTGTATTTTTTTTCTCTCATGTGTGATATATTGCAAACCCTTTCAATATATGTTCAAAAGAAAGGTGTTCCTAAATTGCGTGGAACGTTATAACGTCCCAAATGTGTTCATATTAAAACTGATTGCCCCGGTATTTAAACTCTGAGTTTACCAAATCTGAAACCAAAACAACTTTTAATCGTATAACATGGAATGCAAGAATCCCATTGCTAAGCATCAGTCAGTTAGGATAATATCTATCTATCTATCTATCTATCTATCTATCTATCTATCTATCTATCTATCTATCTATCTATCTATCTATCTATCTATCTATCTATCTATCTATCTATCTATCTATCTATCTATCTATCTATCTATCTATCTATCTATCTATCTATCTATCTATCTATCTATCTATCTATCTATCTATCTATCTATCTATCTATCTATCTATCTATCTATCTATCTATCTATCTATCTATCTATCTATCTATCTATCTATCTATCTATCTATCTATCTATCTATCTATCTATCTATCTATATATACATATGTATATATACACACACACACACACACACACACACATATATATATATATATATATATATATATATATATATATATATATATATATATATATATATATATATATATACATATTCCTTTTTTTAGATAAGCATCCCAGAAATGTGATGAAAAATGGAAAAATACATAAAATATACAAAAGTTCCTTGAAATGGCATCTATTCCTTGGACGAAAATTAGAAAAGCACATATACACTTCACCACATACCAAATCTTAGAAGGAATGGTCCAAAAGGATACATATTGTGCATGAATGTCATGCAAAAAAAGACTGTGCACACATTCAGAGACTAAACTCCACGACTGGTCCAGTACATAATTTCAGGGACAGATCATTTATGACTTTTCCGTAAAGCCTGAATTGACATCATGATTGTATATTTATATATTTCTAAACAGAAAGTAAAAGACCAAAATTTGGTGGCACATTATTGAATAAAGGCAGCTGAATCATTTTTAGGATTTTACATCTGGAACACAGCGCTTCTTTATTATGCATTGGGCACAATCCTGGATGCTGCACACCTTTCCTATGGGTTAGGATGCGGCAAGGTAATGTTATTTTTGATATGTGCCCAAATTTAGGAAAGGTACCCTGGAACTAGATGGGAATACCTTAAAACATATGTATATATTTATTTACCACAGAGTGGCTCAATAATAGGTTGTGAAAAAGCAATAGGTGGCTTCTGTCACGTATGAAATATTCATTTAGCCACATCCCAATCGTCAGAAAGAATAGTCAATTGTCATAGGTTTGTGTGACTATCCTTAACTGTACAATCCAGGTACTAAAAAAGAAACAAAAAACCCCACAAAAAAATGGGAAATATTGTCTGCACCTGCTCAGGTAAAACAGAACAGTCGCAGAGTTGAAGTGTTGACCTTTAGCAATTCCTGATAGGATATAAGCTATGTATCCACCATATTATGGGAGACATCCAGATCAAGTTGAATAGAGCCACACAGTCAGGGCAGAAGTTCTATTTCTTGTTTTAGGTATAGAACTTCAGTAGAGATAGGTAATCATTTCCTCTTGTCTTTTTTCAAGGGTCTCTTCATCCATTATCCGACAAATTTGAAAGGGGATTATTCTGTTTACCTGACTGTATTTTGTACTCCACTGACCTAAATCTACAACAATTATATGAATATTGAAATTGTAAAAATTCCTATTTCTTAGGATTCGTCAGAAAAAAGAAAATGTGCAACATTAAGGGAATAAAGGCAGTTCAAAGAGCTCAGATATAACATTACTTATATTCATAGATTTCTACCTCACAATGGGAGCAAAATTCAATACAACTAAAGGCACAGATTAAGAATTAACAAGACATGAAGATGCATCTTTCAATGTCAATATGGAAAAAGAATAATTACATGCCTGACTTGAGACAGGCAGTCACCCAAAAGGCTACTAGCTACTCAGTCATGGTGAAGGTCTATTTCTTTTTACCTAGAAAACTTAAGCAGAAATAGATATTAGTTTTGACGTATATTTTAGCTACAGACTCTATAGCGTACATATAAAAGATGATTGTTGAGCTTACATAGCTGTATGTTGCACTTACCAAAAGTAAGGATAAGGACACTATTATATAATTAACACTGCATATTTAAAAGTTCTTTGTCATATATATTCGTTTAGAAAATAGCTTGTAAAAATGTGACGAAAATATAGAAAAACAGAAAATAATGATCAAAAAGTTGGTGGTACATTTCTTAATGACGGCACCAGCATCGATGTACCGAATTTACGTCTGAAAAACACTTTTATTACATACACATAATCGCAAGGCTGAAATGTCTTTTTCTATATTTGAGATATGGCTGTGTAATATTCTCATCGTAACTATCATTAATAGGAAAGGTATTGGGAACTACAGACAATTTTTATTTTGCCCACAGGACTCCCGGGTCTTGAATAAGCAGCCTTTGGCACCTATCTCCTGGCCAAAAATATCAAATGCACATATACACTTGGCCACATCTCCATTATTCTAAGTAAGAAATCAAGGAAGTAGATATGTATGAATGTCATAATCCACACTGTTGAATGTATGAGGACCAGTTAAGACTACTCTATGCAGCACTGTCCGAGTATTGAGGTCTACAGCATGCCAGCATTAAAAAATCGAAAAACGTATTTGTGACTATGGAATGGTGAGCTCTTGAATGCGTTTTCTTCAACATCTAACACATAGCTAAAAATTGGAAATGCAAGTACCCATTTGCTATATCCTGACTACCTTTGGACTCCATATCTATTGCTTTCATATCATAATTATTGAGTGTATGCTGTAGGTTTTGTTCAAGCAAATTCACTATAGGAACATTTAAGTGACCAAGAACAACCTATTAAGTTCCAGCTACTCGGAATTTGGAAGGCCAATGTATGCAAACTTTACCTCTGCACATGGGGATGTTTCAGGAATTATTAGTTCCTGTTCCTCAGAGTCCATATTATGAGGTTCTTGACTTGATACCTAAATAAACCAGAAAAAAAAAGAAGATTTTATTAATAATGTTTCAAAACATTATTGTTACCAAAATTGGGGGAAGCGTATTAATGTTCCAAATTTTTCATGTCAAAGCTTAATGTAATTAATATCAAAAATCTAAAGATCAGGAAACCAAACTTTAAAGACATCTAAATTTTAATATCAGAAAGTTTGGACCCCCTTGTACAGTATCAGGGTGTGAAATATAGTTGTTTATAAAGAAACCAGAAAGGTTTGATTAGAAATATAGCAAATTTTACACAAACTTTCACGACTTCCTGGTACATGATATAAATGAAGCCACAGATAACGCAAATTCTGCACATCTGTACAGATGCGTATTGTGCGTTTAAAGGTGGTACCGTCGGGTTAAAATAAACCTTTGTTTTGTCACAAGTTGGAAAACATACCAAGACAAATGGTGCATTGGTTGAGTGGCTGATACAGCGAAAAAGGTATTTCATGACTTGTTAGGAACTTTTGATACAACATAAAAATGTGTATTCAACATCTGAAATGTTATAGGCATGTAAAATGATATGACATTAGACAGCCAAAGCTAAAGCTCTCTTTGTCAATTTTCTCATGCGAAAATAGAGTGGTACAGGCATTCTAGTACGATGATGCAAACGAAACCTTAAACATGCTTAAATTATAGAATCTAGAATACTAGGACTCTTTTGTTCAGTATACGTCAGGATATGGTTCACATTCTTTTCTGAACAGTTGATGATACATTCTTTTCATGAAGCCAAATGTACACATTTTTATATGCAACATATGGAGGCACTTTCTCTAATATGAATTTATCACATAGCTACAGGTCGTTCATCTATCTTATTGGTCAAGCTGCAGTCAAGCGAAGTTCTCAGTTTGGCAGCAAACATACAGGAGGAAAAGCAACAACCAGTCAAGTAAATAAATAAGTACAGTTACAAGGTTAGACAGCTTCTCGGGACAGGGTATAAAATATGAACTCAACATTTCATGGATGACAGGCAAGTGATGGTAGTAACACTACGCCTTGAAATTTGAAGCTCTATTTGGTGTTCAAAGTTTGAAAGGAAACGTACTTGTGGCTTTCAATGAAGCAATTTTTACTTAACTGAACTAACGCTATGAGATGCGTAGATGTCAATAATGTCACATTTTCAAGAGTTTAAGAAGAGATACCTAATCAAACAAGTCGGACACAATATATTTAAATTTTGAAAGGAGCATGACTGGAAAATATACCTCTACATGTAATGAGATTTCAGGCGTGAATGGCCTCTGCTCCTCTAAGCACTTGTCTTGAGTTTCTGGAATTGGAAGCTGAAAGCAAAACACCAAGAATATTCTCAATACTATTTTGATACATATTTTCAATGGAATTGTGAAAGCCGTAAAAACGTCAAGATTTTTCATGTAAAAGATCAAAAGAGTATTTGAGTTTGGTAAGATGGAGCAATACAAGAAATATGTTGAGCAAGGTGTTCTTGGTGTTGTTTCAGCACAAACAAATTTACATCTTAGCTTGCGGTCTGTAAACCTTTTAGTTACACGTTACCGCAATCCCCAATATCTTTCAATGTCTGTATATAGTATGGTTACCTTTGAAACCTTTCATTTCATACAATGAGACAAAAGCTTAAGTCTTTCCACATCTGAAAATAATCCAATTGCCGACCTGCTTTCTTTTTTGATCACAACAACTCTGATGTTTTTTTTTTCTGACAGGGTCTAGCGAAGACCATCCTGACAGAATTGGATTAGAGTGTGTAAGATTAACACCAGGCTGAAAGTGTGCTTAAGATGTTGTCTGTGCTGTTATTCTGTGAAGTGCAAAATTATAACTATAACGAATGCTTTTTTAGGAACACAATTTAAAAGAAATGCTGTTACATATGGTCAATGTTGATGACAGTGGTGATTTTAACTAATTTACCTTCAGGTACACCAAACCCAACGCCAAACATATAAGAATTGGTAGAAACACCGTAGACATCAAACAGATGATGGCCCCTTTATTCGAAAAGCATCCATCTGGAAGAGAATTGTAGGTTGAATTATGTTTATGACTCAACTGTTGGGTTCATTGATGGACAAAATGGGGTCACCATTAGGGTACAGGAACAATGTTGTGCACTATACTGTAAAACATTAGCTCCTTCACCCAATGACAGTCACACGCTGGCCAATAGTTGTCTCCTGTAGATGATATGATACTTTTGTGGAGGAAGGGTAATGACAACATTGCCATAAAAACTTACAACGAAAAAATATGCCAAGTGTAGCTTGTTAAAGTCAGATAAGAGCGTCTTAGTACAACAAGTACCGAACATTCATTTCGAAATGGTCACTATAGCTCGATTGACGTCGAAATCTGTATTATGGCTATTTTCAAGGTGAGAGAGGTTCAAGAACAAAATATACCAGTAATACAAAAAGAGAAAAGCGATTGCATGAACTCTACGAGATGAAGTAGACATTCCTTGCGTTTGTTTATGCCGTGTGTCATACCTATATTGCACATCAGGTAATTATTTTTTTCCTTTAATGCCAGTTTTGGCAACTATTAAACTTCACTAGAGATGAGCTGACCAGGAACTTACGTCATTTACCTAATCCACAGACACTAAACTAAGGCATGCATTACGCAGCATGTGAAACATGCAAAACATAGAATTATATTCACAGTTAATATATGCCTTACAACTACCCAATGATCCGTGCTTACCACTGCATGTTCTAAAAGTATGCTTGCATTACAATTATATTTTACCAAAGGTACCTGTCATGTAGCTCCACAGGAAACCCCCACAATATATCATTGTCACGGTTATATCAATGCCAAAGATAATCAAGAGAAGTAACTTTGTATCGTTTGTTCTCCTTCCTGAAAAAGATAGATACTCTCATTTTACATAAGATATCAGCTGATGCATATCTACAAATGCACCATATGTCAGTATTTGCAAACCGACGCACAAAAAGATGTAAACAGGAAAGAGCTGAGTATTATTCTAGTGCCATTCGCAGCGTGCCCAACCATTGGGACCTGCTTGTGAGACCCCCAAACATTCATGTTGAAAAATTATATGATTGAGCAATTATGGCCTCCCCCACACCCAAATGTCAGTATATAACATTAATATTTCATATTTGGAAAGAAATTCCCAGAAAGACTTCAGTCTCTCGAGTTTTTCGTATCCTTCGTTTTCAAATTCTGTGTATCTGTGTATATGTAAGTATATATACATATATATATATATATATATATATATATATATATATATATATATATATATATATATATATATATATATATACACATATATATATACATATATATGATGACATGCAACCTGAACTTTCAACAAGCAGCTTGAAGCTCTGGAGCATACACATAATTAAACAATCTCCATCGACTTACATGGTAATCAACAGGAATGCGTGCATTAATTGACAAGTACCCAAAATTGAAAAATTCATTTGACAATCTAAAATCAGGCATGCAGAGTATCACCAACTCGCATCATTTTCATTCATTAGTGCATAAGCTACATTTCTTTCACGTTTTAGAACAATCGCATCTATGATTTTGTTGCAAAAATAAAAAATGGGGAATACACAGAACAAAATCGTAAAATATTGAAAAATATGCAGGGCAACCTGTTATAATTTATTGGGGGGGGGGGGTCCACCGAAGTGTCTTCATGCAATTTCAGAGCATTTAGCTGAGCAGTTTCCGAATTTTTTAAGATAAAACCACACAATAAAAAAATCGCTGAAGCGTGACCATGTGGACACAATTGGTAGAGATCTGCCCAAGGAACTAAGCCTGAAGTGACTACAGTTGATGTTTTTGGAAAAGTAATTGAAAAAGTTAATTTCTATTACAGTCCACACTGACTCACAAGGTTATAAACAGTAATGCATTACCCGACAAGTTCCCGCCTTACAATTATTCATTTAAGTCACGGATCCACAATATCACTACTGCGAAAACAAACTCGGTTTACCCCCCCCCCCCCCAACAACAACAAAAGAAGATTTTCAAGATTCTGCCAAAACATTACGCAAGATTAAAAAAAAATCCAGGAAAAATAACTATTTTAACAAATTTGGTAGAGACCCACCCAAGTTACACTCCCACCAAGTTTGACGTGAATCTTGCAGAGAGTTTCAGAGAAGAAATTTTGCCTCAAAGCATAGCTATATTCATCATGATATAAATTTCCTTGAGACTGTTTATTACTGTTAAACTCTTAGTCCTTTCTGTTTGTGTTATTAAAGCTACTATAATGAAATATTTAAGATGTTCCCTTCTATTCTTTTCAAATGCTGAAGACTTACCCTGTTTTTTCCATGAGAGCAGTAAATCAGCAGCAGGCCCAACCAAGAAGGAAATGACCATGCGAGTAGCTACATAAAGTTAAAAGATTTACATTTGTTTGGAACAGATATATGAGACACAAAGTTCAGTATATTTTTCTTCCTGGTGAAATGCTATGCATATGTTTGTTTTATCGAGATAAATGCTTACATTTTTTGTGATTTCTTTTAGCTCCGCTGACTAAAGGTCGCAGGACTAATGCGACTGCTCATGTCTGTCTGTCCGTCCGTCCGTAAACTTTTGCTTGTTAGTGCTATACCGTACACAGTTTTCAAGTTAGCTCAATTTAACTTTCAGTACTTATAGGGTGTATGAAACTCTAAGCCGATTCAGTATTGGTAATGCCACCTACGTTACGATGAAATATACGGGTCAAAATGTGAAAATCTTGTGAACACCCTGGTATCTTCAATTTTTGGCGAATCGTTACCAAATTTGGTGAGATTATGGGGGAGGTCAAAGTCTAAGTCGGTATTGATACTCATTGCGAGACCTATAATTTGATAGAAATTAAGAACCAAAATGTGTTTTAAAATGTAAAACTCCATATTTGGAAAAGTAATTGGATTAGACTTAACAAATGTATAAAATACATAGACCATGGGCAGGTAGAATGTTATGTAATTTCAGTGACCTAGACCTATTTTTGTGAGGTCACCATGCTTGTAAAGTTGAAAGGGTGATTTTGTAACGGCCGGGTGTAGCTTGGACTTCAAGGGCAATGTCAGCACAGCACCAAGCGCGCCTATGGGCCTTTAGTTTTACATAATCTGGGTGTCCTTGATCTTCTGTCGTAAGGTCTCTGAGGACATAAAGCTAAGGACTCACTCATTGTTGTCTTGGTGCATGCAACTATATTCACCACAGGTGTTGTACAAATATGCTATGATCACAAGTGGAGTGAAGTGCCATCTGGTGGACAATTTTTGCATTAAACTTTATATGTTCAGAAGCCACTTGAGGACTCACAACTTTAAAATGAACAGTTGCAATATAGCCACAATGCCAGCAGAGCATTAGGCACATGGGCCTCTTGTTTAATATCAAATATTTCCGAGCTCATATAACTGTGATCTAAGTACTTTCTTCTTTTGAAGTACAAAGTGAGTTTCTGTT
Source organism: Hermodice carunculata (assembly GCA_964020975.1). Taxonomy (NCBI): domain Eukaryota; kingdom Metazoa; phylum Annelida; class Polychaeta; order Eunicida; family Amphinomidae; genus Hermodice; species Hermodice carunculata. Next base: position 68,830,389 of record OZ026628.1, on the reverse strand, counting down.
TTTTCTTACTGCTTACTATATCATACAATACCATGTGATACCATGCCATACCATATCTGCCACATCATGCCATATCAAGACATACCACACTATTCGGTAGCCAGCTATAGTTACAGGCCCCTTATATCAAATAGTTCAGAAAAACATGACCGATGTTCGTAAATTTCAAACCCATCAATAACAGCAAAAGTGATTCCAGAGATACCAAAGCATCACCATTAATCTTCCAATACCAATGTGAGCAAACAATTTCACTCCTGACTTGGGACATGCAATCACCCATAAAAGGTAAATGGTGGTTTAAAACCGGTCCTCTCGACCTTTGAAAAATTCTTCATTAGATAAAGTCTACAGTGTTTCCCAAATGCATAAGCCTAACCACTCAAAATCCACATTTTATCATTTCTGCTAAAAAAAAAAAAAAAAAAAAAAAAAAAAATTGGTAGTCCTATCACCTTAAGGTTCTCCTGACTACTAATCAATAGCACTTCTCTTACTACCTGGTTGCTCTTACCTTTAAAACGTATGGGTTGGTTTCCTGTTTGCTTTTTTTCTGTACAAAATGTGCCTATGACACCAGCAAAGTCAAACGCTAATCGACCACCGAGGTACACAAGCAGAGCAATGACCGTGGGGCTTTCTTTGTTATGTGGCTCAATGTGCCCTGGATAGAAAACATGCAGTTAGACAATCTGCCATGCCAGATGTGTTTGCTAGTTTTACATTTTTGTATGAGTCCCACATGTAACTCAATACATATGTACAGTGCACGTTTCCATGAGAGAAACGAGTCCCATTAATACACGTGTAAATGTTTACATATCTTTAAAGGTCGAGGCCTTACACAATTCAATTCAACCTGAATATACATGTTTTTTAACAATTTTGGTTCATGAACTACAAAATACTGCAAATCATGGTCCCTTTACTTCAAAAGCCGCAAGACCTGATAAGCGACCTTTCGCTCAATGTACCAAACTGAATAACCATTCAAACCCTGCAGTCTCACTCCCTTTCAGTGACGCACACTAGACAATAATTCTCACTCGAAGAATCCAATGAATGCAGGTGCAGTAGAATTCATGACGGTTATCATATTTAATCACAATTATAAACAGAATGATCTAATATATTCATAATTAAAGCAATATATAAATCTTGAATAATAATATAAAAAATGTAGAATGGGTTTAACGTCAAACATTTGAATGTGATGTTTTTGTGCAATTTTCCGATTTCTTACCCATAGTTAGCCAAGCTATACATTCGTTTGATATTCAAACTTTGCTCTCAAAAGGACCAACATATCAAAGCCAATCTTTGATATCACTAGTCTGATGAAGAATGAACACCCTCATGAACATAAATCCGAACGTGTATTGTGTTTGCAAAAAGGACAGGTGCACTTTCTCTCACAAATAATTTTGATAAATAAGAATAATGAGACACATGACACATTGAAATGTTTCAATTGCTCACAAATGCAAAAATATGAGAATAAACATCGTGATTTCTGTATTTTCCCTAATTATGAGTATTTTTCAGTTTAACAATGAATCGCATGTGTCATGCTCTGCCAAAGTAAAAGCTCACGACAATCCAGATAAGTGAATGTTAAAGTAATATACCAACAATGTGATGTAGTATGCATTTGCTACTTACCACCAGCTACAGAGCTGCCGGAGCATTGTGTAAATGCATAAACTAACACAAATAAAGCAATTAATGCATTGCCTATGGTCCCAGTAAGACCGACCTGGATCACACACAGATACTGTCCTATTTTTTGTTGTGCTGGGTAATTAATACCATCTGTACAAAAATACAATGACACCATGGTCAGGCGCTAGCATACACAAAAGTGTACCTTCCCTCCATTAACCAAGTCATCATTAACTCAAGATTAAATGCCAATCCATTGACAATTTTTTGTAAAAAGCATCAGTGTCGACCATTAATGATACAACTAAATACCATTTAAAGCTATTGATCCCGCTTAATTCCACAATAAGTAATGTTGATCCTCCTCCTCCTCCTCCTCCTCTTCTTCTTCTTCCTCTTCTTCTTCTTCCTTATATTGTTATTGTTATCATCATCATCATCATCATCATCATCATCATCATCATCATCATCATCATTATTAGTATTTGCATACAGTATTGACCTTTATTGCCATTGGATAATTATTAAAAAAAACACCTGTTTGCTGAAGGTTTGCTAACTTCAAGCTGTCTGTGCTGAAAACGGCAAACATTTGCATTTTTATCATGAGTGTTTACCATCTATCTCCTGTAAAGAATGCTAACAGTACTGTACAATAACTTTTTTATATAGGCTGATAAATATGACCATGTGCACAGCATTACAGCCATAATGGCAAAATGGATGATCTAAAAAAGTTCCGTTACGAAATAAATGTCTTTCACTACATCTTCATCAAAAGTTATAACTTAATAAGATATATAAAGAATCTTAAATGGCTAAGAGTGAGTTCCTGTTTTGGTATTTTCAACACCAATAGCCATTTCGAGTGAGAGACAATAGTAACTCACTCCTTAGGCATGTAAGATGTTGTTTATTCTACGTTTAATTGTGTATTCCCCTGAAAAATATGCCCTAGACCTGCTTCCTATGCCAACTTGGTATGCCCCGTTTGTTTACGTTCTCTGTGGTTATCCCACGTCACGCATGACATATAATCAAACATCGCTCGCACACACTTGGTTTTGTCTAAATGTCAATGCATCACGTCACTGATGCAGGCGCGTCACAATTTACTTGCAACGATGATTAGGTCATGTGATCTGCAGTGAGTTTCTACTTTTCAATTTCACCTTAGAAAACGAAAATTCACTCTCAAAGATGAAATATAAAAGATAAATCATGTATTAAAATTTTATTTTCGTTTAAGTCCGATACAACCAATGGGTGAGAACGATTCAACTCTGCTCAATGCGAAGTCATGTTCCCATGTGACGTGTATCAGGCAGTAAAATTCAATTTTTCGATCCTATAGTCAAAATAATGATTTAAAGTAATTAAAAGTTATTTTACAGATATTGTTTCAAAATGTAAGGAGACATTTTGATACCAAAAATGTATAGATAGACGATAGGAAACCGACGCAGTAGGTAAATTGCGTGGATCTGCTGCATTTCCCTTGATCTCTTCTGAAGTCAGTTCTGTGGTTATTATGCGCATACAATGCACAGCCACAGGACGGCCAGACTCAAGGCCAGTTTTTAGCAAGTAAAATTTTTCTTCCCATTCCTGCACCAGGACCAATCTGTTTCCACTTCAAGTCTCAGAACGTATACTGGCATTTTCAAAAGTTTATATCTCAAGCCTTAATACAGATGTAGTATAATCTGAACTTGCAAGTACTCAATGATCTTTTTTGCATTTTCTCAAGACGTTTTAAACATTCTTTAGATTTAGCAGTTTGTGTAAAGCTCACTTACCAAAGGGTTAAAGTACAAGAAATATTAAGATCAAAACAAGAAAGCTTTCTAATGTAGATTGCATAATACGGCTTCATTATTTTTAATAGACTTTTGACATATATGTATATCATATTAACTGACCAAGTGGCCTAGAATATGTATCCGGTATCAATGCGACATTTAACGGGAAATGACAGTTATAATACGATCATGACAAGTTATGTACGCAAACGTTTACCCTGTGTTTAACATGGCATAGAATAATATGTTTTTGTGGGCATGAATGCAGCCGATGGTATTTGGCGTCTCTCAAGAGAGCCATGAAAATGCAATCACAAATTCTGACAGACAATCCGTACCATAAGGGTACGAATCAAACATCAAAGATTAAATACTGTTCCTCTAGTACTGACGATGATGATTATGATGACGATGATGATGATCATCTTCATCATCACGAATAATGTTTTAATGCTAGCATCTGCAAAATACATTACACTGAATGTTTTCATATAAAAATTAAAGTAATCCATCATAGCACAACATAAACAAAAAAACAAGTGACAGAAATAGAATTAATCTTTTGAATATTTTTTTCCCCTGGCGTTAATTTTATTCTGTGTGTTTTTATTACTATTTTGTATGAAGGAAAACACATACGATTCTGATTCACGATTGTGTTGCATAAGCCAGAACAAGTAATCCTGGTCCCATAGTTCTCAACCTCCTGTAGTGACCTCTACTTATTTGTGTGTGCTATTGGGCGCGAAATTAAATGTTACAGTCAACATAACTTGTGTAAGTTAGAGTATGTATAATTCTCCAGAAGGTTTTATTTCTTTTTGTTTTTCGAGAGGCGCCGAAAAATTGTTAAAGCCAACCAGCATACGCACGTTTTATGTTCATAACCGATTGCCTAAATTAAACATATAACCAAATTTTTAAGCCTTAATTCTAAGGCAAAATGAAAACATTACATTGGTCATTCATCCAAGTTCACATGTAATTCTGGTGGTGCTAGTGCATTTTTTTCCTTGGAGTTTCCGGGTAATTCTTGGATACAAGAAAGTCACAGTACTTACCACGTGACTGTTTAAAGGTAAGATATATATATAGGAACAGCCACCATGCCATGATGAAAAGAGCGACAGGAATAATGGAAAACAGAATCGGTTCTCTGTTGTTGCTAAGTTCTCTGCTGGTGCTATCTGCGAATGGTATTTCAAATGTGACTTAGATACATAAATATTTTACAAGCACTATTTTTTTATTTTAAAGACATAACAGGAGGGAGTTGAATTTCCTTCAATGGTAGGCTTTCTGAAATAATTGTGATCAAAGTATCAAAAATTTGGATAGTGAATTCGTAGGGCAACTTGTTGCATAATGTGCATGTACTTGCTATGACAAATGACAAACATTTTACCGAAATTTAAGACTGTTCAATTAAATGTGGAACATAATGGTGAAACTAATATGCCTTGCCAGGAATCCATGCTCACTTAAGTAAGGACACAATCATAAGTCCCAAGCTTACCTGGAACTCACTTTCAAACCGTTTTGATATGAGTTATAATACGCATAATGAGCATGTATTTTATTAAACTTTGACCGAACAGTATATTAATACACCTGGCCTGCCTACTTGACCAAATTACGTAAATGTTACCATGACATGCATTTTATGCCTAATATATACATGTGTAATGTTGCATAAACAGGGTAAAGAACATGCATGGCCAAAAACAAATTAAAATTCACATCCTTGAACACAGTTATCTGGACTAGTGACATAGGTTTACAACAAACACAAAATTTAGCCTTCATTTATTCATATGTGTCTGAGCTTCTTTACACAAAGTCCAGGTAAACTGCAGTGATTGCTGATAGATGAAAGCTATGTTGATATATGCAACTGTCACCTTGATTATTAAACCTACTGGTTCAGTTTTCCTTTTTGCCCTGTGTTTTCGGCCTAGCATATGTTTGCAAGTGAAGGGTCCGTACATCCTCTCAAAGCACAGAAGCTGCCACATCAGCAGTACCAGAAAATATCATGGTGAAGGATACTTGAGTTGGTGTTTTATGCTTAATTTATGGCATGTTTTAAGTCCTCAAAGGTGCCTGTAGTGGGCTTGGTAAGACGACGTTTGCGAAAAAGGAGAAAAAGCTTAGAGATAAGGAATACCTTTCTCCCTGTTACCAATGCCACATTATTGAAACACAACGTAGCATACATTCCGATGGGTCGTGTTTTCAGTTTCATGAGGCAAGTAAAAGTTCACCGAAGCTACAAGCTGTGCGTTCATTGATGTAACTTTATCTATGACATGTGGCTTTAAACTGGCCAATAGTGATGTAGACAGTTAATGTATGGGAGTCAAATTGAAGACAGCATCAATCAGAAAGTAACATCAATCTTTGCCCGGGATCAATTTTGGCAGTTTTCTTCAGGTACACTCCCACACGTTACAAATAAATTGACAAAAAATCTTTCAATTGATCAATTACTAACTGCACAATACGTTATGAAATGCAATTGCTGTGCCACCTGGGCTGTAACGTTTTAAATTAATAAACCACAGGTTGTGTCCTGGTGACAACTTGAAGTAATTATGTCTCCCCGTGCAACGGGGGGACATATTGTTTTTGCGCCCGTTTTCTTCTTCTTCTTCTTCTTCTTCTTCTTCTTCTTCTTCTTCTTCTTCTTCTTCCTCTTCCTCTTCCTCTTCCTCTTCCTCTTCCTCTTCCTCTTCCTCTTCCTCTTCCTCTTCCTCTTCCTCTTCCTCTTCCTCTTCCTCTTCCTCTTCCTCTTCCTCTTCTTCTTCTTCTTCTTCTTCAACACCTTGTTGTGTGCGTAGCGGACGGGATGACTGGAGAAAGAAATTGACTTCGGGAAGTGAAATTTTTAGTGAAGATGTTCCTATATTAAACCTTGCTTGGGATTGCAGATGGTGACCTTGATCTATTTTTCAAGGTCACATGGGCATGTCGTGTAAAATTAACGCGGACGCAATAACTCCGCAAGGATTTAATTTAAGAGGTTGAAATTTTGCATGATTATATACCAAATTATGAACTAGGTTGGGATTGTAGATGGATGACCTTGATTTATTTTCAAGGTCACACAGCCACTTTTAAAAATAATTTCTGACGCACTCGTGAAAGATTTGACATAAAGAGGTTGATATTTTGTGCGATTATGTTTCTTTATAAAATTTTTGTAAGAATTTGCTTGTAACTGCAGATGTATGACCTTGACCTATTTTCAGGGTCATGTAAAATTGATGCGGACGCAAAAACTCCGCAAGGATCTTGCATAAGAGGTTGAAACTTTGCTTCATTATGAACCATAATATGAACTAGGTTAGGATTGCGGATGGGAGACCTTGACCTATTTTTCAAGGTCACATGGGCATGTCATGTAAAATTGAAGCGGACGCAAGAACTCTGCAAGGATTTGACTTAAGAGGTTGAAATTTTGCATGATTATGTTCCAAATTATGAACAAGATTGGAATTGTAGATAGGTGACCTTGACCAATTTTTAAGGTCACATGGCCACTTTTAAAAATCATTGCAGATTCACTCGAGAAAGACTTGACTAAAAAGGGTGAATATTTTGTGTGATTTTGTTTTTATGTAAGACTTTTGTAAGACCTTGCTTGTAACTGCAGATGTATGACCTTGACCTATTTTTCAAGGTCAAGTTGGCGCGTTATGTAAAATGGATGCAAACGCAATAACTCTGCAAGGATTCGACTTACGAGGTTGAAATTTTGTATGATTTTGTACCACAATATGAACTAGGTTGATATTGTAGATGGTGACTTTGACCTATTTTTCAAGGTCAAATGGGCATGTCATGTAAAAATTGATGCAGACGCAATAACTCCGCAAGGATTTAACTTAAGAGGTTGGAATTTTGCTTGTATATGTTCCATAATACCAACTAGATTAGGGGTTGTAGATGGGTGACCTTGACATATTGTCAAGGTCACATGGCCACTTTTTAAAAATATTGCAGATGCACTGGAGAAATATTTGTTTTAAAGAGGTTGATATTTTGTGTGATTATGTTTCTATGTAAGACTTTTGTAAGACCTTGCTTGTAACTGCAAATGTATGAGCTGGACCTATTTTTCAAGGTCATGTGGGCAAGAATAAGGGTGACAATAGCAAGGGCGCAAGGGAAGACATTTGATTTTCTGTTGGAAAATCAGCCGGATCTAATTTACCATGTAATGTCGGGGATTTGTAAAAAAAAGTACTCCCAGCAAGATGATGATGATGATGATGATGATGATGATGATGATGATGATGATGATGATGATGATGATGATGATGATCAAAATAGTGATAACTGGAAAGTGATCCCAAAATACACCTCTATCAAACTGATCCAAGGTCAATACCCAGCGAGATTGAAGTGGCTCTCGATTTCAGTTTTCAAGCAAAGGCGTCCAGTTCCTGTCAGCTAAAACCTTGCCTTACCGACCGTCACTTAAGTTCAAATTAAAACAAGAACAAAACGAAAGTTTTAAAACAAATTAAAACACCACCCCTCCACACACACACACACACACACACACACACACACAAAAGACAAAAATAAAAATCACGGGAAAGTCACGAAATAATAGCGCCGTGTTCAATGCGGATGCACTGAAGCTACGTTTCTACCACGGTTGAACAGAACCTGGTAGGCGGTTTGTGAAACAAAACGAAAAAGAAAAGACACAAAATACTCCAAAATTTAAGAAATAAATAGGAGGAGCAGTGTTTAGCATCAAACTATTGCAGCGCCACTCAGCGAACTCAGTAGGTGTTACTTCTAGGTAGATCCCCATTAAGAAGAAAAATAGCTACAAGTTCAGGGAAAGAAGGCAAATGTAAATGTAACAGGCAGCAGACAACCGACGGATGACTATCCTGTAGGCTTACCTTACTGAAAAGTCAGCAAAGGGTAGAAAAGTATCCAAAAGATGAACAAATTTTGAATGTGTGTTTCTCAGCTATGCATTTGTCTGAACCGACAGCACAGACATTAAAAGATGCAATCTATGCTTTAATACCGTTGCAAATTTAGGAATACTGGAAATATCATCAAGATCAAAGCACAGGGTCCTTTTAGCACGTGCAAGAGTAAAAGAATTAAAACAGTCGCCGAGTAAAAACAAAATCGGTGCACAGGATGGACAATGAATCGTAATAAATTCCCGCCAAAAGATCTTTGCATGCTGGTATTTAGGTTTCATTTGAAGTAGACTCCAGTATGCTCATACAAAGAAATCGGCTAACTTACATGCTACCTGGAGACACAAGAATACATCTTCCATCTGACCTGTCCTTGCATCAGGAACTTTGACTTTACACATAAGAGTGGAATTGCCTAAGGAAAGCAGATCTATCTGTCGTTTTGCTCCCTGCCTGAAAACCGCCATATCATTGTTGTCTGTATATGATATATTGTGAATGAGACTGGGCCCACTATAACGCCATTCTACAATAGGGTTAGGTCGTGTAGGTCCAACCTGACAGACAAATGAGGTATTCCTATCTGCAGCTATATAAACAGGTATAACATCTGGGTTACTGCAGTTGGATGTTGTTTGTGCAGTACCGTTCATGTCGGATATGAAGGGCGGAGCAGCAGGCGGAGCTGTAAAAGAAAAACGTATTAAGAAAGCAAGCTTATGATTGAAATTTTACATGTTTCACATAATACCAGTATTTGAACTAGATCCGAAAAATGCTGAGATTAATGTTCTATCTGGGAGTTACAAGTGAGCGAAAACCGAAAGCAGTATTAGATTAAAACATTTTAGTTCAGGTTCAACTTCTTTGAGCGGCGCTCACTTTACCTTCAAATAAACATTGCATGTCCTCTTAGAGAATGCTTCCAGGTCGATTTTGTTGAGCTTGATTTGATGAGACGCATGTATATTCATATTGAAAAAAAACCAAAAACATGGGATAGCACTGAAAACGCGAGGTAAATCTCATGCCAATATGAAACAGCTAAATTTGCCAGGCACCGCAACCCACGTATTGAAGTTTTCTCCCCGACCATAGAAAGCAGTGTATCTTATTATGATTTGTACAAAAAATTACTAGTAAAGCTTTACAATAGATTGTATGAGTGTGACGGTTTTTCTCATACACGTGTGATGTCCAGCTGTGTCAGTGATATACCTTTGAAATAACGTACAAAATATACGACATGACTGAAACTAAATTAGCTTTCAGCGTTATAGTCACTTTTTAACGTTATATAACATGCTAAAACATAATTTTGCTATTCTAAACTAGGTAATCCAAAAAGGGTATTTTTGTGTGAACATTTTTTGTATGAAAGAAAGACCACAAGTCAACAGCAAGGGATATGCTGACATGGATCATCCATTAAACAAGACGGCTTTGTGAAAAGCAATATTTTGCCAGAAGATAAAGAAATAATAACCTTAAAACCATTTAAGGATGTCTGTGGGAACATATTCGGTAAAGACCCATTCAAGGTACATCCTCACCAAGTTTGAAGTGATTCCATGTGACGGTTTTTGCATTGCAATCCCCATATTGACCTTCATATCATATATATCATTGAGTATACATGCATTAAATGTAAAAGTCAGTAAAAGCAAATATTAAGATTATCATTATCTGGTGAATTCTTTGTATACCTCTCCCACAAACTACACTTCCAAAACGTTTCAGATTAATCTGCGTGATGGTTTCGGAGAAATCGAAGACGGTTTTAACACACAAAAATCATTAAAAAACCTGCAGCGCTACCTGTTGAGCAAATTAAGGTCTGGAAGTACTCAGAAGTGTGTTCAGGTAACTTCGAAACAACTCACTCGGAAGCTCTGGTGAAGATTGTTTTGGATTTTTTGCTAAAACATGAACGCAACAAAATCGTAAAAAGTAAAAAAAATTACTGGGCTATGACCACATGAACTAACCTGGAACATAAGTATCCCAGATACATTTCCACAAAGTTTCAGTTGAATCTCTAAAATAGTTTGCAGAAGAAAAACCCGGAAAAGTTGATTTTTTTTTTAAAGCAATATCTCCATTGATTTACAAAGTAGTCGATAGCACTATGTGCATTGACCGACCGTTACCTGAACGGGAAGAGTTGTTGAAAACCAGAAATCCGGAGTATCAATACATATTGAACAAACTTGTTTAACCCTCCCCCAACCTAAAAGCATCAGAACAATCTTTTGGAGGAGGAGGAGGAGGAGGAGGAGGAGGAGATTGCCTTGACACAAAGAAAGTCATGAAAAACCTGGTTATCAAATTAAGGTCTAAGCATCCCCAGAAATGTAGCAATTGCCTTTGCGGCTTGGGAACGATTGGACTTTTTCAGATTTTTCTAAAAAAAGAGTGCAGACGATACTGGAAAGATGGGCGACGGGTGCATTAGCACCATATAACCTCAGCTGACTGACAGTCAACTGAGGTAAAAACTGTCGGTCACTGGGATAACCGTATGCAAGATAAATTGAGACTTCCGAGTTTTAGGTGCGATGATGATGGCCGTTTTTTTCTTTTTCTTTTTTTTTTTTTTTTTCATGTGCATTAACGGCGTTTTTACGCTGATAAGTACCAGTCAATATTTCATTTTTGGCATGTATGCTGATGCGTCTAAATTGTGACCAAATCTGTCAATCTGTGGAGTTCTTTTCTTCTCTGTACGCATAGTAAAGGTAAACGATTAATGAAAAAGAGAGAAACAGAGAGCCGAAAAATAATTACACAATACTGAAAAGTAACATGAAAACGCTTGGTTTCAAGAGTAGCCCTAATTTATATTGCTTCACACACAGATATGCAAGAATTGTACTGAATTCCTGATGCACCTAGTGAATACGTAATATGGCGGAAGGACGTGACCCTCTCAACAATTACAAAAATTGTAATGTTAACAATATCATTAAGTTGTACCTTCTGCTCATAAAAGCATACATTTTGCA